>CAXAJV010001188.1:0-342000 GCA_963969225.1 Xylocopa violacea
CACGAACGGGATTCGCCGAAACATTACCAGCCAGGGTGTAGGTGGCTTAGCTTAGGTTATATTACGTTACAGACGTATATAATGTGCCCACCGAGAAGTAGGGGCCGACCCGCCAGGAATGTTGGAAAATACTACATCCGAGATGTTAGGTTGCCTTAGGTTAGGTTATATAACGATATAGACGTATATAATGTCCCCACGGAGAAGTACGGGCCGACACGACCGTGATTCTGTAAAACATTACAAGCCAGGGGCTAGATGGGTTAGGTTAGGTTATACTACGTTATAAACGTATATAATGTTCCCACCGAGAAGTGGGGCCGACCAGCCAGGAATGTTGTGAAATACTACATCCGAGATGTTAGGTTCCCTTAGGTTAGGATATATAAAGTTATTGACGTATATAATGTCCGGCTTCGAGACGTACGGAAAGACACGAACGGGATTCTCTGAAACATTACCAGCCAGGGTGTAGGTGGCTTAGGTTAGGTTATATTACGTTACAGACGTATATAATGTGCCCACCGAGAAGTAGGGGCCGACCCGCCAGGAATGTTGGAAAATACTACATCCGAGATGTTAGGTTGCCTTAGGTTAGGTTATATAACGATATAGACGTAAATAATGTCCCCACCGAGAAGTACGGGCCGACACGACCGGGATTTTGTAAAACGTTACCAGCGAGGTTCTAGATGGGTTAGTTTAGGTTATATTACGTTACAGACGTATATAATGTGCCCACCGAGAAGTACGGGCCGACCCGCCAGGAATGTTGGAAAATACCACATTCGAGATGTTAAGTTGCCTTAGGTTAGGATATATAAAATTATAGACGTATATAATGTCCCCACGGAAAAGTACGGGCCGACACGACCGGGATTTTGTAAAACATTACCAGCGAGGGTGTAGGTGGCTTAGGTTAGGTTATATTACGTTACAGACGTATATAATGTGCCCACCGAGTAGGGGCCGACCCGCCAGGAATGTTGGAAAATACTACATCCGAGATGTTAGGTTGCCTTTGGTTAGGATATATAAAGTTATTAACGTATATAATGTCCGGCTTCGAGACGTACCGGAAGACACGAACGGGATTCTGTGAAACATTACCAGACAGGGTGTAGGTGGCTTAGGTTAGGTTATATTACGTTACAGACGTTTATAATGTGCCCACCGAGAGGTAGGGGCCGACCCGCCAGGAATGTTGCAAAATACTACATCCGAGATGTTAGGTTGCCTTAGGTTAGGATATATAACGATATAGACGTATATAATGTCCCCACGGAGAAGTACGGGCCGATACGACCGGGATTTTGTAAAACATTACCAGCGAGGGTCTAGATGGGTTAGGTTAGGTTATATTACGATATAGACGTATATAATGTGCCCACCGAGAAGTAGGGGCCGACCCGCCAGGAATGTTGGAAAATATTACATCCGAGATGTTAGGTTCTCTTAGGTTAGGATATATGTAACGTTATAGACGTATATAATGTCCGCACCGAGACGTACGAGTCGACACGACCGGGATTATGTAAAACATTACCAGCGAGGGTCTAGATGGGTTAGGTTAGGTTATATTACGATATAGACGTATATAATGTTCCCACCGAGAAGTAGCGGCCGCCCCGCCAGGAGTGTTGGGAAATACTACATCCGAGATGTTAGGTTGCCTTAGGTTAGGATATATAACGTTATAGACGTAAATAATGTCCCCACCGAGAAGTACGGGCCGACACGACCGGGATTTTGTAAAACATTACCAGCGAGGGTCTAGATGGGTTAGGTTAGGTTATATTACGTTATGGACATAAATAATGTTCCCACCGAGAAGTGGGGCCGACCCGCCAGGAATGTTGTGATATACTACATTCGAGATGTTAGGTTGCCTTAGGTTAGGATACATAACTTGATAGACGTATATAATGTCCGCCTTCGAGACGTACGGGAAGACACGAACGGGATTCTGTGAAACATTACCAGCGAGGGTGTAGGTGGCTTAGGTTAGGTTATATTACGTTACGGACGTATATAATGTGCCCACCGAGTAGGGGCCGACCCGCCAGGAATGTTGGAAAATACTACATCCGAGATGTTAGGTTGCCTTTGGTTAGGATATATAACGTTATAGACGTATATAATGTCCGCACCGAGACGTACGGGACGACACGACCGGGATTCTGTAAAACATTACAAGCCAGGGGCTAGATGGGTTAGGTTAGGTTATACTACGTTATAAACGTATATAATGTTCCCACCGAGAAGTGGGGCCGACCCGCCAGGAATGTTGTGATATACTACATTCGAGATGTTAGGTTCCCTTAGGTTAAGATATATAACGTTATAGACGTAAATAATGTCCCCACTGAGAAGTACGGGCCGACACGACCGGGATTTTGTAAAACATTACCAGCGAGGGTCTAGATGGGTTAGGTTAGGTTATATTACGATATAGACGTATATAATGTGCCCACCGAAAAGTAGGGTCCGACTCGCCTGGAATGTTGTGAAATACTACATTCGAGATGTTAGGTTGCCTTAGGTTAGGATATATAACTTTATAGACGTATATAATGTCCCCACCGAGATGTACGGGCCGACATGACCGGGATTTTGTAAAACATTACCAGCGAGGTTCTAGATGGGTTAGTTTAGGTTATATTACGTTACAGACGTATATAATGTGCCCACCGAGAAGTACGGGCCGACCCGCCAGGAATGTTGGAAAATACTACATTCGAGATGTTAAGTTGCCTTAGGTTAGGATATATAAAATTATAGACGTATATAATGTCCCCACGGAAAAGTACGGGCCGACACGACCGGGATTTTGTAAAACATTACCAGCGAGGGTGTAGGTGGCTTAGGTTAGGTTATATTACGTTACAGACGTATATAATGTGCCCACCGAGTAGGGGCCGACCCGCCAGGAATGTTGGAAAATACTACATCCGAGATGTTAGGTTGCCTTTGGTTAGGATATATAAAGTTATTAACGTATATAATGTCCGGCTTCGAGACGTACCGGAAGACACGAACGGGATTCTGTGAAACATTACCAGACAGGGTGTAGGTGGCTTAGGTTAGGTTATATTACGTTACAGACGTTTATAATGTGCCCACCGAGAGGTAGGGGCCGACCCGCCAGGAATGTTGGAAAATACTACATCCGAGATGTTAGGTTGCCTTAGGTTAGGTTATATAACGATATAGACGTAAATAATGTCCCCACCGAGAAGTACGGGCCGACACGACCGGGATTTTGTAAAACGTTACCAGCGAGGTTCTAGATGGGTTAGTTTAGGTTATATTACGTTACAGACGTATATAATGTGCCCACCGAGAAGTACGGGCCGACCCGCCAGGAATGTTGGAAAATACCACATTCGAGATGTTAAGTTGCCTTAGGTTAGGATATATAAAATTATAGACGTATATAATGTCCCCACGGAAAAGTACGGGCCGACACGACCGGGATTTTGTAAAACATTACCAGCGAGGGTGTAGGTGGCTTAGGTTAGGTTATATTACGTTACAGACGTATATAATGTGCCCACCGAGTAGGGGCCGACCCGCCAGGAATGTTGGAAAATACTACATCCGAGATGTTAGGTTGCCTTTGGTTAGGATATATAAAGTTATTAACGTATATAATGTCCGGCTTCGAGACGTACCGGAAGACACGAACGGGATTCTGTGAAACATTACCAGACAGGGTGTAGGTGGCTTAGGTTAGGTTATATTACGTTACAGACGTTTATAATGTGCCCACCGAGAGGTAGGGGCCGACCCGCCAGGAATGTTGCAAAATACTACATCCGAGATGTTAGGTTGCCTTAGGTTAGGATATATAACGATATAGACGTATATAATGTCCCCACGGAGAAGTACGGGCCGACACGACCGGGATTTTGTAAAACATTACCAGCGAGGGTCTAGATGGGTTAGGTTAGGTTATATTACGATATAGACGTATATAATGTGCCCACCGAGAAGTAGGGGCCGACCCGCCAGGAATGTTGGAAAATATTACATCCGAGATGTTAGGTTCTCTTAGGTTAGGATATATGTAACGTTATAGACGTATATAATGTCCGCACCGAGACGTACGAGTCGACACGACCGGGATTATGTAAAACATTACCAGCGAGGGTCTGGATGGGTTAGGTTAGGTTATATTACGATATAGACGTATATAATGTTCCCACCGAGAAGTAGCGGCCGCCCCGCCAGGCGTGTTGGGAAATACTACATCCGATATGTTAGGTTGCCTTAGGTTAGGATACATAACGATATAGACGTATATAATGTCCCCACGGAGAAGTACGGGCAGACACGACCGGGATTTTGTAAAACATTACCAGCGAGGGTGTAGGTGGCTTAGGTTAGGTTATATTACGTTACAGACGTATATAATGTGCCCACCGAGAAGTAGGGGCCGACACGCCAGGAATGTTGGAAAATACTACATTCGAGATGTTAGGTTGCCTTTGGTTAGGATATATAACGTTATAGACGTATATAATGTCCCCACGGAGAAGTACGGGCCGACACGACGGGGATTCTGTAAAACATTACAAGCGAGGGGCTAGATGGGTTAGGTTAGGTTATATTACGTTATAAACGTATATAATGTTCCCACCGAGAAGTGGGGCCGACCAGCCAGGAATGTTGTGAAATACAGCATCCGAGATGTTAGGTTCCCTTAGGTTAGGATATATAAAGTTATAGACGTATATAATGTCCGGCTTCGAGACGTACGGGAAGACACGATCGGGATTCTGTGAAACATTACCAGCGAGGGTGTAGGTGGCTTAGGTTAGGTTATATTACGTTACAGACGTATATAATGTGCCCACCGAGAAGTAGGGGCCGACCCGCCAGGAATGTAGGAAAATACTACATCCGAGATGTTAGGTTGCCTTAGGTTAGGATATATAACGATATAGACGTATATAATGTCCCCACGGAGAAGTACGGGCCGACACGACCGGGATTTTGTAAAACATTACCAGCGAGGGTCTAGATGGGTTAGGTTAGGTTATATTACGATATAGACGTATATAATGTGCCCACCGAAAAGTAGGGTCCGACTCGCCTGGAATGTTGTGAAATACTACATTCGAGATGTTAGGTTGCCTTAGGTTAGGATATATAACTTTATAGACGTATATAATGTCCCCACCGAGATGTACGGGCCGACATGACCGGGATTTTGTAAAACATTACCAGCGAGGTTCTAGATGGGTTAGTTTAGGTTATATTACGTTACAGACGTATATAATGTGCCCACCGAGAAGTACGGGCCGACCCGCCAGGAATGTTGGAACATACTACATTCGAGATGTTAAGTTGCCTTAGGTTAGGATATATAAAATTATAGACGTATATAATGTCCCCACGGAAAAGTACGGGCCGACACGACCGGGATTTTGTAAAACATTACCAGCGAGGGTGTAGGTGGCTTAGGTTAGGTTATATTACATTATAGACGTAAATAATGTTCCCACCGAGAAGTGGGGCCGACCCGGCAGGAATGTTGTGAAATACTACATCCGAGATGTTAGGTTCCCTTAGGTTAGGATATATAACGTTATAGACGTAAATAATGTCCCCACCGAGAAGTACCGGCCGACACGTCCGGGATTTTGTAAAACATTACCAGCGAGGGTCTAGATGGGTTAGGTTAGGTTATATTACGATATAGACGTATATAATGTGCCCACCGAGAAGTAGGGGTCGACTCGCCAGGAATGTTGTGAAATACTACATCCGAGATGTTAGGTTCCCTTAGGTTAGGATATATAACTTTATAGACGTATATAATGTCCCCACCGAGAAGTACGGGCCGACACGACCGGGATTTTGTAAAACATTACCAGCGAGGGTCTACATGGGTTAGGTTAGGTTATATTACGTTATAGACGTAAATAATGTTCCCACCGAGAAGTGGGGCCGACCAGCCAGGAATGTTGTGAAATACTACATCCGAGATGTTAGGTTCCCTTAGGTTAGGATATATAAAGTTATTGACGTATATAATGTCCGGCTTCGAGACGTACGGAAAGACACGAACGGGATTCTCTGAAACATTACCAGCCAGGGTGTAGGTGGCTTAGGTTAGGTTATATTACGTTACAGACGTATATAATGTGCCCACCGAGAAGTAGGGGCCGACCTGCCAGGAATGTTGGAAAATACTACATCCGAGATGTTAGGTTGCCTTAGGTTAGGTTATATAACGATATAGACGTAAATAATATCCCCACCGAGAAGTACGGGCCGACACGACCGGGATTTTGTAAAACGTTACCAGCGAGGTTCTAGATGGGTTAGTTTAGGTTATATTACGTTACAGACGTATATAATGTGCCCACCGAGAAGTACGGGCCGACCCGCCAGGAATGTTGGAAAATACCACATTCGAGATGTTAAGTTGCCTTAGGTTAGGATATATAAAATTATAGACGTATATAATGTCCCCACGGAAAAGTACGGGCCGACACGACCGGGATTTTGTAAAACATTACCAGCGAGGGTGTAGGTGGCTTAGGTTAGGTTATATTACGTTACAGACGTATATAATGTGCCCACCGAGTAGGGGCCGACCCGCCAGGAATGTTGGAAAATACTACATCCGAGATGTTAGGTTGCCTTTGGTTAGGATATATAAAGTTATTAACGTATATAATGTCCGGCTTCGATACGTACCGGAAGACACGAACGGGATTCTGTGAAACATTAGCAGACAGGGTGTAGGTGGCTTAGGTTAGGTTATATTACGTTACAGACGTTTATAATGTGCCCACCGAGAGGTAGGGGCCGACCCGCCAGGAATGTTGCAAAATACTACATCCGAGATGTTAGGTTGCCTTAGGTTAGGATATATAACTTTATAGACGTATATAATGTCCCCACCGAGATGTACGGGCCGACATGACCGGGATTTTGTAAAACATTACCAGCGAGGTTCTAGATGGGTTAGTTTAGGTTATATTACGTTACAGACGTATATAATGTGCCCACCGAGAAGTACGGGCCGACCCGCCAGGAATGTTGGAAAATACTACATTCGAGATGTTAAGTTGCCTTAGGTTAGGATATATAAAATTATAGACGTATATAATGTCCCCACGGAAAAGTACGGGCCGACACGACCGGGATTTTGTAAAACATTACCAGCGAGGGTGTAGGTGGCTTAGGTTAGGTTATATTACGTTACAGACGTATATAATGTGCCCACCGAGTAGGGGCCGACCCGCCAGGAATGTTGGAAAATACTACATCCGAGATGTTAGGTTGCCTTTGGTTAGGATATATAAAGTTATTAACGTATATAATGTCCGGCTTCGAGACGTACCGGAAGACACGAACGGGATTCTGTGAAACATTACCAGACAGGGTGTAGGTGGCTTAGGTTAGGTTATATTACGTTACAGACGTTTATAATGTGCCCACCGAGAGGTAGGGGCCGACCCGCCAGGAATGTTGCAAAATACTACATCCGAGATGTTAGGTTGCCTTAGGTTAGGATATATAACGATATAGACGTATATAATGTCCCCACGGAGAAGTACGGGCCGACACGACCGGGATTTTGTAAAACATTACCAGCGAGGGTCTAGATGGGTTAGGTTAGGTTATATTACGATATAGACGTATATAATGTGCCCACCGAGAAGTAGGTGCCGACCCGCCAGGAATGTTGGAAAATATTACATCCGAGATGTTAGGTTCTCTTAGGTTAGGATATATGTAACGTTATAGACGTATATAATGTCCGCACTGAGACGTACGAGTCGACACGACCGGGATTATGTAAAACATTACCAGCGAGGGTCTAGATGGGTTAGGTTAGGTTATATTACGATATAGACGTATATAATGTTCCCACCGAGAAGTAGCGGCCGCCCCGCCAGGAGTGTTGGGAAATACTACATCCGAGATGTTAGGTTGCCTCAGGTTAGGATACATAACGATATAGACGTATATAATGTCCCCACGGAGAAGTACGGGCCGACACGACCGGGATTTTGTAAAACATTACCAGCGAGGGTGTAGGTGGCTTAGGTTAGGTTATATTACGTTACAGACGTATATAATGTGCCCACCGAGAAGTAGGGGCCGACACGCCAGGAATGTTGGAAAATACTACATTCGAGATGTTAGGTTGCCTTTGGTTAGGATATATAACGTTATAGACGTATATAATGTCCCCACGGAGAAGTACGGGCTGACACGACGGGGATTCTGTAAAACATTACAAGCGAGGGGCTAGATGGGTTAGGTTAGGTTATATTACGATATAGACGTATATAATGTGCCCACCGAAAAGTAGGGTCCGACTCGCCTGGAATGTTGTGAAATACTACATTCGAGATGTTAGGTTGCCTTAGGTTAGGATATATAACTTTATAGACGTATATAATGTCCCCACCGAGATGTACGGGCCGACATGACCGGGATTTTGTAAAACATTACCAGCGAGGTTCTAGATGGGTTAGTTTAGGTTATATTACGTTACAGACGTATATAATGTGCCCACCGAGAAGTACGGGCCGACCCGCCAGGAATGTTGGAAAATACTACATTCGAGATGTTAAGTTGCCTTAGGTTAGGATATATAAAATTATAGACGTATATAATGTCCCCACGGAAAAGTACGGGCCGACACGACCGGGATTTTGTAAAACATTACCAGCGAGGGTGTAGGTGGCTTAGGTTAGGTTATATTACGTTACAGACGTATATAATGTGCCCACCGAGTAGGGGCCGACCCGCCAGGAATGTTGGAAAATACTACATCCGAGATGTTAGGTTGCCTTTGGTTAGGATATATAAAGTTATTAACGTATATAATGTCCGGCTTCGAGACGTACCGGAAGACACGAACGGGATTCTGTGAAACATTACCAGACAGGGTGTAGGTGGCTTAGGTTAGGTTATATTACGTTACAGACGTTTATAATGTGCCCACCGAGAGGTAGGGGCCGACCCGCCAGGAATGTTGCAAAATACTACATCCGAGATGTTAGGTTGCCTTAGGTTAGGATATATAACGATATAGACGTATATAATGTCCCCACGGAGAAGTACGGGCCGACACGACCGGGATTTTGTAAAACATTACCAGCGAGGGTCTAGATGGGTTAGGTTAGGTTATATTACGATATAGACGTATATAATGTGCCCACCGAGAAGTAGGGGCCGACCCGCCAGGAATGTTGGAAAATATTACATCCGAGATGTTAGGTTCTCTTAGGTTAGGATATATGTAACGTTATAGACGTATATAATGTCCGCACCGAGACGTACGAGTCGACACGACCGGGATTATGTAAAACATTACCAGCGAGGGTCTAGATGGGTTAGGTTAGGTTATATTACGTTATAGACGTAAATAATGTTCCCACCGAGAAGTGGGGCCGACCCGGCAGGAATGTTGTGAAATACTACATCCGAGATGTTAGGTTCCCTTAGGTTAGGATATATAACGTTATAGACGTAAATAATGTCCCCACCGAGAAGTACGGGCCGACACGACCGGGATTTTGTAAAACATTACCAGCGAGGGTCTAGATGGGTTAGGTTAGGTTATATTACGTTATGGACATAAATAATGTTCCCACCGAGAAGTGGGGCCGACCCGCCAGGAATGTTGTGATATACTACATTCGAGATGTTAGGTTGCCTTAGGTTAGGATACATAACTTGATAGACGTATATAATGTCCGCCTTCGAGACGTACGGGAAGACACGAACGGGATTCTGTGAAACATTACCAGCGAGGGTGTAGGTGGCTTAGGTTAGGTTATATTACGTTACAGACGTATATAATGTGCCCACCGAGTAGGGGCCGACCCGCCAGGAATGTTGGAAAATACTACATCCGAGATGTTAGGTTGCCTTTGGTTAGGATATATAACGTTATAGACGTATATAATGTCCGCACCGAGACGTACGGGACGACACGACCCGGATTCTGTAAAACATTACAAGCCAGGGGCTAGATGGGTTAGGTTAGGTTATACTACGTTATAAACGTATATAATGTTCCCACCGAGAAGTGGGGCCGACCAGCCAGGAATGTTGTGAAATACTACATCCGAGATGTTAGGTTCCCTTAGGTTAGGATATATAAAGTTATTGACGTATATAATGTCCGGCTTCGAGACGTACGGAAAGACACGAACGGGATTCTCTGAAACATTACCAGCCAGGGTGTAGGTGGCTTAGGTTAGGTTATATTACGTTACAGACGTATATAATGTGCCCACCGAGAAGTAGGGGCCGACCCGCCAGGAATGTTGGAAAATACTACATCCGAGATGTTAGGTTGCCTTAGGTTAGGTTATATAACGATATAGACGTAAATAATGTCCCCACCGAGAAGTACGGGCCGACACGACCGGGATTTTGTAAAACGTTACCAGCGAGGTTCTAGATGGGTTAGTTTAGGTTATATTACGTTACAGACGTATATAATGTGCCCACCGAGAAGTACGGGCCGACCCGCCAGGAATGTTGGAAAATACCACATTCGAGATGTTAAGTTGCCTTAGGTTAGGATATATAAAATTATAGACGTATATAATGTCCCCACGGAAAAGTACGGGCCGACACGACCGGGATTTTGTAAAACATTACCAGCGAGGGTGTAGGTGGCTTAGGTTAGGTTATATTACGTTACAGACGTATATAATGTGCCCACCGAGTAGGGGCCGACCCGCCAGGAATGTTGGAAAATACTACATCCGAGATGTTAGGTTGCCTTTGGTTAGGATATATAAAGTTATTAACGTATATAATGTCCGGCTTCGAGACGTACCGGAAGACACGAACGGGATTCTGTGAAACATTACCAGACAGGGTGTAGGTGGCTTAGGTTAGGTTATATTACGTTACAGACGTTTATAATGTGCCCACCGAGAGGTAGGGGCCGACCCGCCAGGAATGTTGCAAAATACTACATCCGAGATGTTAGGTTGCCTTAGGTTAGGATATATAACGATATAGACGTATATAATGTCCCCACGGAGAAGTACGGGCCGACACGACCGGGATTTTGTAAAACATTACCAGCGAGGGTCTAGATGGGTTAGGTTAGGTTATATTACGATATAGACGTATATAATGTGCCCACCGAGAAGTAGGGGCCGACCCGCCAGGAATGTTGGAAAATATTACATCCGAGATGTTAGGTTCTCTTAGGTTAGGATATATGTAACGTTATAGACGTATATAATGTCCGCACCGAGACGTACGAGTCGACACGACCGGGATTATGTAAAACATTACCAGCGAGGGTCTAGATGGGTTAGGTTAGGTTATATTACGATATAGACGTATATAATGTTCCCACCGAGAAGTAGCGGCCGCCCCGCCAGGAGTGTTGGGAAATACTACATCCGAGATGTTAGGTTGCCTTAGGTTAGGATATATAACGTTATAGACGTAAATAATGTCCCCACCGAGAAGTACGGGCCGACACGACCGGGATTTTGTAAAACATTACCAGCGAGGGTCTAGATGGGTTAGGTTAGGTTATATTACGTTATGGACATAAATAATGTTCCCACCGAGAAGTGGGGCCGACCCGCCAGGAATGTTGTGATATACTACATTCGAGATGTTAGGTTGCCTTAGGTTAGGATACATAACTTGATAGACGTATATAATGTCCGCCTTCGAGACGTACGGGAAGACACGAACGGGATTCTGTGAAACATTACCAGCGAGGGTGTAGGTGGCTTAGGTTAGGTTATATTACGTTACAGACGTATATAATGTGCCCACCGAGTAGGGGCCGACCCGCCAGGAATGTTGGAAAATACTACATCCGAGATGTTAGGTTGCCTTTGGTTAGGATATATAACGTTATAGACGTATATAATGTCCGCACCGAGACGTACGGGACGACACGACCGGGATTCTGTAAAACATTACAAGCCAGGGGCTAGATGGGTTAGGTTAGGTTATACTACGTTATAAACGTATATAATGTTCCCACCGAGAAGTGGGGCCGACCCGCCAGGAATGTTGTGATATACTACATTCGAGATGTTAGGTTCCCTTAGGTTAAGATATATAACGTTATAGACGTAAATAATGTCCCCACTGAGAAGTACGGGCCGACACGACCGGGATTTTGTAAAACATTACCAGCGAGGGTCTAGATGGGTTAGGTTAGGTTATATTACGATATAGACGTATATAATGTGCCCACCGAAAAGTAGGGTCCGACTCGCCTGGAATGTTGTGAAATACTACATTCGAGATGTTAGGTTGCCTTAGGTTAGGTTATATAACGATATAGACGTAAATAATGTCCCCACCGAGAAGTACGGGCCGACACGACCGGGATTTTGTAAAACGTTACCAGCGAGGTTCTAGATGGGTTAGTTTAGGTTATATTACGTTACAGACGTATATAATGTGCCCACCGAGAAGTACGGGCCGACCCGCCAGGAATGTTGGAAAATACCACATTCGAGATGTTAAGTTGCCTTAGGTTAGGATATATAAAATTATAGACGTATATAATGTCCCCACGGAAAAGTACGGGCCGACACGACCGGGATTTTGTAAAACATTACCAGCGAGGGTGTAGGTGGCTTAGGTTAGGTTATATTACGTTACAGACGTATATAATGTGCCCACCGAGTAGGGGCCGACCCGCCAGGAAAGTTGGAAAATACTACATCCGAGATGTTAGGTTGCCTTTGGTTAGGATATATAAAGTTATTAACGTATATAATGTCCGGCTTCGAGACGTACCGGAAGACACGAACGGGATTCTGTGAAACATTACCAGACAGGGTGTAGGTGGCTTAGGTTAGGTTATATTACGTTACAGACGTTTATAATGTGCCCACCGAGAGGTAGGGGCCGACCCGCCAGGAATGTTGCAAAATACTACATCCGAGATGTTAGGTTGCCTTAGGTTAGGATATATAACGATATAGACGTATATAATGTCCCCACGGAGAAGTACGGGCCGACACGACCGGGATTTTGTAAAACATTACCAGCGAGGGTCTAGATGGGTTAGGTTAGGTTATATTACGATATAGACGTATATAATGTGCCCACCGAGAAGTAGGGGCCGACCCGCCAGGAATGTTGGAAAATATTACATCCGAGATGTTAGGTTCTCTTAGGTTAGGATATATGTAACGTTATAGACGTATATAATGTCCGCACCGAGACGTACGAGTCGACACGACCGGGATTATGTAAAACATTACCAGCGAGGGTCTGGATGGGTTAGGTTAGGTTATATTACGATATAGACGTATATAATGTGCCCACCGAGAAGTAGGGGCCAACCCGCCAGGAATGTTGGAAAATATTACATCCGAGATGTTAGGTTCTCTTAGGTTAGGATATATGTAACGTTATAGACGTATATAATGTCCGCACCGAGACGTACGAGTCGACACGACCGGGATTATGTAAAACATTACCAGCGAGGGTCTAGATGGGTTAGGTTAGGTTATATTACGTTATGGACATAAATAATGTTCCCACCGAGAAGTGGGGCCGACCCGCCAGGAATGTTGTGATATACTACATTCGAGATGTTAGGTTGCCTTAGGTTAGGATACATAACTTGATAGACGTATATAATGTCCGCCTTCGAGACGTACGGGAAGACACGAACGGGATTCTGTGAAACATTACCAGCGAGGGTGTAGGTGGCTTAGGTTAGGTTATATTACGTTACAGACGTATATAATGTGCCCACCGAGTAGGGGCCGACCCGCCAGGAATGTTGGAAAATACTACATCCGAGATGTTAGGTTGCCTTTGGTTAGGATATATAACGTTATAGACGTATATAATGTCCGCACCGAGACGTACGGGACGACACGACCGGGATTCTGTAAAACATTACAAGCCAGGGGCTAGATGGGTTAGGTTAGGTTATACTACGTTATAAACATATATAATGTTCCCACCGAGAAGTGGGGCCGACCCGCCAGGAATGTTGTGATATACTACATTCGAGATGTTAGGTTCCCTTAGGTTAAGATATATAACATTATAGACGTAAATAATGTCCCCACTGAGAAGTACGGGCCGACACGACCGGGATTTTGTAAAACATTACCAGCGAGGGTCTAGATGGGTTAGGTTAGGTTATATTACGATATAGACGTATATAATGTGCCCACCGAAAAGTAGGGTCCGACTCGCCTGGAATGTTGTGAAATACTACATTCGAGATGTTAGGTTGCCTTAGGTTAGGATATATAACTTTATAGACGTATATAATGTCCCCACCGAGATGTACGGGCCGACATGACCGGGATTTTGTAAAACATTACCAGCGAGGTTCTAGATGGGTTAGTTTAGGTTATATTACGTTACAGACGTATATAATGTGCCCACCGAGAAGTACGGGCCGACCCGCCAGGAATGTTGGAAAATACTACATTCGAGATGTTAAGTTGCCTTAGGTTAGGATATATAAAATTATAGACGTATATAATGTCCCCACGGAAAAGTACGGGCCGACACGACCGGGATTTTGTAAAACATTACCAGCGAGGGTGTAGGTGGCTTAGGTTAGGTTATATTACGTTACAGACGTATATAATGTGCCCACCGAGTAGGGGCCGACCCGCCAGGAATGTTGGAAAATACTACATCCGAGATGTTAGGTTGCCTTTGGTTAGGATATATAAAGTTATTAACGTATATAATGTCCGGCTTCGAGACGTACCGGAAGACACGAACGGGATTCTGTGAAACATTACCAGACAGGGTGTAGGTGGCTTAGGTTAGGTTATATTACGTTACAGACGTTTATAATGTGCCCACCGAGAGGTAGGGGCCGACCCGCCAGGAATGTTGGAAAATACTACATCCGAGATGTTAGGTTGCCTTAGGTTAGGTTATATAACGATATAGACGTAAATAATGTCCCCACCGAGAAGTACGGGCCGACACGACCGGGATTTTGTAAAACGTTACCAGCGAGGTTCTAGATGGGTTAGTTTAGGTTATATTACGTTACAGACGTATATAATGTGCCCACCGAGAAGTACGGGCCGACCCGCCAGGAATGTTGCAAAATACTACATCCGAGATGTTAGGTTGCCTTAGGTTAGGATATATAACGATATAGACGTATATAATGTCCCCACGGAGAAGTACGGGCCGACACGACCGGGATTTTGTAAAACATTACCAGCGAGGGTCTAGATGGGTTAGGTTAGGTTATATTACGATATAGACGTATATAATGTGCCCACCGAGAAGTAGGGGCCGACCCGCCAGGAATGTTGGAAAATATTACATCCGAGATGTTAGGTTCTCTTAGGTTAGGATATATGTAACGTTATAGACGTATATAATGTCCGCACCGAGACGTACGAGTCGACACGACCGGGATTATGTAAAACATTACCAGCGAGGGTCTGGATGGGTTAGGTTAGGTTATATTACGATATAGACGTATATAATGTGCCCACCGAGAAGTAGGGGCCGACCCGCCAGGAATGTTGGAAAATATTACATCCGAGATGTTAGGTTCTCTTAGGTTAGGATATATGTAACGTTATAGACGTATATAATGTCCGCACCGAGACGTACGAGTCGACACGACCGGGATTATGTAAAACATTACCAGCAAGGGTCTAGATGGGTTAGGTTAGGTTATATTACGTTATGGACATAAATAATGTTCCCACCGAGAAGTGGGGCCGACCCGCCAGGAATGTTGTGATATACTACATTCGAGATGTTAGGTTGCCTTAGGTTAGGATACATAACTTGATAGACGTATATAATGTCCGCCTTCGAGACGTACGGGAAGACACGAACGGGATTCTGTGAAACATTACCAGCGAGGGTGTAGGTGGCTTAGGTTAGGTTATATTACGTTACAGACGTATATAATGTGCCCACCGAGTAGGGGCCGACCCGCCAGGAATGTTGGAAAATACTACATCCGAGATGTTAGGTTGCCTTTGGTTAGGATATATAACGTTATAGACGTATATAATGTCCGCACCGAGACGTACGGGACGACACGACCGGGATTCTGTAAAACATTACAAGCCAGGGGCTAGATGGGTTAGGTTAGGTTATACTACGTTATAAACGTATATAATGTTCCCACCGAGAAGTGGGGCCGACCCGCCAGGAATGTTGTGATATACTACATTCGAGATGTTAGGTTCCCTTAGGTTAAGATATATAACGTTATAGACGTAAATAATGTCCCCACTGAGAAGTACGGGCCGACACGACCGGGATTTTGTAAAACATTACCAGCGAGGGTCTAGATGGGTTAGCTTAGGTTATATTACGATATAGACGTATATAATGTGCCCACCGAAAAGTAGGGTCCGACTCGCCTGGAATGTTGTGAAATACTACATTCGAGATGTTAGGTTGCCTTAGGTTAGGATATATAACTTTATAGACGTATATAATGTCCCCACCGAGATGTACGGGCCGACATGACCGGGATTTTGTAAAACATTACCAGCGAGGTTCTAGATGGGTTAGTTTAGGTTATATTACGTTACAGACGTATATAATGTGCCCACCGAGAAGTACGGGCCGACCCGCCAGGAATGTTGGAAAATACTACATTCGAGATGTTAAGTTGCCTTAGGTTAGGATATATAAAATTATAGACGTATATAATGTCCCCACGGAAAAGTACGGGCCGACACGACCGGGATTTTGTAAAACATTACCAGCGAGGGTGTAGGTGGCTTAGGTTAGGTTATATTACGTTACAGACGTATATAATGTGCCCACCGAGTAGGGGCCGACCCGCCAGGAATGTTGGAAAATACTACATCCGAGATGTTAGGTTGCCTTTGGTTAGGATATATAAAGTTATTAACGTATATAATGTCCGGCGTCGAGACGTACCGGAAGACACGAACGGGATTCTGTGAAACATTACCAGACAGGGTGTAGGTGGCTTAGGTTAGGTTATATTACGATATAGACGTATATACTGTGCCCACCGAGAAGTAGGGGCCGACACGCCAGGAATGTTGGAAAATACTACATCCGAGATGTTAGGTTGCCTTAGGTTAGGATATATAACGATATAGACGTATATAATGTCCCCACGGAGAAGCACGGGCCGACACGACCGGGATTTTGTAAAACATTACCAGCGAGGGTCTAGATGGGTTAGGTTAGGTTATATTACGATATAGACGTATATAATGTTCCCACCGAGAAGTGGGGCCGACCAGCCAGGAATGTTGTGAAATACTACATCCGAGATGTTAGGTTCCCTTAGGTTAGGATATATAACGTTATAGACGTAAACAATGTACCCACCGAGAAGTACGGGCCGACACGACCGGGATTTTGTGAAACATTACCAGCGAGGGTCTAGATGGGTTAGGTTAGGTTATATTACGATATAGACGTATATAATCTGCCCACCGAGAATTGGCGCCGCCCCGGCAGGAATGTTGTGAAATACTACATCCGAGATGTTAGGTTCCCTTAGGTTAGGATATATAACGTCATAGACGTAAATAATGTCCCCACCGAGAAGTACGGGCCGACACGACCGGGATTTTGTGAAACATTACCAGCGAGGGTCTAGATGGGTTAGGCTAGGTTATATTACGATATAGACGTATATAATGTTCCCACCGAGAAGTAGCGGCCGCCCCGCCAGGAATGTTGGAAAATACTACATCCGAGATGTTAGGTTGCCTTAGGTTAGGATATATAACGATATAGACGTATATAATGTCCCGACAGAGAAGTACGGGCCGACACGACCGGGATTTTGTAAAACATTACCTGCGAGGGTCTAGATGGGTTAGGTTAGGTTATATTACGATATAGACGTATATAATGTGCCCACCGAGAAGTAGGGGCCGACCCGCCAGGAATGTTGGAAAATACTACATCGGAGATGTTAAGTTGCCTTAGGTTAGGATATATAACGATATAGAGGTATATAATGTCCCCACGGAGAAGTACGGGCCGACACGACCGGGATTTTGTAAAACATTACCAGCGAGGGTCTAGATGCGTTAGGTTAGGTTATATTACGATATAGACGTATATAATGTGCCCACAGAGAAGTAGGGGCCGCCCCGCCAGGAATGTTGGAAAATACTACATTCGAGATGTTAGGTTGCCTTAGGTTAGGATATACAACGATATAGACGTATATAATGTCCCCACGGAGAAGTACGGGCCGACACGACCGGGATTTTGTAAAACATTACCAGCGAGGGTCTAGATGGGTTAGGTTAGGTTATATTACGATATAGACGTATATAATGTGCCCACCTAGAATTGGCGCCGCCCCGGCAGGAATGTTGTAAAATACTACATCCGAGATGTTAGGTTCCCTTAGGTTAGGATATATAACGTTATAGACGTAAATAATGTCCCCACCGAGAAGTACGGGCCGACACGACCGGGATTTTGTGAAACATTACCAGCGAGGGTCTAGATGGGTTAGGCTAGGTTATATTACGATATAGACGTATATAATGTTCCCACCGAGAAGTAGCGGCCGCCCTGCCAGGAATGTTGGAAAATACTACATCCGAGATGTTAGGTTGCCTTAGGTTAGGATATATAACGATATAGACGTATATAATGTCCCCACGGAGAAGCACGGGCCGACACGACCGGGATTTTGTAAAACATTACCAGCGAGGGTCTAGATGGGTTAGGTTAGGTTATATTACGATATAGACGTATATAATGTGCCCACCGAGAAGTAGGGGCCGACTCGCCTGGAATGTTGTGAAATACTACATTCGAGATGTTAGGTTGTCTTATGTTAGGATATATAACTTTATAGACGTATATAATGTCCCCACCGTGAAGTACGGGCCGACATGTCCGGGATTTTGTAAAACATTACCAGCGAGGTTCTAGATGGGTTAGTTTAGGTTATATTACGTTACAGACGTATATAATGTGCCCACCGAGAAGTACGGGCCGACCCGCCAGGAATGTTGGAAAATACTACATTCGAGATATTAAGTTGCCTTAGGTTAGGATATATAAAATTATAGACGTATATAATGTCCCCACGGAAAAGTACGGGCCGACACGACCGGGATTTTGTAAAACATTACCAGCGACGGTGTAGGTGGCTTAGGTTAGGTTATATTACGTTACAGACGTATATAATGTGCCCACCGAGAGGTAGGGGCCGACCCGCCAGGAATGTTGGAAAATACTACATCCGAGATGTTAGGTTCTCTTAGGTTAGGATATATAAAATTATAGACGTATAAAATGTCCCCACGGAAAAGTACGGGCCGACATGACCGGGATTCTGTAAAACATTATCAGCGGGGGTCTAGATGGGTTAGGTTAGGTTATATTACGATATAGACGTATATACTGTGCCCACCGAGAAGTAGGGGCCGACACGCCAGGAATGTTGGAAAATACTACATCCGAGATGTTAGGTTGCCTTAGGTTAGGATATATAACGATATAGACGTATATAATGTCCCCACGGAGAAGCACGGGCCGACACGACCGGGATTTTGTAAAACATTACCAGCGAGGGTCTAGATGGGTTAGGTAAGGTTATATTACGATATAGACGTATATAATGTTCCCACCGAGAAGTGGGGCCGACCAGCCAGGAATGTTGTGAAATACTACATCCGAGATGTTAGGTTCCCTTAGGTTAGGATATATAACGTTATAGACGTAAACAATGTACCCACCGAGAAGTACGGGCCGACACGACCGGGATTTTGTGAAACATTACCAGCGAGGGTCTAGATGGGTTAGGTTAGGTTATATTACGATATAGACGTATATAATCTGCCCACCGAGAATTGGCGCCGCCCCGGCAGGAATGTTGTGAAATATTACATCCGAGATGTTAGGTTCCCTTAGGTTAGGATATATAACGTCATAGACGTAAATAATGTCCCCACCGAGAAGTACGGGCCGACACGACCGGGATTTTGTGAAACATTACCAGCGAGGGTCTAGATGGGTTAGGCTAGGTTATATTACGATATAGACGTATATAATGTTCCCACCGAGAAGTAGCGGCCGCCCCGCCAGGAATGTTGGAAAATACTACATCCGAGATGTTAGGTTGCCTTAGGTTAGGATATATAACGATATAGACGTATATAATGTCCCGACAGAGAAGTACGGGCCGACACGACCGGGATTTTGTAAAACATTACCTGCGAGGGTCTAGATGGGTTAGGTTAGGTTATATTACGATATAGACGTATATAATGTGCCCACCGAGAAGTAGGGGCCGACCCGCCAGGAATGTTGGAAAATACTACATCGGAGATGTTAAGTTGCCTTAGGTTAGGATATATAACGATATAGACGTATATAATGTCCCCACGGAGAAGTACGGGCCGACACGACCGGGATTTTGTAAAGCATTACCAGCGAGGGTCTAGATGGGTTAGGTTAGGTTATATTACGGTATAGACGTATATTATGTGCCCACCGAGAAGTAGGGGCCGCCCCGCCAGGAATGTTGGAAAATACTACATTCGAGATGTTAGGTTGCTTTAGGTTAGGATATACAACGATATAGACGTATATAATGTCCCCACGGAGAAGTACGGGCCGACACGACCGGGATTTTGTAAAACATTACCAGCGAGGGTCTAGATGGGTTAAGTTAGGTTATATTACGATATAGACGTATATAATGTGCCCACCGAGAATTGGCGCCGCCCCGGCAGGAATGTTGTGAAATACTACATCCGAGATGTTAGGTTCCCTTAGGTTAGAATATATAACGTTATAGACGTAAATAATGTCCCCACCGAGAAGTACGGGCCGACACGACCGGGATTTTGTGAAACATTACCAGCGAGGGTCTAGATGGGTTAGGCTAGGTTATATTACGATATAGACGTATATAATGTTCCCACCGAGAAGTAGCGGCCGCCCCGCCAGGAATGTTGGAAAATACTACATCCGAGATGTTAGGTTGCCTCAGGTTAGGATATATAACGATATAGACGTATATAATGTCCCCACAGAGAAGTACGGGCCGACACGACAGGGATTTTGTAAAACATTACCAGCGAGGGTCTAGATGGGTTAGGTTAGGTTATATTACGATATAGACGTATATAATGTGCCCACCGAGAAGTAGGGGCCGACCCGCCAGGAATGTTGTGAAATACTACATTCGAGATGTTAGGTTGCCTTAGGCTAGGATATATAAAGTTATTAACGTATATAATGTCCGGCTTCGAGACGTACGGGAAGACACGAACGGGATTCTGTGAAACATTACCAGACAGGGTGTAGGTGGCTTAGGTTAGGTTATATTACGTTACAGACGTTTATAATGTGCCCACCGAGAGGTAGGGGCCGACCCGCCAGGAATGTTGGAAAATACTACATCCGAGATGTTAGGTTCTCTTAGGTTAGGATATATAAAATTATAGACTTATAAAATGTCCCCACGGAAAAGTACGGGCCGACATGACCGGGATTTTGTAAAACATTACCAGCGAGGGTCTAGATGGGTTAGTTATGTTATATTACGATATAGTCGTATATAATGTGCCCACCGAGAAGTAGGGTCCGACCCGCCAGGAATGTTGGAAAATACTACATCCGAGATGTTAAGTTGCCTTTGGTTAGGATATGTAACGTTATAGACGTATATAATGTCCGCACCGAGACGTACGAGATGACACAACCGGGATTCTGTAAAACATTACCAGCGAGGGTCTAGATGGGTTAGGTTAGGTTATATTACGATATAGACGTATATAATGTTCCCACCGAGAAGTGGGGCCGACCAGCCAGGAATGTTGTGAAATACTACATCCGAGATGTTAGGTTCCCTTAGGTTAGGATATATAACGTTATAGACGTATATAATGTCCCCACCGAGAAGTACGGGCCGACACGACCGGGATTTTGTAAAACATTACCAGCGAGGGTCTAGATTGGTTAGGTTAGGTTATATTACGATATAGACGTTCATAATGTGCCCACCGAGAAGTAGGGGCCGACTCGCCAGGAATGTTGTGAAATACTACATCCGAGATGTTAGGTTCCCTTAGGTTAGGATATATAACGTTATAGACGTAAATAATGTCCCCACCGAGAAGTACGGTCCGACACGACCGGGATTTTGTAAAACATTACAATCGAGGGGCTAGATGGGTTAGGTTAGGTTATACTACGTTATAAACGTATATAATGTTCCCACCGAGAAGTGGGGCCGACCAGCCAGGAATGTTGTGAAATACTACATCCGAGATGTTAGGTTCCCTTAGGTTAGGATATATAACGTTATAGACGTATATAATGTCCGCACCGAGACGTACGAGACGACACGACCGGGATTCTGTAAAACATTACTAGCGAGGGTCTAGATGGGTTAGGTTAGGTTATATTACGATATAGACGTATATAATGTGCCCACCGAGAATTGGCGCCGCCCCGGCAGGAATGTTGTGAAATACTACATCCGAGATGTTAGGTTCCCTTAGGTTAGGATATATAACGTTATAGACGTAAATAATGTCCCCACCGAGAAGTACGGGCCGACACGACCGGGATTTTGTAAAACATTACCAGCGAGGGTCTAGATGGGTTAGGTTAGGTTATATTACGATATAGACGTATATAATGTTCCCACCGAGAAGTAGCGGCCGCCCCGCCAGGAATGTTGGAAAATACTACATCCGAGATGTTAGGTTGCCTTAGGTTAGGTTATATAACGATATAGACGTATATAATGTTCCTACGGAGAAGTACGGGCCGACACGACCGGGATTTTGTAAAACATTACCTGCGAGGGTCTAGATGGGTTAGGTTAGGTTATATTACGATATAGACGTATATAATGTCCCCACCGAGAAGTACGGGCCGACACGACCGGGATTTTGTGAAACATTACCAGCGAGGGTCTAGATGGGTTAGGCTAGGTTATATTACGATATAGACGTATATAATGTTCCCACCGAGAAGTAGCGGCCGCCCCGCCAGGAATGTTGGAAAATACTACATCCGAGATGTTAGGTTGCCTCAGGTTAGGATATATAACGATATAGACGTATATAATGTCCCCACAGAGAAGTACGGGCCGACACGACAGGGATTTTGTAAAACATTACCTGCGAGGGTCTAGATGGGTTAGGTTAGGTTATATTACGATATAGACGTATATAATGTGCCCACCGAGAAGTAGGGGCCGACTCGCCAGAAATGTTGTGAAATACTACATTCGAGATGTTAGGTTGCCTTAGGTTAGGATATATAACGTTATAGACGTAAATAATGTCCCCACCGAGAAGTACGGGCCGACACGACCGGGATTTTGTAAAACATTACCAGCGAGAGTCTAGAATTGTTAGGTTAGGTTATATTACGTTATAGACGTAAATAATGTTCCCACCGAGAAGTGGGGCCGACCCGCCAGGAATGTTGTGAAATACTACATTCGAGATGTTAGGTTGCCTTAGGTTAGGATATATAACTTTATAGACGTATATAATGTCCGGCTTCGAGACGTACGTGAAGACACGACCGGGATTCTGTAAAACATTACAAGCGAGGGGCTAGATGCGTTAGGTTAGGTTATACTACGTTATAAACGTATATAATGTTCCCACCGAGAAGTGGGGCCGACCAGCCAGGAATGTTGTGAAATACTACATCCGAGATATTAGGTTGCCTTAGGTTAGGATATATAAAGTTATTAACGTATATAATGTCCGGCTTCGAGACGTACGGGAAGACACGAACGGGATTCTGTGAAACATTACCAGACAGGGTGTAGGTGGCTTAGGTTAGGTTATATTACGTTACAGACGTTTATAATGTGCCCACCGAGAGGTAGGGGCCGACCCGCCAGGAATGTTGGAAAATACTACATCCGAGATGTTAGGTTCTCTTAGATTAGGATATATAAAATTATAGACGTATAAAATGTCCCCACGGAAAAGTACGGGCCGACATGACCGGGATTTTGTAAAACATTACCAGCGAGGGTCTAGATGGGTTAGTTTAGGTTATATTACGATATAGTCGTATATAATGTGCCCACCGAGAAGTAGGGTCCGACCCGCCAGGAATGTTGGAAAATACTACATCCGAGATGTTAAGTTGCCTTTGGTTAGGATATGTAACGTTATAGACGTATATAATGTCCGCACCGAGACGTACGAGATGACACAACCGGGATTCTGTAAAACATTACCAGCGAGGGTCCAGATGGGTTAGGTTAGGTTATATTACGATATAGACGTATATAATGTTCCCACCGAGAAGTGGGGCCGACCAGCCAGGAATGTTGTGAAATACTACATTAGAGATGCTAGGTTCCCTTAGGTTAGGATATATAACGTTATAGACGTATATAATGTCCCCACCGAGAAGTACGGACCGACACGACCGGGATTTTGTAAAACATTACCAGCGAGGGTCTAGATTGGTTAGGTTAGGTTATATTACGATATAGACGTATATAATGTGCCCACCGAGAAGTAGGGGCCGACTCGCCAGGAATGTTGTGAAATACTACATCCGAGATGTTAGGTTCCCTTAGGTTAGGATATACAACGATATAGACGTATATAATGTCCCCACGGAGAAGTACGGGCCGACACGACCGGGATTTTGTAAAACATTACCAGCGAGGGTCTAGATGGGTTAAGTTAGGTTATATTACGATATAGACGTATATAATGTGCCCACCGAGAATTGGCGCCGCCCCGGCAGGAATGTTGTGAAATACTACATCCGAGATGTTAGGTTCCCTTAGGTTAGAATATATAACGTTATAGACGTAAATAATGTCCCCACCGAGAAGTACGGGCCGACACGACCGGGATTTTGTGAAACATTACCAGCGAGGGTCTAGATGGGTTAGGCTAGGTTATATTACGATACAGACGTATATAATGTTCCCACCGAGAAGTAGCGGCCGCCCCGCCAGGAATGTTGGAAAATACTACATCCGAGATATTAGGTTGCCTTAGGTTAGGATATATAAAGTTATTAACGTATATAATGTCCGGCTTCGAGACGTACGGGAAGACACGAACGGGATTCTGTGAAACATTACCAGACAGGGTGTAGGTGGCTTAGGTTAGGTTATATTACGTTACAGACGTTTATAATGTGCCCACCGAGAGGTAGGGGCCGACCCGCCAGGAATGTTGGAAAATACTACATCCGAGATGTTAGGTTCTCTTAGATTAGGATATATAAAATTATAGACGTATAAAATGTCCCCACGGAAAAGTACGGGCCGACATGACCGGGATTTTGTAAAACATTACCAGCGAGGGTCTAGATGGGTTAGTTTAGGTTATATTCCGATATAGTCGTATATAATGTGCCCACCGAGAAGTAGGGTCCGACCCGCCAGGAATGTTGGAAAATACTACATCCGAGATGTTAAGTTGCCTTTGGTTAGGATATGTAACGTTATAGACGTATATAATGTCCGCACCGAGACGTACGAGATGACACAACCGGGATTCTGTAAAACATTACCAGCGAGGGTCCAGATGGGTTAGGTTAGGTTATATTACGATATAGACGTATATAATGTTCCCACCGAGAAGTGGGGCCGACCAGCCAGGAATGTTGTGAAATACTACATTAGAGATGCTAGGTTCCCTTAGGTTAGGATATATAACGTTATAGACGTATATAATGTCCCCACCGAGAAGTACGGACCGACACGACCGGGATTTTGTAAAACATTACCAGCGAGGGTCTAGATTGGTTAGGTTAGGTTATATTACGATATAGACGTATATAATGTGCCCACCGAGAAGTAGGGGCCGACTCGCCAGGAATGTTGTGAAATACTACATCCGAGATGTTAGGTTCCCTTAGGTTAGGATATACAACGATATAGACGTATATAATGTCCCCACGGAGAAGTACGGGCCGACACGACCGGGATTTTGTAAAACATTACCAGCGAGGGTCTAGATGGGTTAAGTTAGGTTATATTACGATATAGACGTATATAATGTGCCCACCGAGAATTGGCGCCGCCCCGGCAGGAATGTTGTGAAATACTACATCCGAGATGTTAGGTTCCCTTAGGTTAGAATATATAACGTTATAGACGTAAATAATGTCCCCACCGAGAAGTACGGGCCGACACGACCGGGATTTTGTGAAACATTACCAGCGAGGGTCTAGATGGGTTAGGCTAGGTTATATTACGATACAGACGTATATAATGTTCCCACCGAGAAGTAGCGGCCGCCCCGCCAGGAATGTTGGAAAATACTACATCCGAGATGTTAGGTTGCCTCAGGTTAGGATATATAACGATATAGACGTATATAATGTCCCCACAGAGAAGTACGGGCCGACACGACAGGGATTTTGTAAAACATTACCAGCGAGGGTCTAGATGGGTTAGGTTAGGTTATATTACGATATAGACGTATATAATGTGCCCACCGAGAAGTAGGAGCCGACCCGCCAGGAATGTTGTGAAATACTACATTCGAGATGTTAGGTTGCCTTAGGCTAGGATATATAAAGTTATTAACGTATATAATGTCCGGCTTCGAGACGTACGGGAAGACACGAACGGGATTCTGTGAAACATTACCAGACAGGGTGTAGGTGGCTTAGGTTAGGTTATATTACGTTACAGACGTTTATAATGTGCCCACCGAGAGGTAGGGGCCGACCCGCCAGGAATGTTGGAAAATACTACATCCGAGATGTTAGGTTCTCTTAGATTAGGATATATAAAATTATAGACGTATAAAATGTCCCCACGGAAAAGTACGGGCCGACATGACCGGGATTTTGTAAAACATTACCAGCGAGGGTCTAGATGGGTTAGTTTAGGTTATATTACGATATAGTCGTATATAATGTGCCCACCGAGAAGTAGGGTCCGACCCGCCAGGAATGTTGGAAAATACTACATCCGAGATGTTAAGTTGCCTTTGGTTAGGATATGTAACGTTATAGACGTATATAATGTCCGCACCGAGACGTACGAGATGACACAACCGGGATTCTGTAAAACATTACCAGCGAGGGTCTAGATGGGTTAGGTTAGGTTATATTACGATATAGACGTATATAATGTTCCCACCGAGAAGTGGGGCCGACCAGCCAGGAATGTTGTGAAATACTACATTAGAGATGTTAGGTTCCCTTAGGATAGGATATATAACGTTATAGACGTAAATAATGTCCCCACCGAGAAGTACGGGCCGACACGACCGGGATTTTGTGAAACATTTCCAGCGAGGGTCTAGATGGGTTAGGTTAGGTTATATTACGATATAGACGTATATAATATTCCCACCGAGAAGTAGCGGCCGCCCCGCCAGGAATGTTGGAAAATACTACATCCGAGATGTTAGGTTGCCTTAGGTTAGGATATATAACGATATAGACGTATATAATGTCCCCACGGAGAAGTACGGGCCGACACGACCGGGATTTTGTAAAACATTACCAGCGAGGGTCTAGATGGGTTAGGTTAGGTTATATTACGATATAGACGTATATAATGTTCCCACCGAGAAGTGGGGCCGACCCGGCAGGAATGTTGTGAAATACTACATCCGAGATGTTAGGTTCCCTTAGGTTAAGATATATAACGTTATAGACGTAAATAATGTCCCCACCGGGAAATACGGGCCGACACGACCGGGATTTTGTAAAACATTACCAGCGAGGGTCTAGATGGGTTAGGTTAGGTTATATTACGATATAGACGTATATAATGTGCCCACCGAGAAGTAGGGGCCGACTCGCCAGGAATGTTGTGAAATACTACATCCGAGATGTTAGGTTCCCTTAGGTTAGGATATATAACGTTATAGACGTAAAGAATGTCCCCACCGAGAAGTACGGTCCGACACGAGCGGGATTTTGTAAAACATTACCAGCGAGGGTCTAGATTGGTTAGGTTAGGTTATATTACGTTATAGACGTAAACAATGTTCCCACCGAGAAGTGGGGCCGACCCGCCAGGAATGTTGTGAAATACTACATTCGAGATGTTAGGTTGCCTTAGGTTAGGATATATAACTTTATAGACGTATATAATGTCCCCACCGAGAAGTACGGGCCGACACGACCGGGATTTTGTAAAGCATTACCAGCGAGGGTCTAGATGGGTTAGGTTAGGTTATATTACGGTATAGACGTATATAATGTGCCCACCGAGAAGTAGGGGCCGCCCCGCCAGGAATGTTGGAAAATACTACATTCGAGATGTTAGGTTGCTTTAGGTTAGGATATACAACGATATAGACGTATATAATGTCCCCACGGAGAAGTACGGGCCGACACGACCGGGATTTTGTAAAACATTACCAGCGAGGGTCTAGATGGGTTAAGTTAGGTTATATTACGATATAGACGTATATAATGTGCCCACCGAGAATTGGCGCCGCCCCGGCAGGAATGTTGTGAAATACTACATCCGAGATGTTAGGTTCCCTTAGGTTAGAATATATAACGTTATAGACGTAAATAATGTCCCCACCGAGAAGTACGGGCCGACACGACCGGGATTTTGTGAAACATTACCAGCGAGGGTCTAGATGGGTTAGGCTAGGTTATATTACGATATAGACGTATATAATGTTCCCACCGAGAAGTAGCGGCCGCCCCGCCAGGAATGTTGGAAAATACTACATCCGAGATGTTAGGTTGCCTCAGGTTAGGATATATAACGATATAGACGTATATAATGTCCCCACAGAGAAGTACGGGCCGACACGACAGGGATTTTGTAAAACATTACCAGCGAGGGTCTAGATGGGTTAGGTTAGGTTATATTACGATATAGACGTATATAATGTGCCCACCGAGAAGTAGGGGCCGACTCGCCAGAAATGTTGTGAAATACTACATTCGAGATGTTAGGTTGCCTTAGGTTAGGATATATAACGTTATAGACGTAAATAATGTCCCCACCGAGAAGTACGGGCCGACACGACCGGGATTTTGTAAAACATTACCAGCGAGAGTCTAGAATTGTTAGGTTAGGTTATATTACGTTATAGACGTAAATAATGTTCCCACCGAGAAGTGGGGCCGACCCGCCAGGAATGTTGTGAAATACTACATTCGAGATGTTAGGTTGCCTTAGGTTAGGATATATAACTTTATAGACGTATATAATGTCCGGCTTCGAGACGTACGTGAAGACACGACCGGGATTCTGTAAAACATTACAAGCGAGGGGCTAGATGCGTTAGGTTAGGTTATACTACGTTATAAACGTAAACAATGTTCCCACCGAGAAGTGGGGCCGACCCGCCAGGAATGTTGTGAAATACTACATTCGAGATGTTAGGTTGCCTTAGGTTAGGATATATAACTTTATAGACGTATATAATGTCCCCACGGAAAAGTACGGGCCGACACGACCGGGATTTTGTAAAACATTACCAGCGAGGGTCTAGATGGGTTAGGTTAGGTTATATTACGTTATAGACGTATATAATGTTCCCACCGAGAAGTGGGGCCGACCCGGCAGGAATGTTGTGAAATACTACATCCGAGATGTTAGGTTCCCTTAGGTTAAGATATATAACGTTATAGACGTAAATAATGTCCCCACCGAGAAGTACGGGCCGACACGACCGGGATTTTGTAAAACATTACCAGCGAGGGTCTAGATGGGTTAGGTTAGGTTATATTACGATATAGACGTATATAATGTGCCCACCGAGAAGTAGGGTCCGACCCGCCAGGAATGTTGGAAAATACTACATCCGAGATGTTAAGTTGCCTTTGGTTAGGATATGTAACGTTATCGACGTATATAATGTCCGCACCGAGACGTACGAGACGACACAACCGGGAGTCTGTAAAACATTACCAGCGAGGGTCTAGATGGGTTAGGTTAGGTTATATTACGATATAGACGTATATAATGTTCTCACCGAGAAGTGGGGCCGACCAGCCAGGAATGTCGTGAAATACTACATCCGAGATGTTAGGTTCTCTTAGGTTAGGATATATAACGTTATAGACGTATATAATGTCCGCACCGAGACGTACGACACGACACGACCGGGATTCTGTAAAACATTATCAGCGAGGGTCTAGATGGGTTAGGTTAGGTTATATTACGATATAGACGTATATAATGTGCCCACCGAGAATTGGCGCCGCCCCGGCAGGAATGTTGTGAAATACTACATCCGAGATGTTAGATTCCCTTAGGTTAGGATATATAACGTTATAGACGTAAATAATGTCCCCACCGAGAAGTACGGGCCGACACGACCGGGATTTTGTGAAACATTACCAGCGAGGGTCTAGATGGGTTAGGTTAGGTTATATTACGATATACACGTATATAATGTTCCCACCGAGAAGTAGCGGCCGCCCCGCCAGGAATGTTGGAAAATACTACATCCGAGATGTTAGGTTGCCTTAGGTTAGGATATATAACGATATAGACGTATATAATGTCCCCACGGAGAAGTACGGGCCGACACGACCGGGATTTTGTAAAACATTACCAGCGAGGTTCTAGATGGGTTAGGTTAGGTTATATTACGATATAGAAGTATATAATTTTCCCACCGAGAAGTAGCGGCCGCCCCGCCAGGAATGTTGGAAAATACTACATCCGAGATGTTAGGTTGCCTTAGGTTAGGTTATATAACGATATAGACGTATATAATGTTCCCACGGAGAAGTACGGGCCGACACGACTGGGATTTTGGAAAACATTACCAGCGAGGGTCTAGATGGTTTAGGTTAGGTTATATTACGTTATAGACGTAAATAATGTTCCCACCGAGAAGTGGGGCCGACCCGGCAGGAATGTTGTGAAATACTACATCCGAGATGTTAGGTTCCCTTAGGTTAAGATATATAACGTTATAGACGTAAATAATGTCCCCACCGAGAAGTACGGGCCGACACGACCGGGATTTTGTAAAACATTACCAGCGAGGGTCTAGATGGGTTAGGTTAGGTTATATTACGATATAGACGTATATAATGTGCCCACCGAGAAGTAGGGGCCGACTCGCCAGGAATGTTGTGAAATACTACATCCGAGATGTTAGGTTCCCTTAGGTTAGGATATATAACGTTATAGACGTAAATAATGTCCCCACCGAGAAGTACGGTCCGACACGACCGGGATTTTGTAAAACATTACCAGCGAGGGTCTAGATTGGTTAGGTTAGGTTATATTACGTTATAGACGTAAACAATGTTCCCACCGAGAAGTGGGGCCGACCCGCCAGGAATGTTGGAAAATACTACATTCGAGATGTTAAGATGCCTTAGGTTAGGATATATAAAATTATAGACGTATATAATGCCCCACGGAAAAGTACGGGCCGACACGACCGGGATTTTGTAAAACATTACCAGCGAGGGTGTAGGTGGCTTAGGTTAGGTTATATTACGTTACAGACGTATATAATGTGCCCACCGAGTAGGGGCCGACCCGCCAGGAATGTTGGAAAATACTACATCCGAGATGTTAGGTTGCCTTTGGTTAGGATATATAACGTTATAGACGTATATAATGTCCGCACCGAGACGTACGGGACGACACGACCGGGATTCTGTAAAACATTACAAGCGAGGGGCTAGATGGGTTAGGTTAGGTTATACTACGTTATAAACGTATATAATGTTCCCACCGAGAAGTACGGGCCGACACGACCGGGATTTTGTGAAACATTACCAGCGAGGGTCTAGATGGGTTAGGTTAGGTTATATTACGATATAGACGTATATAATGTTCCCACCGAGAAGTAGCGGCCGCCCCGCCAGGAATGTTGGAAAATACTACATCCGAGATGTTAGGTTGCCTTAGGTTAGGATATATAACGATATAGACGTATATAATGTCCCCACGGAAAAGTACGGGCCGATATGACCGGGATTTTCGAAAACATTACCAGCGAGGGTCTAGATGGGTTAGTTTAGGTTATATTACGATATAGACGTATATAATGTGCCCACCGAGAAGTAGGGTCCGACCCGCCAGGAATGTTGGAAAATACTACATCCGAGATGTTAAGTTGCCTTTGGTTAGGATATATAACGTTATAGACGTATATAATGTGCCCACCGAGTAGGGGCCGACCCGCCAGGAATGTTGGAAAATACTACAACCGAGATGTTAGGTTGCCTTTGGTTAGGATATATAACGTTATAGACGTATATAATGTCCGCACCGAGACGTACGGGACGACACGACCGGGATTCTGTAAAACATTACAAGCGAGGGGCTAGATGGGTTAGGTTAGGTTATACTACGCTATAAACGTATATAATGTTCCCACCGAGAAGTGGGGCCGACCAGCCAGGAATGTTGTGAAATACTACATCCGAGATATTAGGTTCCCTTAGGTTAGGATATATAACGTTATAGACGTAAATAATGTCCCCACCGAGAAGTACGGGCCGACACGACCGGGATTTTGTGAAACATTACCAGCGAGGGTCTAGATGAGTTAGGTTAGGTTATAATATGATATAGACGTATATAGTGTGCCCACCGAGAAGTAGGGGCCGACCCGCCAGGAGGGTTGGAAAATACTACATCCGAGATGTTAGGTTCCCTTAGGTTAGGATATATAAAATTATAGACGTATAAAATGTCCCCACGGAAAAGTACGGGCCGATATGACCGGGATTTTCGAAAACATTACCAGCGAGGGTCTAGATGGGTTAGTTTAGGTTATATTACGATATAGACGTATGAAATGTGCCCACCGAGAAGTAGGGTCCGACCCGCCAGGAATGTTGGAAAATACTACATCCGAGATGTTAAGTTGCCTTTGGTTAGGATATATAACGTTATAGACGTATATAATGTCCGCACCGAGACGTACGAGACGACACGACCGGGATTCTGTAAAACATTACCAGCGAGGGTCTAGATGGGTTAGGTTAGGTTATATTACGATATAGACGTATATAATGTTCCCACCGAGAAGTGGGGCCGACCAGCCAGGAATGTTGTGAAATACTACATCCGAGATGTTAGGTTCCCTTAGGTTAGGATATATAACGTTATAGACGTAAATAATGTCCCCACCGAGAAGTACGGGCCGACACGACCGGGATTTTGTAAAACATTACCAGCGAGGGTCTAGATGGGTTAGGTTAGGTTATATTACGATATAGACGTATATAATGTTCCCACCGAGAAGTGGGGCCGACCCGGCAGGAATGTTGTGAAATACTACATCCGAGATGTTAGGTTCCCTTAGGTTAAGATATATAACGTTATAGACGTAAATAATGTCCCCACTGAGAAGTACGGGCCGACACGACCGGGATTTTGTAAAACATTACCAGCGAGGGTCTAGATGGATTAGGTTAGGTTATATTACGATATAGACGTATATAATGTGCCCACCGAGAAGTAGGGGCCGACTCGCCAGGAATGTTGTGAAATACTACATCCGAGATGTTAGGTTCCCTTAGGTTAGGATATATAACGTTATAGACGTAAATAATGTCCCCACGGAGAAGTACGGGCCGACACGACCGGGATTTTGTAAAACATTACCGGCGAGGGTCTAGATGGGTTAGGTTAGGTTATAATACGATATAGACGTATATAGTGTGCCCACCGAGAAGTAGGTGCCGACTCGCCAGGAATGTTGTGAAATACTACATCCGAGATGTTAGGTTCCCTTAGGTTAGGATATATAACGTTATAGACGTAAGTAATGTCCCCACCGAGAAGTACGGGCCGACACGACCGGGATTTTGTAAAACATTACCAGCGAGGGTCTAGATGGGTTAGGTTAGGTTATATTACGATATAGACGTATATAATGTTCCCACCGAGAAGTAGCGGCCGCCCCGCCAGGAATGTTGGAAAATACTACATCCGAGATGTTAGGTTGCCTTAGGTTAGGTTATATAACGATATAGACGTATATAATGTTCCCACGGAGAAGTACGGGCCGACACGACCGGGATTTTGTAAAACATTACCTGCGAGGGTCTAGATGGGTTAGGTTAGGTTATATTACGATATAGAGGTATATAATGTGCCCACCGAGAAGTAGGGGCCGACCCGCCAGGAATGTTGGAAAATACTACATCGGAGATATTAAGTTGCCTTCGGTTAGGATATATAACGATATAGACATATATAATGTACCCACGGAGAAGTACGGGCCGACACGACGGGGATTTTGTAAAACATTACCAGCGAGGGTCTAGATGGGTTAGGTTAGGTTATATTACGATATAGACGTATATAATGTTCCCACCGAGAAGTAGCGGCCGCCCCGCCAGGAATGTTGGAAAATACTACATCCGAGATGTTAGGTTCCCTTAGGTTAAGATATATAACGTTATAGACGTAAATAATGTCCCCACTGAGAAGTACGGGCCGACCCGCCAGGAATGTTGGAAAATACTACATTCGAGACGTTAAGATGCCTTAGGTTAGGATATATAAAATTATAGACGTATATAATGCCCCACGGAAAAGTACGGGCCGACACGACCGGGATTTTGTAAAACATTACCAGCGAGGGTGTAGGTGGCTTAGGTTAGGTTATATTACGTTACAGACGTATATAATGTGCCCACCGAGTAGGGGCCGACCCGCCAGGAATGTTGGAAAATACTACATCCGAGATGTTAGGTTGCCTTTGGTTAGGATATATAACGTTATAGACGTATATAATGTCCGCACCGAGACGTACGGGACGACACGACCGGGATTCTGTAAAACATTACAAGCGAGGGGCTAGATGGGTTAGGTTAGGTTATACTACGTTATAAACGTATATAATGTTCCCACCGAGAAGTACGGGCCGACACGACCGGGATTTTGTGAAACATTACCAGCGAGGGTCTAGATGGGTTAGGTTAGGTTATATTACGATATAGACGTATATAATGTTCCCACCGAGAAGTAGCGGCCGCCCCGCCAGGAATGTTGGAAAATACTACATCCGAGATGTTAGGTTGCCTTAGGTTAGGATATATAACGATATAGACGTATATAATGTCCCCACGGAAAAGTACGGGCCGATATGACCGGGATTTTCGAAAACATTACCAGCGAGGGTCTAGATGGGTTAGTTTAGGTTATATTACGATATAGACGTATATAATGTGCCCACCGAGAAATAGGGTCCGACCCGCCAGGAATGTTGGAAAATACTACATCCGAGATGTTAAGTTGCCTTTGGTTAGGATATATAACGTTATAGACGTATATAATGTGCCCACCGAGTAGGGGCCGACCCGCCAGGAATGTTGGAAAATACTACAACCGAGATGTTAGGTTGCCTTTGGTTAGGATATATAACGTTATAGACGTATATAATGTCCGGACCGAGACGTACGGGACGACACGACCGGGATTCTGTAAAACATTACAAGCGAGGGGCTAGATGGGTTAGGTTAGGTTATACTACGCTATAAACGTATATAATGTTCCCACCGAGAAGTGGGGCCGACCAGCCAGGAATGTTGTGAAATACTTCATCCGAGATATTAGGTTCCCTTAGGTTAGGATATATAACGTTATAGACGTAAATAATGTCCCCACCGAGAAGTACGGGCCGACACGACCGGGATTTTGTGAAACATTACCAGCGAGGGTCTAGATGAGTTAGGTTAGGTTATAATATGATATAGACGTATATAGTGTGCCCACCGAGAAGTAGGGGCCGACCCGCCAGGAAGGTTGGAAAATACTACATCCGAGATGTTAGGTTCCCTTAGGTTAGGATATATAAAATTATAGACGTATAAAATGTCCCCACGGAAAAGTACGGGCCGATATGACCGGGATTTTCGAAAACATTACCAGCGAGGGTCTAGATGGGTTAGTTTAGGTTATATTACGATATAGACGTATGAAATGTGCCCACCGAGAAGTAGGGTCCGACCCGCCAGGAATGTTGGAAAATACTACATCCGAGATGTTAAGTTGCCTTTGGTTAGGATATATAACGTTATAGACGTATATAATGTCCGCACCGAGACGTACGAGACGACACGACCGGGATTCTGTAAAACATTACCAGCGAGGGTCTAGATGGGTTAGGTTAGGTTATATTACGATATAGACGTATATAATGTTCCCACCGAGAAGTGGGGCCGACCAGCCAGGAATGTTGTGAAATACTACATCCGAGATGTTAGGTTCCCTTAGGTTAGGATATATAACGTTATAGACGTAAATAATGTCCCCACCGAGAAGTACGGGCCGACACGACCGGGATTTTGTAAAACATTACCAGCGAGGGTCTAGATGGGTTAGGTTAGGTTATATTACGATATAGACGTATATAATGTTCCCACCGAGAAGTGGGGCCGACCCGGCAGGAATGTTGTGAAATACTACATCCGAGATGTTAGGTTCCCTTAGGTTAAGATATATAACGTTATAGACGTAAATAATGTCCCCACTGAGAAGTACGGGCCGACACGACCGGGATTTTGTAAAACATTACCAGCGAGGGTCTAGATGGGTTAGGTTAGGTTATATTACGATATAGACGTATATAATGTGCCCACCGAGAAGTAGGGGCCGACTCGCCAGGAATGTTGTGAAATACTACATCCGAGATGTTAGGTTCCCTTAGGTTAGGATATATAACGTTATAGACGTAAATAATGTCCCCACGGAGAAGTACGGGCCGACACGACCGGGATTTTGTAAAACATTACCGGCGAGGGTCTAGATGGGTTAGGTTAGGTTATAATACGATATAGACGTATATAGTGTGCCCACCGAGAAGTAGGTGCCGACTCGCCAGGAATGTTGTGAAATACTACATCCGAGATGTTAGGTTCCCTTAGGTTAGGATATATAACGTTATAGACGTAAGTAATGTCCCCACCGAGAAGTACGGGCCGACACGACCGGGATTTTGTAAAACATTACCAGCGAGGGTCTAGATGGGTTAGGTTAGGTTATATTACGATATAGACGTATATAATGTTCCCACCGAGAAGTAGCGGCCGCCCCGCCAGGAATGTTGGAAAATACTACATCCGAGATGTTAGGTTGCCTTAGGTTAGGTTATATAACGATATAGACGTATATAATGTTCCCACGGAGAAGTACGGGCCGACACGACCGGGATTTTGTAAAACATTACCTGCGAGGGTCTAGATGGGTTAGGTTAGGTTATATTACGATATAGAGGTATATAATGTGCCCACCGAGAAGTAGGGGCCGACCCGCCAGGAATGTTGGAAAATACTACATCGGAGATATTAAGTTGCCTTTGGTTAGGATATATAACGATATAGACATATATAATGTACCCACGGAGAAGTACGGGCCGACACGACGGGGATTTTGTAAAACATTACCAGCGAGGGTCTAGATGGGTTAGGTTAGGTTATATTACGATATAGACGTATATAATGTTCCCACCGAGAAGTAGCGGCCGCCCCGCCAGGAATGTTGGAAAATACTACATCCGAGATGTTAGGTTCCCTTAGGTTAAGATATATAACGTTATAGACGTAAATAATGTCCCCACTGAGAAGTACGGGCCGACACGACCGGGATTTTGTAAAACATTACCAGCGAGGGTCTAGATGGGTTAGGTTAGGTTATATTACGATATAGACGTATATAATGTGCCCACCGAGAAGTAGGGGCCGACTCGCCAGGAATGTTGTGAAATACTACATCCGAGATGTTAGGTTCCCTTAGGTTAGGATATATAACGTTATAGACGTAAAGAATGTCCCCACCGAGAAGTACGGTCCGACACGAGCGGGATTTTGTAAAACATTACCAGCGAGGGTCTAGATTGGTTAGGTTAGGTTATATTACGTTATAGACGTAAACAATGTTCCCACCGAGAAGTGGGGCCGACCCGCCAGGAATGTTGTGAAATACTACATTCGAAATGTTAGGTTGCCTTAGGTTAGGATATATAACTTTATAGACGTATATAATGTCCCCACCGAGAAGTACGGGCCGACATGACCGGGATTTTGTAAAACATTACCAGCGAGGTTCTAGATGAGTTAGCTTAGGTTATATTACGTTACAGACGTATATAATGTGCCCACCGAGAAGTACGGGCCGACCCGCCAGGAATGTTGGAAAATACTACATTCGAGATGTTAAGTTGCCTTAGGTTAGGATATATAAAATTACAGACGTATATAATGTCCCCACGGAAAAGTACGGGCCGACACGACCGGGATTTTGTAAAACATTACCAGCGAGGGTCTAGATGGGTTAGGTTAGGTTATATTACGATATAGACGTATATAATGTGCCCACCGAGAATTGGCGCCGCCCCGGCAGGAATGTTGTGAAATACTACATCCGAGATGTTAGGTTCCCTTAGGTTAGGATATATAACGTTATAGACGTAAATAATGTCCCCACCGAGAAGTACGGGCCGACACGGTCTAGATGGGTTAGGTTAGGTTATATTACGATATAGACGTATATAATGTGCCCACCGAGAAGTAGGGGCCGACCCGCCAGGAATGTTGGAAAATACTACATCGGAGATATTAAGTTGCCTTTGGTTAGGATATATAACGATATAGACATATATAATGTACCCACGGAGAAGTACGGGCCGACACGACGGGGATTTTGTAAAACATTACCAGCGAGGGTCTAGATGGGTTAGGTTAGGTTATATTACGATATAGAAGTATATAATGTTCCCACCGAGAAGTAGCGGCCGCCCCGCTACTTCTATAATGTTCCCACCGAGAAGTACGGGCCGACATGACCGGGATTTTGTAAAACATTACCAGCGAGGTTCTAGATGAGTTAGCTTAGGCTATATTACGTTACAGACGTATATAATGTTCCCACCGAGAAGTACGGGCCGACCCGCCAGGAATGTTGGAAAATACTACATTCGAGATGTTAAGATGCCTTAGGTTAGGATATATAAAATTATAGACGTATATAATGTCCCCACGGTAAAGTACGGGCCGACACGAACGGGATTTTGTAAAACATTACCAGCGAGGGTGTAGGTGGCTTAGGTTAGGTTATATTACGTTACAGACGTATATAATGTGCCCACCGAGTAGGGGCCGACCCGCCAGGAATGTTGGAAAATACTACATCCGAGATGTTAGGTTGCCTTTGGTTAGGATATATAACGTTATAGACGTATATAATGTCCGCACCGAGACGTACGGGACGACACGACCGGGATTCTGTAAAACATTACAAGCGAGGGGCTAGATGGGTTAGGTTAGGTTATACTACGTTATAAACGTATATAATGTTCCCACCGAGAAGTACGGGCCGACACGACCGGGATTTTGTGAAACATTACCAGCGAGGGTCTAGATGGGTTAGGTTAGGTTATATTACGATATAGACGTATATAATGTTCCCACCGAGAAGTAGCGGCCGCCCCGCCAGGAATGTTGGAAAATACTACATCCGAGATGTTAGGTTGCCTTAGGTTAGGATATATAACGATATAGACGTATATAATGTCCCCACGGAAAAGTACGGGCCGATATGACCGGGATTTTCGAAAACATTACCAGCGAGGGTCTAGATGGGTTAGTTTAGGTTATATTACGATATAGACGTATATAATGTGCCCACCGAGAAGTAGGGTCCGACCCGCCAGGAATGTTGGAAAATACTACATCCGAGATGTTAAGTTGCCTTTGGTTAGGATATATAACGTTATAGACGTATATAATGTGCCCACCGAGTAGGGGCCGACCCGCCAGGAATGTTGGAAAATACTACAACCGAGATGTTAGGTTGCCTTTGGTTAGGATATATAACGTTATAGACGTATATAATGTCCGCACCGAGCCGTACGGGACTACACGACCGGGATTCTGTAAAACATTACAAGCGAGGGGCTAGATGGGTTAGGTTAGGTTATACTACGCTATAAACGTATATAATGTTCCCACCGAGAAGTGGGGCCGACCAGCCAGGAATGTTGTGAAATACTACATCCGAGATATTAGGTTCCCTTAGGTTAGGATATATAACGTTATAGACGTAAATAATGTCCCCACCGAGAAGTACGGGCCGACACGACCGGGATTTTGTGAAACATTACCAGCGAGGGTCTAGATGGGTTAGGTTAGGTTATATTACGATATAGACGTATATAATGTTCCCACCGAGAAGTAGCGGCCGCCCCGCCAGGAATGTTGGAAAATACTACATCCGAGATGTTAGGTTGCCTTAGGTTAGGATATATAACGATATAGACGTATATAATGTCCCCACGGAAAAGTACGGGCCGATATGACCGGGATTTTCGAAAACATTACCAGCGAGGGTCTAGATGGGTTAGTTTAGGTTATATTACGATATAGACGTATATAATGTGCCCACCGAGAAGTAGGGTCCGACCCGCCAGGAATGTTGGAAAATACTACATCCGAGATGTTAAGTTGCCTTTGGTTAGGATATATAACGTTATAGACGTATATAATGTGCCCACCGAGTAGGGGCCGACCCGCCAGGAATGTTGGAAAATACTACAACCGAGATGTTAGGTTGCCTTTGGTTAGGATATATAACGTTATAGACGTATATAATGTCCGCACCGAGCCGTACGGGACTACACGACCGGGATTCTGTAAAACATTACAAGCGAGGGGCTAGATGGGTTAGGTTAGGTTATACTACGCTATAAACGTATATAATGTTCCCACCGAGAAGTGGGGCCGACCAGCCAGGAATGTTGTGAAATACTACATCCGAGATATTAGGTTCCCTTAGGTTAGGATATATAACGTTATAGACGTAAATAATGTCCCCACCGAGAAGTACGGGCCGACACGACCGGGATTTTGTGAAACATTACCAGCGAGGGTCTAGATGAGTTAGGTTAGGTTATAATATGATATAGACGTATATAGTGTGCCCACCGAGAAGTAGGGGCCGACCCGCCAGGAAGGTTGGAAAATACTACATCCGAGATGTTAGGTTCCCTTAGGTTAGGATATATAAAATTATAGACGTATATAATGTTCCCACCGAGAAGTACGGGCCGACACGGTCTAGATGGGTTAGGTTAGGTTATATTACGATATAGACGTATATAATGTGCCCACCGAGAAGTAGGGGCCGACCCGCCAGGAATGTTGGAAAATACTACATCGGAGATATTAAGTTGCCTTTGGTTAGGATATATAACGATATAGACATATATAATGTACCCACGGAGAAGTACGGGCCGACACGACGGGGATTTTGTAAAACATTACCAGCGAGGGTCTAGATGGGTTAGGTTAGGTTATATTACGATATAGAAGTATATAATGTTCCCACCGAGAAGTAGCGGCCGCCCCGCTACTTCTATAATGTTCCCACCGAGAAGTACGGGCCGACATGACCGGGATTTTGTAAAACATTACCAGCGAGGTTCTAGATGAGTTAGCTTAGGCTATATTACGTTACAGACGTATATAATGTTCCCACCGAGAAGTACGGGCCGACCCGCCAGGAATGTTGGAAAATACTACATTCGAGATGTTAAGATGCCTTAGGTTAGGATATATAAAATTATAGACGTATATAATGTCCCCACGGTAAAGTACGGGCCGACACGAACGGGATTTTGTAAAACATTACCAGCGAGGGTGTAGGTGGCTTAGGTTAGGTTATATTACGTTACAGACGTATATAATGTGCCCACCGAGTAGGGGCCGACCCGCCAGGAATGTTGGAAAATACTACATCCGAGATGTTAGGTTGCCTTTGGTTAGGATATATAACGTTATAGACGTATATAATGTCCGCACCGAGACGTACGGGACGACACGACCGGGATTCTGTAAAACATTACAAGCGAGGGGCTAGATGGGTTAGGTTAGGTTATACTACGTTATAAACGTATATAATGTTCCCACCGAGAAGTACGGGCCGACACGACCGGGATTTTGTGAAACATTACCAGCGAGGGTCTAGATGGGTTAGGTTAGGTTATATTACGATATAGACGTATATAATGTTCCCACCGAGAAGTAGCGGCCGCCCCGCCAGGAATGTTGGAAAATACTACATCCGAGATGTTAGGTTGCCTTAGGTTAGGATATATAACGATATAGACGTATATAATGTCCCCACGGAAAAGTACGGGCCGATATGACCGGGATTTTCGAAAACATTACCAGCGAGGGTCTAGATGGGTTAGTTTAGGTTATATTACGATATAGACGTATATAATGTGCCCACCGAGAAGTAGGGTCCGACCCGCCAGGAATGTTGGAAAATACTACATCCGAGATGTTAAGTTGCCTTTGGTTAGGATATATAACGTTATAGACGTATATAATGTGCCCACCGAGTAGGGGCCGACCCGCCAGGAATGTTGGAAAATACTACAACCGAGATGTTAGGTTGCCTTTGGTTAGGATATATAACGTTATAGACGTATATAATGTCCGCACCGAGCCGTACGGGACTACACGACCGGGATTCTGTAAAACATTACAAGCGAGGGGCTAGATGGGTTAGGTTAGGTTATACTACGCTATAAACGTATATAATGTTCCCACCGAGAAGTGGGGCCGACCAGCCAGGAATGTTGTGAAATACTACATCCGAGATATTAGGTTCCCTTAGGTTAGGATATATAACGTTATAGACGTAAATAATGTCCCCACCGAGAAGTACGGGCCGACACGACCGGGATTTTGTGAAACATTACCAGCGAGGGTCTAGATGGGTTAGGTTAGGTTATATTACGATATAGACGTATATAATGTTCCCACCGAGAAGTAGCGGCCGCCCCGCCAGGAATGTTGGAAAATACTACATCCGAGATGTTAGGTTGCCTTAGGTTAGGATATATAACGATATAGACGTATATAATGTCCCCACGGAAAAGTACGGGCCGATATGACCGGGATTTTCGAAAACATTACCAGCGAGGGTCTAGATGGGTTAGTTTAGGTTATATTACGATATAGACGTATATAATGTGCCCACCGAGAAGTAGGGTCCGACCCGCCAGGAATGTTGGAAAATACTACATCCGAGATGTTAAGTTGCCTTTGGTTAGGATATATAACGTTATAGACGTATATAATGTGCCCACCGAGTAGGGGCCGACCCGCCAGGAATGTTGGAAAATACTACAACCGAGATGTTAGGTTGCCTTTGGTTAGGATATATAACGTTATAGACGTATATAATGTCCGCACCGAGCCGTACGGGACTACACGACCGGGATTCTGTAAAACATTACAAGCGAGGGGCTAGATGGGTTAGGTTAGGTTATACTACGCTATAAACGTATATAATGTTCCCACCGAGAAGTGGGGCCGACCAGCCAGGAATGTTGTGAAATACTACATCCGAGATATTAGGTTCCCTTAGGTTAGGATATATAACGTTATAGACGTAAATAATGTCCCCACCGAGAAGTACGGGCCGACACGACCGGGATTTTGTGAAACATTACCAGCGAGGGTCTAGATGAGTTAGGTTAGGTTATAATATGATATAGACGTATATAGTGTGCCCACCGAGAAGTAGGGGCCGACCCGCCAGGAAGGTTGGAAAATACTACATCCGAGATGTTAGGTTCCCTTAGGTTAGGATATATAAAATTATAGACGTATATAATGTTCCCACCGAGAAGTACGGGCCGACCCGCCAGGAATGTTGGAAAATACTACATTCGAGATGTTAAGATGCCTTAGGTTAGGATATATAAAATTATAGACGTATATAATGTCCCCACGGTAAAGTACGGGCCGACACGAACGGGATTTTGTAAAACATTACCAGCGAGGGTGTAGGTGGCTTAGGTTAGGTTATATTACGTTACAGACGTATATAATGTGCCCACCGAGTAGGGGCCGACCCGCCAGGAATGTTGGAAAATACTACATCCGAGATGTTAGGTTGCCTTTGGTTAGGATATATAACGTTATAGACGTATATAATGTCCGCACCGAGACGTACGGGACGACACGACCGGGATTCTGTAAAACATTACAAGCGAGGGGCTAGATGGGTTAGGTTAGGTTATACTACGTTATAAACGTATATAATGTTCCCACCGAGAAGTACGGGCCGACACGACCGGGATTTTGTGAAACATTACCAGCGAGGGTCTAGATGGGTTAGGTTAGGTTATATTACGATATAGACGTATATAATGTTCCCACCGAGAAGTAGCGGCCGCCCCGCCAGGAATGTTGGAAAATACTACATCCGAGATGTTAGGTTGCCTTAGGTTAGGATATATAACGATATAGACGTATATAATGTCCCCACGGAAAAGTACGGGCCGATATGACCGGGATTTTCGAAAACATTACCAGCGAGGGTCTAGATGGGTTAGTTTAGGTTATATTACGATATAGACGTATATAATGTGCCCACCGAGAAGTAGGGTCCGACCCGCCAGGAATGTTGGAAAATACTACATCCGAGATGTTAAGTTGCCTTTGGTTAGGATATATAACGTTATAGACGTATATAATGTGCCCACCGAGTAGGGGCCGACCCGCCAGGAATGTTGGAAAATACTACAACCGAGATGTTAGGTTGCCTTTGGTTAGGATATATAACGTTATAGACGTATATAATGTCCGCACCGAGCCGTACGGGACTACACGACCGGGATTCTGTAAAACATTACAAGCGAGGGGCTAGATGGGTTAGGTTAGGTTATACTACGCTATAAACGTATATAATGTTCCCACCGAGAAGTGGGGCCGACCAGCCAGGAATGTTGTGAAATACTACATCCGAGATATTAGGTTCCCTTAGGTTAGGATATATAACGTTATAGACGTAAATAATGTCCCCACCGAGAAGTACGGGCCGACACGACCGGGATTTTGTGAAACATTACCAGCGAGGGTCTAGATGAGTTAGGTTAGGTTATAATATGATATAGACGTATATAGTGTGCCCACCGAGAAGTAGGGGCCGACCCGCCAGGAAGGTTGGAAAATACTACATCCGAGATGTTAGGTTCCCTTAGGTTAGGATATATAAAATTATAGACGTATAAAATGTCCCCACGGAAAAGTACGGGCCGATATGACCGGGATTTTCGAAAACATTACCAGCGAGGGTCTAGATGGGTTAGTTTAGGTTATATTACGATATAGACGTATGAAATGTGCCCACCGAGAAGTAGGGTCCGACCCGCCAGGAATGTTGGAAAATACTACATCCGAGATGTTAAGTTGCCTTTGGTTAGGATATATAACGTTATAGACGTATATAATGTCCGCACCGAGACGTACGAGACGACACGACCGGGATTCTGTAAAACATTACCGGCGAGGGTCTAGATGGGTTAGGTTAGGTTATAATACGATATAGACGTATATAGTGTGCCCACCGAGAAGTAGGTGCCGACTCGCCAGGAATGTTGTGAAATACTACATCCGAGATGTTAGGTTCCCTTAGGTTAGGATATATAACGTTATAGACGTAAATAATGTCCCCACCGAGAAGTACGGGCCGACACGACCGGGATTTTGTAAAACATTACCAGCGAGGGTCTAGATGGGTTAGGTTAGGTTATATTACGATATAGACGTATATAATGTGCCCACCGAGATGTAGGGGCCGACCCGCCAGGAATGTTGGAAAATACTACATCGGAGATATTAAGTTGCCTTTGGTTAGGATATATAACGATATAGACATATATAATGTACCCACGGAGAAGTACGGGCCGACACGACGGGGATTTTGTAAAACATTACCAGCGAGGGTCTAGATGGGTTAGGTTAGGTTATATTACGATATAGACGTATATAATGTTCCCACCGAGAAGTAGCGGCCGCCCCGCCAGGAATGTTGGAAAATACTACATCCGAGATGTTAGGTTCCCTTAGGTTAAGATATATAACGTTATAGACGTAAATAATGTCCCCACTGAGAAGTACGGGCCGACACGACCGGGATTTTGTAAAACATTACCAGCGAGGGTCTAGATGGGTTAGGTTAGGTTATATTACGATATAGACGTATATAATGTGCCCACCGAGAAGTAGGGGCCGACTCGCCAGGAATGTTGTGAAATACTACATCCGAGATGTTAGGTTCCCTTAGGTTATGATATATAACGTTATAGACGTATATAATGTCCCCACGGAGAAGTACGGGCCGACACGACCGGGATTTTGTAAAACATTACCAGCGAGGGTCTAGATGGGTTAGGTTAGGTTATATTACGATATAGACGTATATAATGTTCCCACCGAGAAGTGGGGCCGACCCGGCAGGAATGTTGTGAAATACTACATCCGAGATGTTAGGTTCCCTTAGGTTAAGATATATAACGTTATAGACGTAAATAATGTCCCCACCGAGAAATACGGGCCGACACGACCGGGATTTTGTAAAACATTACCAGCGAGGGTCTAGATGGGTTAGGTTAGGTTATATTACGATATAGACGTATATAATGTGCCCACCGAGAAGTAGGGGCCGACTCGCCAGGAATGTTGTGAAATACTACATCCGAGATGTTAGGTTCCCTTAGGTTAGGATATATAACGTTATAGACGTAAAGAATGTCCCCACCGAGAAGTACGGTCCGACACGAGCGGGATTTTGTAAAACATTACCAGCGAGGGTCTAGATTGGTTAGGTTAGGTTAGGTTACGTTACAGACGTATATAATGTGCCCACCGAGAAGTACGGGCCGACCCGCCAGGAATGTTGGAAAATACTACATTCGAGATGTTAAGTTGCCTTAGGTTAGGATATATAAAATTACAGACGTATATAATGTCCCCACGGAAAAGTACGGGCCGACACGACCGGGATTTTGTAAAACATTACCAGCGAGGGTCTAGATGGGTTAGGTTAGGTTATATTACGATATAGACGTATATAATGTGCCCACCGAGAATTGGCGCCGCCCCGGCAGGAATGTTGTGAAATACTACATCCGAGATGTTAGGTTCCCTTAGGTTAGGATATATAACGTTATAGACGTATATAATGTTCCCACGGAGAAGTACGGGCCGACACGACTGGGATTTTGTAAAACATTACCAGCGAGGGTCTAGATGGGTTAGGTTAGGTTATATTACGTTATAGACGTAAATAATGTTCCCACCGAGAAGTGGGGCCGACCCGGCAGGAATGTTGTGAAATACTACATCCGAGATGTTAGGTTCCCTTAGGTTAAGATATATAACGTTATAGACGTAAATAATGTCCCCACCGAGAAGTACGGGCCGACACGACCGGGATTTTGTAAAACATTACCAGCGAGGGTCTAGATGAGTTAGGTTAGGTTATATTACGATATAGACGTATATAATGTGCCCACCGAGAAGTAGGGGCCGACTCGCCAGGAATGTTGTGAAATACTACATCCGAGATGTTAGGTTCCCTTAGGTTAGGATATATAACGTTATAGACGTAAATAATGTCCCCACCGAGAAGTACGGTCCGACACGACCGGGATTTTGTAAAACATTACCAGCGAGGGTCTAGATTGGTTAGGTTAGGTTATATTACGTTATAGACGTAAACAATGTTCCCACCGAGAAGTGGGGCCGACCCGCCAGGAATGTTGTGAAATACTACATTCGAGATGTTAGGTTGCCTTAGGTTAGGATATATAACTTTATAGACGTATATAATGTCCCCACCGAGAAGTACGGGCCGACATGACCGGGATTTTGTAAAACATTACCAGCGAAGTTCTAGATGAGTTAGCTTAGGCTATATTACGTTACAGACGTATATAATGTTCCCACCGAGAAGTACGGGCCGACTCGCCAGGAATGTTGGAAAATACTACATTCGAGATGTTAAGATGCCTTAGGTTAGGATATATAAAATTATAGACGTATATAATGTCCCCACGGAAAAGTACGGGCCGACACGACCGGGATTTTGTAAAACATTACCAGCGAGGGTGTAGGTGGCTTAGGTTAGGTTATATTACGTTACAGACGTATATAATGTGCCCACCGAGTAGGGGCCGACCCGCCAGGAATGTTGGAAAATACTACATCCGAGATGTTAGGTTGCCTTTGGTTAGGATATATAACGTTATAGACGTATATAATGTCCGCACCGAGACGTACGGGACGACACGACCGGGATTCTGTAAAACATTACAAGCGAGGGGCTAGATGGGTTAGGTTAGGTTATACTACGTTATAAACGTATATAATGTTCCCACCGAGAAGTACGGGCCGACACGACCGGGATTTTGTGAAACATTACCAGCGAGGGTCTAGATGGGTTAGGTTAGGTTATATTACGATATAGACGTATATAATGTTCCCACCGAGAAGTAGCGGCCGCCCCGCCAGGAATGTTGGAAAATACTACATCCGAGATGTTAGGTTGCCTTAGGTTAGGATATATAACGATATAGACGTATATAATGTCCCCACGGAAAAGTACGGGCCGATATGACCGGGATTTTCGAAAACATTACCAGCGAGGGTCTAGATGGGTTAGTTTAGGTTATATTACGATATAGACGTATATAATGTGCCCACCGAGAAATAGGGTCCGACCCGCCAGGAATGTTGGAAAATACTACATCCGAGATGTTAAGTTGCCTTTGGTTAGGATATATAACGTTATAGACGTATATAATGTGCCCACCGAGTAGGGGCCGACCCGCCAGGAATGTTGGAAAATACTACAACCGAGATGTTAGGTTGCCTTTGGTTAGGATATATAACGTTATAGACGTATATAATGTCCGGACCGAGACGTACGGGACGACACGACCGGGATTCTGTAAAACATTACAAGCGAGGGGCTAGATGGGTTAGGTTAGGTTATACTACGCTATAAACGTATATAATGTTCCCACCGAGAAGTGGGGCCGACCAGCCAGGAATGTTGTGAAATACTTCATCCGAGATATTAGGTTCCCTTAGGTTAGGATATATAACGTTATAGACGTAAATAATGTCCCCACCGAGAAGTACGGGCCGACACGACCGGGATTTTGTGAAACATTACCAGCGAGGGTCTAGATGAGTTAGGTTAGGTTATAATATGATATAGACGTATATAGTGTGCCCACCGAGAAGTAGGGGCCGACCCGCCAGGAAGGTTGGAAAATACTACATCCGAGATGTTAGGTTCCCTTAGGTTAGGATATATAAAATTATAGACGTATAAAATGTCCCCACGGAAAAGTACGGGCCGATATGACCGGGATTTTCGAAAACATTACCAGCGAGGGTCTAGATGGGTTAGTTTAGGTTATATTACGATATAGACGTATGAAATGTGCCCACCGAGAAGTAGGGTCCGACCCGCCAGGAATGTTGGAAAATACTACATCCGAGATGTTAAGTTGCCTTTGGTTAGGATATATAACGTTATAGACGTATATAATGTCCGCACCGAGACGTACGAGACGACACGACCGGGATTCTGTAAAACATTACCAGCGAGGGTCTAGATGGGTTAGGTTAGGTTATATTACGATATAGACGTATATAATGTTCCCACCGAGAAGTGGGGCCGACCAGCCAGGAATGTTGTGAAATACTACATCCGAGATGTTAGGTTCCCTTAGGTTAGGATATATAACGTTATAGACGTAAATAATGTCCCCACCGAGAAGTACGGGCCGACACGACCGGGATTTTGTAAAACATTACCAGCGAGGGTCTAGATGGGTTAGGTTAGGTTATATTACGATATAGACGTATATAATGTTCCCACCGAGAAGTGGGGCCGACCCGGCAGGAATGTTGTGAAATACTACATCCGAGATGTTAGGTTCCCTTAGGTTAAGATATATAACGTTATAGACGTAAATAATGTCCCCACTGAGAAGTACGGGCCGACACGACCGGGATTTTGTAAAACATTACCAGCGAGGGTCTAGATGGGTTAGGTTAGGTTATATTACGATATAGACGTATATAATGTGCCCACCGAGAAGTAGGGGCCGACTCGCCAGGAATGTTGTGAAATACTACATCCGAGATGTTAGGTTCCCTTAGGTTAGGATATATAACGTTATAGACGTAAATAATGTCCCCACGGAGAAGTACGGGCCGACACGACCGGGATTTTGTAAAACATTACCGGCGAGGGTCTAGATGGGTTAGGTTAGGTTATAATACGATATAGACGTATATAGTGTGCCCACCGAGAAGTAGGTGCCGACTCGCCAGGAATGTTGTGAAATACTACATCCGAGATGTTAGGTTCCCTTAGGTTAGGATATATAACGTTATAGACGTAAGTAATGTCCCCACCGAGAAGTACGGGCCGACACGACCGGGATTTTGTAAAACATTACCAGCGAGGGTCTAGATGGGTTAGGTTAGGTTATATTACGATATAGACGTATATAATGTTCCCACCGAGAAGTAGCGGCCGCCCCGCCAGGAATGTTGGAAAATACTACATCCGAGATGTTAGGTTGCCTTAGGTTAGGTTATATAACGATATAGACGTATATAATGTTCCCACGGAGAAGTACGGGCCGACACGACCGGGATTTTGTAAAACATTACCTGCGAGGGTCTAGATGGGTTAGGTTAGGTTATATTACGATATAGAGGTATATAATGTGCCCACCGAGAAGTAGGGGCCGACCCGCCAGGAATGTTGGAAAATACTACATCGGAGATATTAAGTTGCCTTTGGTTAGGATATATAACGATATAGACATATATAATGTACCCACGGAGAAGTACGGGCCGACACGACGGGGATTTTGTAAAACATTACCAGCGAGGGTCTAGATGGGTTAGGTTAGGTTATATTACGATATAGACGTATATAATGTTCCCACCGAGAAGTAGCGGCCGCCCCGCCAGGAATGTTGGAAAATACTACATCCGAGATGTTAGGTTCCCTTAGGTTAAGATATATAACGTTATAGACGTAAATAATGTCCCCACTGAGAAGTACGGGCCGACACGACCGGGATTTTGTAAAACATTACCAGCGAGGGTCTAGATGGGTTAGGTTAGGTTATATTACGATATAGACGTATATAATGTGCCCACCGAGAAGTAGGGGCCGACTCGCCAGGAATGTTGTGAAATACTACATCCGAGATGTTAGGTTCCCTTAGGTTAGGATATATAACGTTATAGACGTAAAGAATGTCCCCACCGAGAAGTACGGTCCGACACGAGCGGGATTTTGTAAAACATTACCAGCGAGGGTCTAGATTGGTTAGGTTAGGTTATATTACGTTATAGACGTAAACAATGTTCCCACCGAGAAGTGGGGCCGACCCGCCAGGAATGTTGTGAAATACTACATTCGAAATGTTAGGTTGCCTTAGGTTAGGATATATAACTTTATAGACGTATATAATGTCCCCACCGAGAAGTACGGGCCGACATGACCGGGATTTTGTAAAACATTACCAGCGAGGTTCTAGATGAGTTAGCTTAGGTTATATTACGTTACAGACGTATATAATGTGCCCACCGAGAAGTACGGGCCGACCCGCCAGGAATGTTGGAAAATACTACATTCGAGATGTTAAGTTGCCTTAGGTTAGGATATATAAAATTACAGACGTATATAATGTCCCCACGGAAAAGTACGGGCCGACACGACCGGGATTTTGTAAAACATTACCAGCGAGGGTCTAGATGGGTTAGGTGAGGTTATATTACGATATAGACGTATATAATGTGCCCACCGAGAATTGGCGCCGCCCCGGCAGGAATGTTGTGAAATACTACATCCGAGATGTTAGGTTCCCTTAGGTTAGGATATATAACGTTATAGACGTAAATAATGTCCCCACCGAGAAGTACGGGCCGACACGGTCTAGATGGGTTAGGTTAGGTTATATTACGATATAGACGTATATAATGTGCCCACCGAGAAGTAGGGGCCGACCCGCCAGGAATGTTGGAAAATACTACATCGGAGATATTAAGTTGCCTTTGGTTAGGATATATAACGATATAGACATATATAATGTACCCACGGAGAAGTACGGGCCGACACGACGGGGATTTTGTAAAACATTACCAGCGAGGGTCTAGATGGGTTAGGTTAGGTTATATTACGATATAGAAGTATATAATGTTCCCACCGAGAAGTAGCGGCCGCCCCGCTACTTCTATAATGTTCCCACCGAGAAGTACGGGCCGACATGACCGGGATTTTGTAAAACATTACCAGCGAGGTTCTAGATGAGTTAGCTTAGGCTATATTACGTTACAGACGTATATAATGTTCCCACCGAGAAGTACGGGCCGACCCGCCAGGAATGTTGGAAAATACTACATTCGAGATGTTAAGATGCCTTAGGTTAGGATATATAAAATTATAGACGTATATAATGTCCCCACGGTAAAGTACGGGCCGACACGAACGGGATTTTGTAAAACATTACCAGCGAGGGTGTAGGTGGCTTAGGTTAGGTTATATTACGTTACAGACGTATATAATGTGCCCACCGAGTAGGGGCCGACCCGCCAGGAATGTTGGAAAATACTACATCCGAGATGTTAGGTTGCCTTTGGTTAGGATATATAACGTTATAGACGTATATAATGTCCGCACCGAGACGTACGGGACGACACGACCGGGATTCTGTAAAACATTACAAGCGAGGGGCTAGATGGGTTAGGTTAGGTTATACTACGTTATAAACGTATATAATGTTCCCACCGAGAAGTACGGGCCGACACGACCGGGATTTTGTGAAACATTACCAGCGAGGGTCTAGATGGGTTAGGTTAGGTTATATTACGATATAGACGTATATAATGTTCCCACCGAGAAGTAGCGGCCGCCCCGCCAGGAATGTTGGAAAATACTACATCCGAGATGTTAGGTTGCCTTAGGTTAGGATATATAACGATATAGACGTATATAATGTCCCCACGGAAAAGTACGGGCCGATATGACCGGGATTTTCGAAAACATTACCAGCGAGGGTCTAGATGGGTTAGTTTAGGTTATATTACGATATAGACGTATATAATGTGCCCACCGAGAAGTAGGGTCCGACCCGCCAGGAATGTTGGAAAATACTACATCCGAGATGTTAAGTTGCCTTTGGTTAGGATATATAACGTTATAGACGTATATAATGTGCCCACCGAGTAGGGGCCGACCCGCCAGGAATGTTGGAAAATACTACAACCGAGATGTTAGGTTGCCTTTGGTTAGGATATATAACGTTATAGACGTATATAATGTCCGCACCGAGCCGTACGGGACTACACGACCGGGATTCTGTAAAACATTACAAGCGAGGGGCTAGATGGGTTAGGTTAGGTTATACTACGCTATAAACGTATATAATGTTCCCACCGAGAAGTGGGGCCGACCAGCCAGGAATGTTGTGAAATACTACATCCGAGATATTAGGTTCCCTTAGGTTAGGATATATAACGTTATAGACGTAAATAATGTCCCCACCGAGAAGTACGGGCCGACACGACCGGGATTTTGTGAAACATTACCAGCGAGGGTCTAGATGGGTTAGGTTAGGTTATATTACGATATAGACGTATATAATGTTCCCACCGAGAAGTAGCGGCCGCCCCGCCAGGAATGTTGGAAAATACTACATCCGAGATGTTAGGTTGCCTTAGGTTAGGATATATAACGATATAGACGTATATAATGTCCCCACGGAAAAGTACGGGCCGATATGACCGGGATTTTCGAAAACATTACCAGCGAGGGTCTAGATGGGTTAGTTTAGGTTATATTACGATATAGACGTATATAATGTGCCCACCGAGAAGTAGGGTCCGACCCGCCAGGAATGTTGGAAAATACTACATCCGAGATGTTAAGTTGCCTTTGGTTAGGATATATAACGTTATAGACGTATATAATGTGCCCACCGAGTAGGGGCCGACCCGCCAGGAATGTTGGAAAATACTACAACCGAGATGTTAGGTTGCCTTTGGTTAGGATATATAACGTTATAGACGTATATAATGTCCGCACCGAGCCGTACGGGACTACACGACCGGGATTCTGTAAAACATTACAAGCGAGGGGCTAGATGGGTTAGGTTAGGTTATACTACGCTATAAACGTATATAATGTTCCCACCGAGAAGTGGGGCCGACCAGCCAGGAATGTTGTGAAATACTACATCCGAGATATTAGGTTCCCTTAGGTTAGGATATATAACGTTATAGACGTAAATAATGTCCCCACCGAGAAGTACGGGCCGACACGACCGGGATTTTGTGAAACATTACCAGCGAGGGTCTAGATGAGTTAGGTTAGGTTATAATATGATATAGACGTATATAGTGTGCCCACCGAGAAGTAGGGGCCGACCCGCCAGGAAGGTTGGAAAATACTACATCCGAGATGTTAGGTTCCCTTAGGTTAGGATATATAAAATTATAGACGTATATAATGTTCCCACCGAGAAGTACGGGCCGACCCGCCAGGAATGTTGGAAAATACTACATTCGAGATGTTAAGATGCCTTAGGTTAGGATATATAAAATTATAGACGTATATAATGTCCCCACGGTAAAGTACGGGCCGACACGAACGGGATTTTGTAAAACATTACCAGCGAGGGTGTAGGTGGCTTAGGTTAGGTTATATTACGTTACAGACGTATATAATGTGCCCACCGAGTAGGGGCCGACCCGCCAGGAATGTTGGAAAATACTACATCCGAGATGTTAGGTTGCCTTTGGTTAGGATATATAACGTTATAGACGTATATAATGTCCGCACCGAGACGTACGGGACGACACGACCGGGATTCTGTAAAACATTACAAGCGAGGGGCTAGATGGGTTAGGTTAGGTTATACTACGTTATAAACGTATATAATGTTCCCACCGAGAAGTACGGGCCGACACGACCGGGATTTTGTGAAACATTACCAGCGAGGGTCTAGATGGGTTAGGTTAGGTTATATTACGATATAGACGTATATAATGTTCCCACCGAGAAGTAGCGGCCGCCCCGCCAGGAATGTTGGAAAATACTACATCCGAGATGTTAGGTTGCCTTAGGTTAGGATATATAACGATATAGACGTATATAATGTCCCCACGGAAAAGTACGGGCCGATATGACCGGGATTTTCGAAAACATTACCAGCGAGGGTCTAGATGGGTTAGTTTAGGTTATATTACGATATAGACGTATATAATGTGCCCACCGAGAAGTAGGGTCCGACCCGCCAGGAATGTTGGAAAATACTACATCCGAGATGTTAAGTTGCCTTTGGTTAGGATATATAACGTTATAGACGTATATAATGTGCCCACCGAGTAGGGGCCGACCCGCCAGGAATGTTGGAAAATACTACAACCGAGATGTTAGGTTGCCTTTGGTTAGGATATATAACGTTATAGACGTATATAATGTCCGCACCGAGCCGTACGGGACTACACGACCGGGATTCTGTAAAACATTACAAGCGAGGGGCTAGATGGGTTAGGTTAGGTTATACTACGCTATAAACGTATATAATGTTCCCACCGAGAAGTGGGGCCGACCAGCCAGGAATGTTGTGAAATACTACATCCGAGATATTAGGTTCCCTTAGGTTAGGATATATAACGTTATAGACGTAAATAATGTCCCCACCGAGAAGTACGGGCCGACACGACCGGGATTTTGTGAAACATTACCAGCGAGGGTCTAGATGAGTTAGGTTAGGTTATAATATGATATAGACGTATATAGTGTGCCCACCGAGAAGTAGGGGCCGACCCGCCAGGAAGGTTGGAAAATACTACATCCGAGATGTTAGGTTCCCTTAGGTTAGGATATATAAAATTATAGACGTATAAAATGTCCCCACGGAAAAGTACGGGCCGATATGACCGGGATTTTCGAAAACATTACCAGCGAGGGTCTAGATGGGTTAGTTTAGGTTATATTACGATATAGACGTATGAAATGTGCCCACCGAGAAGTAGGGTCCGACCCGCCAGGAATGTTGGAAAATACTACATCCGAGATGTTAAGTTGCCTTTGGTTAGGATATATAACGTTATAGACGTATATAATGTCCGCACCGAGACGTACGAGACGACACGACCGGGATTCTGTAAAACATTACCGGCGAGGGTCTAGATGGGTTAGGTTAGGTTATAATACGATATAGACGTATATAGTGTGCCCACCGAGAAGTAGGTGCCGACTCGCCAGGAATGTTGTGAAATACTACATCCGAGATGTTAGGTTCCCTTAGGTTAGGATATATAACGTTATAGACGTAAATAATGTCCCCACCGAGAAGTACGGGCCGACACGACCGGGATTTTGTAAAACATTACCAGCGAGGGTCTAGATGGGTTAGGTTAGGTTATATTACGATATAGACGTATATAATGTGCCCACCGAGATGTAGGGGCCGACCCGCCAGGAATGTTGGAAAATACTACATCGGAGATATTAAGTTGCCTTTGGTTAGGATATATAACGATATAGACATATATAATGTACCCACGGAGAAGTACGGGCCGACACGACGGGGATTTTGTAAAACATTACCAGCGAGGGTCTAGATGGGTTAGGTTAGGTTATATTACGATATAGACGTATATAATGTTCCCACCGAGAAGTAGCGGCCGCCCCGCCAGGAATGTTGGAAAATACTACATCCGAGATGTTAGGTTCCCTTAGGTTAAGATATATAACGTTATAGACGTAAATAATGTCCCCACTGAGAAGTACGGGCCGACACGACCGGGATTTTGTAAAACATTACCAGCGAGGGTCTAGATGGGTTAGGTTAGGTTATATTACGATATAGACGTATATAATGTGCCCACCGAGAAGTAGGGGCCGACTCGCCAGGAATGTTGTGAAATACTACATCCGAGATGTTAGGTTCCCTTAGGTTATGATATATAACGTTATAGACGTATATAATGTCCCCACGGAGAAGTACGGGCCGACACGACCGGGATTTTGTAAAACATTACCAGCGAGGGTCTAGATGGGTTAGCTTAGGTTATATTACGATATAGACGTATATAATGTTCCCACCGAGAAGTGGGGCCGACCCGGCAGGAATGTTGTGAAATACTACATCCGAGATGTTAGGTTCCCTTAGGTTAAGATATATAACGTTATAGACGTAAATAATGTCCCCACCGAGAAATACGGGCCGACACGACCGGGATTTTGTAAAACATTACCAGCGAGGGTCTAGATGGGTTAGGTTAGGTTATATTACGATATAGACGTATATAATGTGCCCACCGAGAAGTAGGGGCCGACTCGCCAGGAATGTTGTGAAATACTACATCCGAGATGTTAGGTTCCCTTAGGTTAGGATATATAACGTTATAGACGTAAAGAATGTCCCCACCGAGAAGTACGGTCCGACACGAGCGGGATTTTGTAAAACATTACCAGCGAGGGTCTAGATTGGTTAGGTTAGGTTAGGTTACGTTACAGACGTATATAATGTGCCCACCGAGAAGTACGGGCCGACCCGCCAGGAATGTTGGAAAATACTACATTCGAGATGTTAAGTTGCCTTAGGTTAGGATATATAAAATTACAGACGTATATAATGTCCCCACGGAAAAGTACGGGCCGACACGACCGGGATTTTGTAAAACATTACCAGCGAGGGTCTAGATGGGTTAGGTTAGGTTATATTACGATATAGACGTATATAATGTGCCCACCGAGAATTGGCGCCGCCCCGGCAGGAATGTTGTGAAATACTACATCCGAGATGTTAGGTTCCCTTAGGTTAGGATATATAACGTTATAGACGTATATAATGTTCCCACGGAGAAGTACGGGCCGACACGACTGGGATTTTGTAAAACATTACCAGCGAGGGTCTAGATGGGTTAGGTTAGGTTATATTACGTTATAGACGTAAATAATGTTCCCACCGAGAAGTGGGGCCGACCCGGCAGGAATGTTGTGACATACTACATCCGAGATGTTAGGTTCCCTTAGGTTAAGATATATAACGTTATAGACGTAAATAATGTCCCCACCGAGAAGTACGGGCCGACACGACCGGGATTTTGTAAAACATTACCAGCGAGGGTCTAGATGAGTTAGGTTAGGTTATATTACGATATAGACGTATATAATGTGCCCACCGAGAAGTAGGGGCCGACTCGCCAGGAATGTTGTGAAATACTACATCCGAGATGTTAGGTTCCCTTAGGTTAGGATATATAACGTTATAGACGTAAATAATGTCCCCACCGAGAAGTACGGTCCGACACGACCGGGATTTTGTAAAACATTACCAGCGAGGGTCTAGATTGGTTAGGTTAGGTTATATTACGTTATAGACGTAAACAATGTTCCCACCGAGAAGTGGGGCCGACCCGCCAGGAATGTTGTGAAATACTACATTCGAGATGTTAGGTTGCCTTAGGTTAGGATATATAACTTTATAGACGTATATAATGTCCCCACCGAGAAGTACGGGCCGACATGACCGGGATTTTGTAAAACATTACCAGCGAAGTTCTAGATGAGTTAGCTTAGGCTATATTACGTTACAGACGTATATAATGTTCCCACCGAGAAGTACGGGCCGACTCGCCAGGAATGTTGGAAAATACTACATTCGAGATGTTAAGATGCCTTAGGTTAGGATATATAAAATTATAGACGTATATAATGTCCCCACGGAAAAGTACGGGCCGACACGACCGGGATTTTGTAAAACATTACCAGCGAGGGTGTAGGTGGCTTAGGTTATGTTATATTACGTTACATACGTATATAATGTGCCCACCGAGTAGGGGCCGACCCGCCAGGAATGTTGGAAAATACTACATCCGAGATGTTAGGTTGCCTTTGGTTAGGATATATAACGTTATAGACGTATATAATGTCCGCACCGAGACGTACGGGACGACACGACCGGGATTCTGTAAAACATTACAAGCGAGGGGCTAGATGGGTTAGGTTAGGTTATACTACGTTATAAACGTATATAATGTTCCCACCGAGAAGTACGGGCCGACACGACCGGGATTTTGTGAAACATTACCAGCGAGGGTCTAGATGGGTTAGGTTAGGTTATATTACGATATAGACGTATATAATGTTCCCACCGAGAAGTAGCGGCCGCCCCGCCAGGAATGTTGGAAAATACTACATCCGAGATGTTAGGTTGCCTTAGGTTAGGATATATAACGATATAGACGTATATAATGTCCCCACGGAAAAGTACGGGCCGATATGACCGGGATTTTCGAAAACATTACCAGCGAGGGTCTAGATGGGTTAGTTTAGGTTATATTACGATATAGACGTATATAATGTGCCCACCGAGAAGTAGGGTCCGACCCGCCAGGAATGTTGGAAAATACTACATCCGAGATGTTAAGTTGCCTTTGGTTAGGATATATAACGTTATAGACGTATATAATGTGCCCACCGAGTAGGGGCCGACCCGCCAGGAATGTTGGAAAATACTACAACCGAGATGTTAGGTTGCCTTTGGTTAGGATATATAACGTTATAGACGTATATAATGTCCGCACCGAGACGTACGGGACTACACGACCGGGATTCTGTAAAACATTACAAGCGAGGGGCTAGATGGGTTAGGTTAGGTTATACTACGCTATAAACGTATATAATGTTCCCACCGAGAAGTGGGGCCGACCAGCCAGGAATGTTGTGAACTACTACATCCGAGATATTAGGTTCCCTTAGGTTAGGATATATAACGTTATAGACGTAAATAATGTCCCCACCGAGAAGTACGGGCCGACACGACCGGGATTTTGTGAAACATTACCAGCGAGGGTCTAGATGAGTTAGGTTAGGTTATAATATGATATAGACGTATATAGTGTGCCCACCGAGAAGTTGGGGCCGACCCGCCAGGAAGGTTGGAAAATACTACATCCGAGATGTTAGGTTCCCTTAGGTTAGGATATATAAAATTATAGACGTATAAAATGTCCCCACGGAAAAGTACGGGCCGATATGACCGGGATTTTCGAAAACATTACCAGCGAGGGTCTAGATGGGTTAGTTTAGGTTATATTACGATATAGACGTATGAAATGTGCCCACCGAGAAGTAGGGTCCGACCCGCCAGGAATGTTGGAAAATACTACATCCGAGATGTTAAGTTGCCTTTGGTTAGGATATATAACGTTATAGACGTATATAATGTCCGCACCGAGACGTACGAGACGACACGACCGGGATTCTGTAAAACATTACCAGCGAGGGTCTAGATGGGTTAGGTTAGGTTATATTACGATATAGACGTATATAATGTTCCCACCGAGAAGTGGGGCCGACCAGCCAGGAATGTTGTGAAATACTACATCCGAGATGTTAGGTTCCCTTAGGTTAGGATATATAACGTTATAGACGTAAATAATGTCCCCACCGAGAAGTACGGGCCGACACGACCGGGATTTTGTAAAACATTACCAGCGAGGGTCTAGATGGGTTAGGTTAGGTTATATTACGATATAGACGTATATAATGTTCCCACCGAGAAGTGGGGCCGACCCGGCAGGAATGTTGTGAAATACTACATCCGAGATGTTAGGTTCCCTTAGGTTAAGATATATAACGTTATAGACGTAAATAATGTCCCCACTGAGAAGTACGGGCCGACACGACCGGGATTTTGTAAAACATTACCAGCGAGGGTCTAGATGGGTTAGGTTAGGTTATATTACGATATAGACGTATATAATGTGCCCACCGAGAAGTAGGGGCCGACTCGCCAGGAATGTTGTGAAATACTACATCCGAGATGTTAGGTTCCCTTAGGTTAGGATATATAACGTTATAGACGTAAATAATGTCCCCACGGAGAAGTACGGGCCGACACGACCGGGATTTTGTAAAACATTACCAGCGAGGGTCTAGATGGGTTAGGTTAGGTTATAATACGATATAGACGTATATAGTGTGCCCACCGAGAAGTAGGGGCCGACTCGCCAGGAATGTTGTGAAATACTACATCCGAGATGTTAGGTTCCCTTAGGTTAGGATATATAACGTTATAGACGTGAATAATGTCCCCACCGAGAAGTACGGGCCGACACGACCGGGATTTTGTAAAACATTACCAGCGAGGGTCTAGATGGGTTAGGTTAGGTTATATTACGATATAGACGTATATAATGTTCCGACCGAGAAGTAGCGGCCGCCCCGCCAGGAATGTTGGAAAATACTACATCCGAGATGTTAAGTTGCCTTTGGTTAGGATATGTAACGTTATAGACGTATATAATGTCCGCACCGAGACGTACGAGACGACACAACCGGGAGTCTGTAAAACATTACCAGCGAGGGTCTAGATGGGTTAGGTTAGGTTATATTACGATATAGACGTATATAATGTTCCCACCGAGAAGTGGGGCCGACCAGCCAGGAATGTTGTGAAATACTACATCCGAGATGTTAGGTTCTCTTAGGTTAGGATATATAACGTTATAGACGTAAATAATGTCCCCACCGAGAAGTACGGGCCGACACGACCGGGATTCTGTGAAACATTACCAGCGAGGGTCTAGATGGGTTAGGTTAGGTTATATTACGATATAGACGTATATAATGTTCCCACCGAGAAGTAGCGGCCACCCCGCCAGGAATGTTGGAAAATACTACATCCGAGATGTTAGGTTGCCTTAGGTTAGGATATATAACGATATAGACGTATATAATGTCCCCACGGAGAAGTACGGGCCGACACGACCGGGATTTTGTAAAACATTACCAGCGAGGGTCTAGATGGGTTAGGTTAGGTTATATTACGATATAGAAGTATATAATTTTCCCACCGAGAAGTAGCGGCCGCCCCGCCAGGAATGTTGGAAAATACTACATCCGAGATGTTAGGTTGCCTTAGGTTAGGTTATATAACGATATAGACGTATATAATGTTCCCACCGAGAAGTACGGGCCGACATGACCGGGATTTTGTAAAACATTACCAGCGAGGTTCTAGATGAGTTAGCTTAGGCTATATTACGTTACAGACGTATATAATGTTCCCACCGAGAAGTACGGGCCGACCCGCCAGGAATGTTGGAAAATACTACATTCGAGATGTTAAGATGCCTTAGGTTAGGATATATAAAATTATAGACGTATATAATGTCCCCACGGAAAAGTACGGGCCGACACGACCGGGATTTTGTAAAACATTACCAGCGAGGGTGTAGGTGGCTTAGGTTAGGTTATATTACGTTACAGACGTATATAATGTGCCCACCGAGTAGGGGCCGACCCGCCAGGAATGTTGGAAAATACTACATCCGAGATGTTAGGTTGCCTTAGGTTAGGTTATATAACGATATAGACGTATATAATGTTCCCACGGAGAAGTACGGGCCGACACGACCGGGATTTTGTAAAACATTACCTGCGAGGGTCTAGATGGGTTAGGTTAGGTTATATTACGATATAGAGGTATATAATGTGCCCACCGAGAAGTAGGGGCCGACCCGCCAGGAATGTTGGAAAATACTACATCGGAGATATTAAGTTGCCTTTGGTTAGGATATATAACGATATAGACATATATAATGTACCCACGGAGAAGTACGGGCCGACACGACGGGGATTTTGTAAAACATTACCAGCGAGGGTCTAGATGGGTTAGGTTAGGTTATATTACGATATAGACGTATATAATGTTCCCACCGAGAAGTAGCGGCCGCCCCGCCAGGAATGTTGGAAAATACTACATCCGAGATGTTAGGTTCCCTTAGGTTAAGATATATAACGTTATAGACGTAAATAATGTCCCCACTGAGAAGTACGGGCCGACACGACCGGGATTTTGTAAAACATTACCAGCGAGGGTCTAGATGGGTTAGGTTAGGTTATATTACGATATAGACGTATATAATGTGCCCACCGAGAAGTAGGGGCCGACTCGCCAGGAATGTTGTGAAATACTACATCCGAGATGTTAGGTTCCCTTAGGTTAGGATATATAACGTTATAGACGTAAAGAATGTCCCCACCGAGAAGTACGGTCCGACACGAGCGGGATTTTGTAAAACATTACCAGCGAGGGTCTAGATTGGTTAGGTTAGGTTATATTACGTTATAGACGTAAACAATGTTCCCACCGAGAAGTGGGGCCGACCCGCCAGGAATGTTGTGAAATACTACATTCGAAATGTTAGGTTGCCTTAGGTTAGGATATATAACTTTATAGACGTATATAATGTCCCCACCGAGAAGTACGGGCCGACATGACCGGGATTTTGTAAAACATTACCAGCGAGGTTCTAGATGAGTTAGCTTAGGTTATATTACGTTACAGACGTATATAATGTGCCCACCGAGAAGTACGGGCCGACCCGCCAGGAATGTTGGAAAATACTACATTCGAGATGTTAAGTTGCCTTAGGTTAGGATATATAAAATTACAGACGTATATAATGTCCCCACGGAAAAGTACGGGCCGACACGACCGGGATTTTGTAAAACATTACCAGCGAGGGTCTAGATGGGTTAGGTTAGGTTATATTACGATATAGACGTATATAATGTGCCCACCGAGAATTGGCGCCGCCCCGGCAGGAATGTTGTGAAATACTACATCCGAGATGTTAGGTTCCCTTAGGTTAGGATATATAACGTTATAGACGTAAATAATGTCCCCACCGAGAAGTACGGGCCGACACGGTCTAGATGGGTTAGGTTAGGTTATATTACGATATAGACGTATATAATGTGCCCACCGAGAAGTAGGGGCCGACCCGCCAGGAATGTTGGAAAATACTACATCGGAGATATTAAGTTGCCTTTGGTTAGGATATATAACGATATAGACATATATAATGTACCCACGGAGAAGTACGGGCCGACACGACGGGGATTTTGTAAAACATTACCAGCGAGGGTCTAGATGGGTTAGGTTAGGTTATATTACGATATAGAAGTATATAATGTTCCCACCGAGAAGTAGCGGCCGCCCCGCTACTTCTATAATGTTCCCACCGAGAAGTACGGGCCGACATGACCGGGATTTTGTAAAACATTACCAGCGAGGTTCTAGATGAGTTAGCTTAGGCTATATTACGTTACAGACGTATATAATGTTCCCACCGAGAAGTACGGGCCGACCCGCCAGGAATGTTGGAAAATACTACATTCGAGATGTTAAGATGCCTTAGGTTAGGATATATAAAATTATAGACGTATATAATGTCCCCACGGTAAAGTACGGGCCGACACGAACGGGATTTTGTAAAACATTACCAGCGAGGGTGTAGGTGGCTTAGGTTAGGTTATATTACGTTACAGACGTATATAATGTGCCCACCGAGTAGGGGCCGACCCGCCAGGAATGTTGGAAAATACTACATCCGAGATGTTAGGTTGCCTTTGGTTAGGATATATAACGTTATAGACGTATATAATGTCCGCACCGAGACGTACGGGACGACACGACCGGGATTCTGTAAAACATTACAAGCGAGGGGCTAGATGGGTTAGGTTAGGTTATACTACGTTATAAACGTATATAATGTTCCCACCGAGAAGTACGGGCCGACACGACCGGGATTTTGTGAAACATTACCAGCGAGGGTCTAGATGGGTTAGGTTAGGTTATATTACGATATAGACGTATATAATGTTCCCACCGAGAAGTAGCGGCCGCCCCGCCAGGAATGTTGGAAAATACTACATCCGAGATGTTAGGTTGCCTTAGGTTAGGATATATAACGATATAGACGTATATAATGTCCCCACGGAAAAGTACGGGCCGATATGACCGGGATTTTCGAAAACATTACCAGCGAGGGTCTAGATGGGTTAGTTTAGGTTATATTACGATATAGACGTATATAATGTGCCCACCGAGAAGTAGGGTCCGACCCGCCAGGAATGTTGGAAAATACTACATCCGAGATGTTAAGTTGCCTTTGGTTAGGATATATAACGTTATAGACGTATATAATGTGCCCACCGAGTAGGGGCCGACCCGCCAGGAATGTTGGAAAATACTACAACCGAGATGTTAGGTTGCCTTTGGTTAGGATATATAACGTTATAGACGTATATAATGTCCGCACCGAGCCGTACGGGACTACACGACCGGGATTCTGTAAAACATTACAAGCGAGGGGCTAGATGGGTTAGGTTAGGTTATACTACGCTATAAACGTATATAATGTTCCCACCGAGAAGTGGGGCCGACCAGCCAGGAATGTTGTGAAATACTACATCCGAGATATTAGGTTCCCTTAGGTTAGGATATATAACGTTATAGACGTAAATAATGTCCCCACCGAGAAGTACGGGCCGACACGACCGGGATTTTGTGAAACATTACCAGCGAGGGTCTAGATGGGTTAGGTTAGGTTATATTACGATATAGACGTATATAATGTTCCCACCGAGAAGTAGCGGCCGCCCCGCCAGGAATGTTGGAAAATACTACATCCGAGATGTTAGGTTGCCTTAGGTTAGGATATATAACGATATAGACGTATATAATGTCCCCACGGAAAAGTACGGGCCGATATGACCGGGATTTTCGAAAACATTACCAGCGAGGGTCTAGATGGGTTAGTTTAGGTTATATTACGATATAGACGTATATAATGTGCCCACCGAGAAGTAGGGTCCGACCCGCCAGGAATGTTGGAAAATACTACATCCGAGATGTTAAGTTGCCTTTGGTTAGGATATATAACGTTATAGACGTATATAATGTGCCCACCGAGTAGGGGCCGACCCGCCAGGAATGTTGGAAAATACTACAACCGAGATGTTAGGTTGCCTTTGGTTAGGATATATAACGTTATAGACGTATATAATGTCCGCACCGAGCCGTACGGGACTACACGACCGGGATTCTGTAAAACATTACAAGCGAGGGGCTAGATGGGTTAGGTTAGGTTATACTACGCTATAAACGTATATAATGTTCCCACCGAGAAGTGGGGCCGACCAGCCAGGAATGTTGTGAAATACTACATCCGAGATATTAGGTTCCCTTAGGTTAGGATATATAACGTTATAGACGTAAATAATGTCCCCACCGAGAAGTACGGGCCGACACGACCGGGATTTTGTGAAACATTACCAGCGAGGGTCTAGATGAGTTAGGTTAGGTTATAATATGATATAGACGTATATAGTGTGCCCACCGAGAAGTAGGGGCCGACCCGCCAGGAAGGTTGGAAAATACTACATCCGAGATGTTAGGTTCCCTTAGGTTAGGATATATAAAATTATAGACGTATATAATGTTCCCACCGAGAAGTACGGGCCGACCCGCCAGGAATGTTGGAAAATACTACATTCGAGATGTTAAGATGCCTTAGGTTAGGATATATAAAATTATAGACGTATATAATGTCCCCACGGTAAAGTACGGGCCGACACGAACGGGATTTTGTAAAACATTACCAGCGAGGGTGTAGGTGGCTTAGGTTAGGTTATATTACGTTACAGACGTATATAATGTGCCCACCGAGTAGGGGCCGACCCGCCAGGAATGTTGGAAAATACTACATCCGAGATGTTAGGTTGCCTTTGGTTAGGATATATAACGTTATAGACGTATATAATGTCCGCACCGAGACGTACGGGACGACACGACCGGGATTCTGTAAAACATTACAAGCGAGGGGCTAGATGGGTTAGGTTAGGTTATACTACGTTATAAACGTATATAATGTTCCCACCGAGAAGTACGGGCCGACACGACCGGGATTTTGTGAAACATTACCAGCGAGGGTCTAGATGGGTTAGGTTAGGTTATATTACGATATAGACGTATATAATGTTCCCACCGAGAAGTAGCGGCCGCCCCGCCAGGAATGTTGGAAAATACTACATCCGAGATGTTAGGTTGCCTTAGGTTAGGATATATAACGATATAGACGTATATAATGTCCCCACGGAAAAGTACGGGCCGATATGACCGGGATTTTCGAAAACATTACCAGCGAGGGTCTAGATGGGTTAGTTTAGGTTATATTACGATATAGACGTATATAATGTGCCCACCGAGAAGTAGGGTCCGACCCGCCAGGAATGTTGGAAAATACTACATCCGAGATGTTAAGTTGCCTTTGGTTAGGATATATAACGTTATAGACGTATATAATGTGCCCACCGAGTAGGGGCCGACCCGCCAGGAATGTTGGAAAATACTACAACCGAGATGTTAGGTTGCCTTTGGTTAGGATATATAACGTTATAGACGTATATAATGTCCGCACCGAGCCGTACGGGACTACACGACCGGGATTCTGTAAAACATTACAAGCGAGGGGCTAGATGGGTTAGGTTAGGTTATACTACGCTATAAACGTATATAATGTTCCCACCGAGAAGTGGGGCCGACCAGCCAGGAATGTTGTGAAATACTACATCCGAGATATTAGGTTCCCTTAGGTTAGGATATATAACGTTATAGACGTAAATAATGTCCCCACCGAGAAGTACGGGCCGACACGACCGGGATTTTGTGAAACATTACCAGCGAGGGTCTAGATGAGTTAGGTTAGGTTATAATATGATATAGACGTATATAGTGTGCCCACCGAGAAGTAGGGGCCGACCCGCCAGGAAGGTTGGAAAATACTACATCCGAGATGTTAGGTTCCCTTAGGTTAGGATATATAAAATTATAGACGTATAAAATGTCCCCACGGAAAAGTACGGGCCGATATGACCGGGATTTTCGAAAACATTACCAGCGAGGGTCTAGATGGGTTAGTTTAGGTTATATTACGATATAGACGTATGAAATGTGCCCACCGAGAAGTAGGGTCCGACCCGCCAGGAATGTTGGAAAATACTACATCCGAGATGTTAAGTTGCCTTTGGTTAGGATATATAACGTTATAGACGTATATAATGTCCGCACCGAGACGTACGAGACGACACGACCGGGATTCTGTAAAACATTACCGGCGAGGGTCTAGATGGGTTAGGTTAGGTTATAATACGATATAGACGTATATAGTGTGCCCACCGAGAAGTAGGTGCCGACTCGCCAGGAATGTTGTGAAATACTACATCCGAGATGTTAGGTTCCCTTAGGTTAGGATATATAACGTTATAGACGTAAATAATGTCCCCACCGAGAAGTACGGGCCGACACGACCGGGATTTTGTAAAACATTACCAGCGAGGGTCTAGATGGGTTAGGTTAGGTTATATTACGATATAGACGTATATAATGTGCCCACCGAGATGTAGGGGCCGACCCGCCAGGAATGTTGGAAAATACTACATCGGAGATATTAAGTTGCCTTTGGTTAGGATATATAACGATATAGACATATATAATGTACCCACGGAGAAGTACGGGCCGACACGACGGGGATTTTGTAAAACATTACCAGCGAGGGTCTAGATGGGTTAGGTTAGGTTATATTACGATATAGACGTATATAATGTTCCCACCGAGAAGTAGCGGCCGCCCCGCCAGGAATGTTGGAAAATACTACATCCGAGATGTTAGGTTCCCTTAGGTTAAGATATATAACGTTATAGACGTAAATAATGTCCCCACTGAGAAGTACGGGCCGACACGACCGGGATTTTGTAAAACATTACCAGCGAGGGTCTAGATGGGTTAGGTTAGGTTATATTACGATATAGACGTATATAATGTGCCCACCGAGAAGTAGGGGCCGACTCGCCAGGAATGTTGTGAAATACTACATCCGAGATGTTAGGTTCCCTTAGGTTATGATATATAACGTTATAGACGTATATAATGTCCCCACGGAGAAGTACGGGCCGACACGACCGGGATTTTGTAAAACATTACCAGCGAGGGTCTAGATGGGTTAGGTTAGGTTATATTACGATATAGACGTATATAATGTTCCCACCGAGAAGTGGGGCCGACCCGGCAGGAATGTTGTGAAATACTACATCCGAGATGTTAGGTTCCCTTAGGTTAAGATATATAACGTTATAGACGTAAATAATGTCCCCACCGAGAAATACGGGCCGACACGACCGGGATTTTGTAAAACATTACCAGCGAGGGTCTAGATGGGTTAGGTTAGGTTATATTACGATATAGACGTATATAATGTGCCCACCGAGAAGTAGGGGCCGACTCGCCAGGAATGTTGTGAAATACTACATCCGAGATGTTAGGTTCCCTTAGGTTAGGATATATAACGTTATAGACGTAAAGAATGTCCCCACCGAGAAGTACGGTCCGACACGAGCGGGATTTTGTAAAACATTACCAGCGAGGGTCTAGATTGGTTAGGTTAGGTTAGGTTACGTTACAGACGTATATAATGTGCCCACCGAGAAGTACGGGCCGACCCGCCAGGAATGTTGGAAAATACTACATTCGAGATGTTAAGTTGCCTTAGGTTAGGATATATAAAATTACAGACGTATATAATGTCCCCACGGAAAAGTACGGGCCGACACGACCGGGATTTTGTAAAACATTACCAGCGAGGGTCTAGATGGGTTAGGTTAGGTTATATTACGATATAGACGTATATAATGTGCCCACCGAGAATTGGCGCCGCCCCGGCAGGAATGTTGTGAAATACTACATCCGAGATGTTAGGTTCCCTTAGGTTAGGATATATAACGTTATAGACGTATATAATGTTCCCACGGAGAAGTACGGGCCGACACGACTGGGATTTTGTAAAACATTACCAGCGAGGGTCTAGATGGGTTAGGTTAGGTTATATTACGTTATAGACGTAAATAATGTTCCCACCGAGAAGTGGGGCCGACCCGGCAGGAATGTTGTGAAATACTACATCCGAGATGTTAGGTTCCCTTAGGTTAAGATATATAACGTTATAGACGTAAATAATGTCCCCACCGAGAAGTACGGGCCGACACGACCGGGATTTTGTAAAACATTACCAGCGAGGGTCTAGATGAGTTAGGTTAGGTTATATTACGATATAGACGTATATAATGTGCCCACCGAGAAGTAGGGGCCGACTCGCCAGGAATGTTGTGAAATACTACATCCGAGATGTTAGGTTCCCTTAGGTTAGGATATATAACGTTATAGACGTAAATAATGTCCCCACCGAGAAGTACGGTCCGACACGACCGGGATTTTGTAAAACATTACCAGCGAGGGTCTAGATTGGTTAGGTTAGGTTATATTACGTTATAGACGTAAACAATGTTCCCACCGAGAAGTGGGGCCGACCCGCCAGGAATGTTGTGAAATACTACATTCGAGATGTTAGGTTGCCTTAGGTTAGGATATATAACTTTATAGACGTATATAATGTCCCCACCGAGAAGTACGGGCCGACATGACCGGGATTTTGTAAAACATTACCAGCGAAGTTCTAGATGAGTTAGCTTAGGCTATATTACGTTACAGACGTATATAATGTTCCCACCGAGAAGTACGGGCCGACTCGCCAGGAATGTTGGAAAATACTACATTCGAGATGTTAAGATGCCTTAGGTTAGGATATATAAAATTATAGACGTATATAATGTCCCCACGGAAAAGTACGGGCCGACACGACCGGGATTTTGTAAAACATTACCAGCGAGGGTGTAGGTGGCTTAGGTTATGTTATATTACGTTACATACGTATATAATGTGCCCACCGAGTAGGGGCCGACCCGCCAGGAATGTTGGAAAATACTACATCCGAGATGTTAGGTTGCCTTTGGTTAGGATATATAACGTTATAGACGTATATAATGTCCGCACCGAGACGTACGGGACGACACGACCGGGATTCTGCAAAACATTACAAGCGAGGGGCTAGATGGGTTAGGTTAGGTTATACTACGTTATAAACGTATATAATGTTCCCACCGAGAAGTACGGGCCGACACGACCGGGATTTTGTGAAACATTACCAGCGAGGGTCTAGATGGGTTAGGTTAGGTTATATTACGATATAGACGTATATAATGTTCCCACCGAGAAGTAGCGGCCGCCCCGCCAGGAATGTTGGAAAATACTACATCCGAGATGTTAGGTTGCCTTAGGTTAGGATATATAACGATATAGACGTATATAATGTCCCCACGGAAAAGTACGGGCCGATATGACCGGGATTTTCGAAAACATTACCAGCGAGGGTCTAGATGGGTTAGTTTAGGTTATATTACGATATAGACGTATATAATGTGCCCACCGAGAAGTAGGGTCCGACCCGCCAGGAATGTTGGAAAATACTACATCCGAGATGTTAAGTTGCCTTTGGTTAGGATATATAACGTTATAGACGTATATAATGTGCCCACCGAGTAGGGGCCGACCCGCCAGGAATGTTGGAAAATACTACAACCGAGATGTTAGGTTGCCTTTGGTTAGGATATATAACGTTATAGACGTATATAATGTCCGCACCGAGACGTACGGGACTACACGACCGGGATTCTGTAAAACATTACAAGCGAGGGGCTAGATGGGTTAGGTTAGGTTATACTACGCTATAAACGTATATAATGTTCCCACCGAGAAGTGGGGCCGACCAGCCAGGAATGTTGTGAACTACTACATCCGAGATATTAGGTTCCCTTAGGTTAGGATATATAACGTTATAGACGTAAATAATGTCCCCACCGAGAAGTACGGGCCGACACGACCGGGATTTTGTGAAACATTACCAGCGAGGGTCTAGATGAGTTAGGTTAGGTTATAATATGATATAGACGTATATAGTGTGCCCACCGAGAAGTTGGGGCCGACCCGCCAGGAAGGTTGGAAAATACTACATCCGAGATGTTAGGTTCCCTTAGGTTAGGATATATAAAATTATAGACGTATAAAATGTCCCCACGGAAAAGTACGGGCCGATATGACCGGGATTTTCGAAAACATTACCAGCGAGGGTCTAGATGGGTTAGTTTAGGTTATATTACGATATAGACGTATGAAATGTGCCCACCGAGAAGTAGGGTCCGACCCGCCAGGAATGTTGGAAAATACTACATCCGAGATGTTAAGTTGCCTTTGGTTAGGATATATAACGTTATAGACGTATATAATGTCCGCACCGAGACGTACGAGACGACACGACCGGGATTCTGTAAAACATTACCAGCGAGGGTCTAGATGGGTTAGGTTAGGTTATATTACGATATAGACGTATATAATGTTCCCACCGAGAAGTGGGGCCGACCAGCCAGGAATGTTGTGAAATACTACATCCGAGATGTTAGGTTCCCTTAGGTTAGGATATATAACGTTATAGACGTAAATAATGTCCCCACCGAGAAGTACGGGCCGACACGACCGGGATTTTGTAAAACATTACCAGCGAGGGTCTAGATGGGTTAGGTTAGGTTATATTACGATATAGACGTATATAATGTTCCCACCGAGAAGTGGGGCCGACCCGGCAGGAATGTTGTGAAATACTACATCCGAGATGTTAGGTTCCCTTAGGTTAAGATATATAACGTTATAGACGTAAATAATGTCCCCACTGAGAAGTACGGGCCGACACGACCGGGATTTTGTAAAACATTACCAGCGAGGGTCTAGATGGGTTAGGTTAGGTTATATTACGATATAGACGTATATAATGTGCCCACCGAGAAGTAGGGGCCGACTCGCCAGGAATGTTGTGAAATACTACATCCGAGATGTTAGGTTCCCTTAGGTTAGGATATATAACGTTATAGACGTAAATAATGTCCCCACGGAGAAGTACGGGCCGACACGACCGGGATTTTGTAAAACATTACCAGCGAGGGTCTAGATGGGTTAGGTTAGGTTATAATACGATATAGACGTATATAGTGTGCCCACCGAGAAGTAGGGGCCGACTCGCCAGGAATGTTGTGAAATACTACATCCGAGATGTTAGGTTCCCTTAGGTTAGGATATATAACGTTATAGACGTGAATAATGTCCCCACCGAGAAGTACGGGCCGACACGACCGGGATTTTGTAAAACATTACCAGCGAGGGTCTAGATGGGTTAGGTTAGGTTATATTACGATATAGACGTATATAATGTTCCGACCGAGAAGTAGCGGCCGCCCCGCCAGGAATGTTGGAAAATACTACATCCGAGATGTTAAGTTGCCTTTGGTTAGGATATGTAACGTTATAGACGTATATAATGTCCGCACCGAGACGTACGAGACGACACAACCGGGAGTCTGTAAAACATTACCAGCGAGGGTCTAGATGGGTTAGGTTAGGTTATATTACGATATAGACGTATATAATGTTCCCACCGAGAAGTGGGGCCGACCAGCCAGGAATGTTGTGAAATACTACATCCGAGATGTTAGGTTCTCTTAGGTTAGGATATATAACGTTATAGACGTAAATAATGTCCCCACCGAGAAGTACGGGCCGACACGACCGGGATTCTGTGAAACATTACCAGCGAGGGTCTAGATGGGTTAGGTTAGGTTATATTACGATATAGACGTATATAATGTTCCCACCGAGAAGTAGCGGCCACCCCGCCAGGAATGTTGGAAAATACTACATCCGAGATGTTAGGTTGCCTTAGGTTAGGATATATAACGATATAGACGTATATAATGTCCCCACGGAGAAGTACGGGCCGACACGACCGGGATTTTGTAAAACATTACCAGCGAGGGTCTAGATGGGTTAGGTTAGGTTATATTACGATATAGAAGTATATAATTTTCCCACCGAGAAGTAGCGGCCGCCCCGCCAGGAATGTTGGAAAATACTACATCCGAGATGTTAGGTTGCCTTAGGTTAGGTTATATAACGATATAGACGTATATAATGTTCCCACCGAGAAGTACGGGCCGACATGACCGGGATTTTGTAAAACATTACCAGCGAGGTTCTAGATGAGTTAGCTTAGGCTATATTACGTTACAGACGTATATAATGTTCCCACCGAGAAGTACGGGCCGACCCGCCAGGAATGTTGGAAAATACTACATTCGAGATGTTAAGATGCCTTAGGTTAGGATATATAAAATTATAGACGTATATAATGTCCCCACGGAAAAGTACGGGCCGACACGACCGGGATTTTGTAAAACATTACCAGCGAGGGTGTAGGTGGCTTAGGTTAGGTTATATTACGTTACAGACGTATATAATGTGCCCACCGAGTAGGGGCCGACCCGCCAGGAATGTTGGAAAATACTACATCCGAGATGTTAGGTTGCCTTTGGTTAGGATATATAACGTTATAGACGTATATAATGTCCGCACCGAGACGTACGGGACGACACGACCGGGATTCTGTAAAACATTACAAGCGAGGGGCTAGATGGGTTAGGTTAGGTTATACTACGTTATAAACGTATATAATGTTCCCACCGAGAAGTACGGGCCGACACGACCGGGATTTTGTGAAACATTACCAGCGAGGGTCTAGATGGGTTAGGTTAGGTTATATTACGATATAGACGTATATAATGTTCCCACCGAGAAGTAGCGGCCGCCCCGCCAGGAATGTTGGAAAATACTACATCCGAGATGTTAGGTTGCCTTAGGTTAGGATATATAACGATATAGACGTATATAATATCCCCACGGAAAAGTACGGGCCGATATGACCGGGATTTTCGAAAACATTACCAGCGAGGGTCTAGATGGGTTAGTTTAGGTTATATTACGATATAGACGTATATAATGTGCCCACCGAGAAGTAGGGTCCGACCCGCCAGGAATGTTGGAAAATACTACATCCGAGATGTTAAGTTGCCTTTGGTTAGGATATATAATGTTATAGACGTATATAATGTGCCCACCGAGTAGGGGCCGACCCGCCAGGAATGTTGGAAAATACTACAACCGAGATGTTAGGTTGCCTTTGGTTAGGATATATAACGTTATAGACGTATATAATGTCCGCACCGAGACGTACGGGACTACACGACCGGGATTCTGTAAAACATTACAAGCGAGGGGCTAGATGGGTTAGGTTAGGTTATACTACGCTATAAACGTATATAATGTTCCCACCGAGAAGTGGGGCCGACCAGCCAGGAATGTTGTGAAATACTACATCCGAGATATTAGGTTCCCTTAGGTTAGGATATATAACGTTATAGACGTAAATAATGTCCCCACCGAGAAGTACGGGCCGACACGACCGGGATTTTGTGAAACATTACCAGCGAGGGTCTAGATGAGTTAGGTTAGGTTATAATATGATATAGACGTATATAGTGTGCCCACCGAGAAGTAGGGGCCGACCCGCCAGGAAGGTTGGAAAATACTACATCCAAGATGTTAGGTTCCCTTAGGTTAGGATATATAAAATTATAGACGTATAAAATGTCCCCACGGAAAAGTACGGGCCGATATGACCGGGATTTTCGAAAACATTACCAGCGAGGGTCTAGATGGGTTAGTTTAGGTTATATTACGATATAGACGTATGAAATGTGCCCACCGAGAAGTAGGGTCCGACCCGCCAGGAATGTTGGAAAATACTACATCCGAGATGTTAAGTTGCCTTTGGTTAGGATATATAACGTTATAGACGTATATAATGTCCGCACCGAGACGTACGAGACGACACGACCGGGATTCTGTAAAACATTACCAGCGAGGGTCTAGATGGATTAGGTTAGGTTATATTACGATATAGACGTATATAATGTTCCCACCGAGAAGTGGGGCCGACCAGCCAGGAATGTTGTGAAATACTACATCCGAGATGTTAGGTTCCCTTAGGTTAGGATATATAACGTTATAGACGTAAATAATGTACCCACCGAGAAGTACGGGCCGACACGACCGGGATTTTGTAAAACATTACCAGCGAGGGTCTAGATGGGTTAGGTTAGGTTATATTACGATATAGACGTATATAATGTTCCCACCGAGAAGTGGGGCCGACCAGCCAGGAATGTTGTGAAATACTACATCCGAGATGTTAGGTTCTCTTAGGTTAGGATATATAACGTTATAGACGTAAATAATGTCCCCACCGAGAAGTACGGGCCGACACGACCGGGATTCTGTGAAACATTACCAGCGAGGGTCTAGATGGGTTAGGTTAGGTTATATTACGATATAGACGTATATAATGTTCCCACCGAGAAGTAGCGGCCACCCCGCCAGGAATGTTGGAAAATACTACATCCGAGATGTTAGGTTGCCTTAGGTTAGGATATATAACGATATAGACGTATATAATGTCCCCACGGAGAAGTAGCGGCCACCCCGCCAGGAATGTTGGAAAATACTACATCCGAGATGTTAGGTTGCCTTAGGTTAGGATATATAACGATATAGACGTATATAATGTCCCCACGGAGAAGTACGGGCCGACACGACCGGGATTTTGTAAAACATTACCAGCGAGGGTCTAGATGGGTTAGGTTAGGTTATATTACGATATAGAAGTATATAATTTTCCCACCGAGAAGTAGCGGCCGCCCCGCCAGGAATGTTGGAAAATACTACATCCGAGATGTTAGGTTGCCTTAGGTTAGGTTATATAACGATATAGACGTATATAATGTTCCCACCGAGAAGTACGGGCCGACATGACCGGGATTTTGTAAAACATTACCAGCGAGGTTCTAGATGAGTTAGCTTAGGCTATATTACGTTACAGACGTATATAATGTTCCCACCGAGAAGTACGGGCCGACCCGCCAGGAATGTTGGAAAATACTACATTCGAGATGTTAAGATGCCTTAGGTTAGGATATATAAAATTATAGACGTATATAATGTCCCCACGGAAAAGTATGGGCCGACACGACCGGGATTTTGTAAAACATTACCAGCGAGGGTGTAGGTGGCTTAGGTTAGGTTATATTACGTTACAGACGTATATAATGTGCCCACCGAGTAGGGGCCGACCCGCCAGGAATGTTGGAAAATACTACATCCGAGATGTTAGGTTGCCTTTGGTTAGGATATATAACGTTATAGACGTATATAATGTCCGCACCGAGACGTACGGGACGACACGACCGGGATTCTGTAAAACATTACAAGCGAGGGGCTAGATGGGTTAGGTTAGGTTATACTACGTTATAAACGTATATAATGTTCCCACCGAGAAGTACGGGCCGACACGACCGGGATTTTGTGAAACATTACCAGCGAGGGTCTAGATGGGTTAGGTTAGGTTATATTACGATATAGACGTATATAATGTTCCCACCGAGAAGTAGCGGCCGCCCCGCCAGGAATGTTGGAAAATACTACATCCGAGATGTTAGGTTGCCTTAGGTTAGGATATATAACGATATAGACGTATATAATATCCCCACGGAAAAGTACGGGCCGATATGACCGGGATTTTCGAAAACATTACCAGCGAGGGTCTAGATGGGTTAGTTTAGGTTATACTACGCTATAAACGTATATAATGTTCCCACCGAGAAGTGGGGCCGACCAGCCAGGAATGTTGTGAAATACTACATCCGAGATATTAGGTTCCCTTAGGTTAGGATATATAACGTTATAGACGTAAATAATGTCCCCACCGAGAAGTACGGGCCGACACGACCGGGATTTTGTGAAACATTACCAGCGAGGGTCTAGATGAGTTAGGTTAGGTTATAATATGATATAGACGTATATAGTGTGCCCACCGAGAAGTAGGGGCCGACCCGCCAGGAAGGTTGGAAAATACTACATCCAAGATGTTAGGTTCCCTTAGGTTAGGATATATAAAATTATAGACGTATAAAATGTCCCCACGGAAAAGTACGGGCCGATATGACCGGGATTTTCGAAAACATTACCAGCGAGGGTCTAGATGGGTTAGTTTAGGTTATATTACGATATAGACGTATGAAATGTGCCCACCGAGAAGTAGGGTCCGACCCGCCAGGAATGTTGGAAAATACTACATCCGAGATGTTAAGTTGCCTTTGGTTAGGATATATAATGTTATAGACGTATATAATGTGCCCACCGAGTAGGGGCCGACCCGCCAGGAATGTTGGAAAATACTACAACCGAGATGTTAGGTTGCCTTTGGTTAGGATATATAACGTTATAGACGTATATAATGTCCGCACCGAGACGTACGGGACTACACGACCGGGATTCTGTAAAACATTACCAGCGAGGGTCTAGATGGGTTAGGTTAGGTTATATTACGTTATAGACGTAAATAATGTTCCCACCGAGAAGTGGGGCCGACCCGGCAGGAATGTTGTGAAATACTACATCCGAGATGTTAGGTTCCCTTAGGTTAAGATATATAACGTTATAGACGTAAATAATGTCCCCACTGAGAAGTACGGGCCGACACGACCGGGATTTTGTAAAACATTACCAGCGAGGGTCTAGATGGGTTAGGTTAGGTTATATTACGATATAGACGTATATAATGTGCCCACCGAGAAGTAGGGGCCGACTCGCCAGGAATGTTGTGAAATACTACATCCGAGATGTTAGGTTCCCTTAGGTTAGGATATATAACGTTATAGACGTAAATAATGTCCCCACGGAGAAGTACGGGCCGACACGACCGGGATTTTGTAAAACATTACCAGCGAGGGTCTAGATGGGTTAGGTTAGGTTATAATACGATATAGACGTATATAGTGTGCCCACCGAGAAGTAGGGGCCGACTCGCCAGGAATGTTGTGAAATACTACATTCGAGATGTTAGGTTGCCTTAGGTTAGGATATATAACGTTATAGACGTAAATAATGTCCCCACCGAGAAGTACGGGCCGACACGACCGGGATTTTGTAAAACATTACCAGCGGGGGTCTAGATGGGTTAGGTTAGGTTATATTACGATATAGACGTATATAATGTTCCCACCGAGAAGTGGGGCCGACCCGGCAGGAATGTTGTGAAATACTACATCCGAGATGTTAGGTTCCCTTAGGTTAAGATATATAACGTGATAGACGTAAATAATGTCCCCACTGAGAAGTACGGGCCGACACGACCGGGATTTTGTAAAACATTACCAGCGAGGGTCTAGATGGGTTAGGTTAGGTTATATTACGATATAGACGTATATAATGTGCCCACCGAGAAGTAGGGGCCGACTCGCCAGGAATGTTGTGAAATACTACATCCGAGATGTTAGGTTCCCTTAGGTTAGGATATATAACGTTATAGACGTAAATAATGTCCCCACGGAGAAGTACGGGCCGACACGACCGGGATTTTGTAAAACATTACCAGCGAGGGTCTAGATGGGTTAGGTTAGGTTATATTACGATATAGACGTATATAATGTTCCGACCGAGAAGTAGCGGCCGCCCCGCCAGGAATGTTGGAAAATACTACATCCGAGATGTTAAGTTGCCTTTGGTTAGGATATGTAACGTTATAGACGTATATAATGTCCGCACCGAGACGTACGAGACGACACAACCGGGAGTCTGTAAAACATTACCAGCGAGGGTCTAGATGGGTTAGGTTAGGTTATATTACGATATAGACGTATATAATGTTCCCACCGAGAAGTGGGGCCGACCAGCCAGGAATGTTGTGAAATACTACATCCGAGATGTTAGCTTCTCTTAGGTTAGGATATATAACGTTATAGACGTATATAATGTCCGCACCGAGACGTACGACACGACACGACCGGGATTCTGTAAAACATTATCAGCGAGGGTCTAGATGGGTTAGGTTAGGTTATATTACGATATAGACGTATATAATGTGCCCACCGAGAATTGGCGCCGCCCCGGCAGGAATGTTGTGAAATACTACATCCGAGATGTTAGATTCCCTTAGGTTAGGATATATAACGTTATAGACGTAAATAATGTCCCCACCGAGAAGTACGGGCCGACACGACCGGGATTTTGTGAAACATTACCAGCGAGGGTCTAGATGGGTTAGGTTAGGTTATATTACGATATAGACGTATATAATGTGCCCACCAAGAAGTAGGGGCCGACCCGCAAGGAATGTTGGAAAATACTACATCGGAGATATTAAGTTGCCTTTGGTTAGGATATATAACGTTATAGACGTATATAATGTCCCCACGGAGGAGTACGGGTCGACACGACCGGGATTCTGTAAAACATTACAAGCGAGGGGCTAGATGGGTTAGGTTAGGTTATATTACGTTATAAACGTATATAATGTTCCCACCGAGAAGTGGGGCCGACCAGCTAGGAATGTTGTGAAAAACTACATCCGAGATGTTAGGTTCCCTTAGGTTAGGATATATAAAGTTATAGACGTATATAATGTCCGGCTTCGAGATGTACGGGAAGAAACGAACGGGATTCTGTGAAACATTACCAGCGAGGGTGTAGGTGGCTTAGGTTAGGTTATATTACGTTACAGACGTATATAATGTGCCCACCGAGAAGTAGGAGCCGACCCGCCAGGAATGTTGGAAAATACTACATCCGAGATGTTAGGTTCCCTTAGGTTAGGATATATAAAATTATAGACGTATAAAATGTCCCCACGGAAAAGTACGGGCCGATATGACCGGGATTTTCGAAAACATTACCAGCGAGGTTCTAGATGGGTTAGTTTAGGTTATATTACGATATAGACGTATATAATGTGCCCACCGAGAATTAGGCTCCGACCCGCCAGGAATGTTCGAAAATACTACATCCGAGATGTTAAGTTGCCTTTGGTTAGGATATATAACGTTATAGACGTATATAATGTCCCCACGGAGGAGTACGGGCCGACACGACCGGGATTCTGTAAAACATTACAAGCGAGGGGCTAGATGGGTTAGGTTAGGTTATATTACGTTATAAACGTATATAATGTTCCCACCGAGAAGTGGGGCCGACCAGCCAGGAATGTTGTGAAATACTACATCCGAGATGTTAGGTTCCCTTAGGTTAGGATATATAAAGTTATAGACGTATATAATGTCCGGCTTCGAGACGTACGGGAAGAAACGAACGGGATTCTGTGAAACATTACCAGCGAGGGTGTAGGTGGCTTAGGTTAGGTTATATTACGTTACAGACGTATATAATGTGCCCACCGAGAAGTAGGGGCCGACCCGCCAGGAATGTTGGAAAATACTACATCCGAGATGTTAGGTTCCCTTAGGTTAGGATATATAAAATTATAGACGTATAAAATGTCCCCACGGAAAAGTACGGGCCGATATGACCGGGATTTTCGAAAACATTACCAGCGAGGATCTAGATGGGTTAGTTTAGGTTATATTACGATATAGACGTATATAATGTGCCCACCGAGAATTAGGGTCCGACCCGCCAGGAATGTTCGAAAATACTACATCCGAGATGTTAAGTTGCCTTAGGTTAGGATATATAACGATATAGACGTATATAATGTCCCCACGGAGAAGTACGAGACGACACGACCGGGATTCTGTAAATCATTACCAGCGAGGGTCTAGATGGGTTAGGTTAGGTTATATTACGATATAGACGTATATAATGTTCCCACCGAGAAGTAGCGGCCGCCCCGCCAGGAATGTTGGAAAATACTACATCCGAGATGTTAGGTTGCCTTATGTTAGGATATATAACGATATAGATTTATATAATGTCCCCACGGAGAAGTACGGGCCGACACGACCGGGATTTTGTAAAACATTACCAGCGAGGGTCCAGATGGGTTAGGTTAGGTTATAATACGATATAGACGTATATAATGTGCCCACCGAGAAGTAGGGGACGACTCGCCAGGAATGTTGTGAAATACTACATTCGAGATGTTAGGTTGCCTTAGGTTAGGATATATAACGTTATAGACGTAAATAATGTCCCCACCGAGAAGTACGGGCCGACACGACCGGGATTTTGTAAAACATTACCAGCGAGGGTGTAGGTGGCTTAGGATAGATGATATTACGTTATAGACGTATATAATGTGCCCACCGAGATGTAGGGGCCGACCCGCCAGGAATGTTGGAAAATACTACATCCGAGATGTTAGGTTCCCTTAGGTTAGGATATATAAAATTATAGACGTATAAAATGTCCCCTCGGAAAAGTACGGGCCGATATGACCGGGATTTTTGAAAACATTACCAGCGAGGTTCTAGATGGGTTAGTTTAGGTTATATTACGAAATAGACGTATATAATGTGCCCACCGAGAATTAGCGTCCGACCAGCCAGGAATGTTGGAAAATACTACATCCGAGATGTTAGGTTCCCTTAGGTTAGGATATATAACGTTATAGACGTATATAATGTCCGCACCGAGACGTACGAGACGACACGACCGGGATTCTGTAAAACATTACCAGCGAGGGTCTAGATGGGTTAGGTTAGGTTATATTACGTTATAGACGTATATAATCTGCCCACCGAGAATTGGCGCCGCCCCGGCAGGAATGTTGTGAAATACTACATCCGAGATGTTAGGTTCCCTTAGGTTAGGATATATAACGTCATAGACGTAAATAATGTCCCCACCGAGAAGTACGGGCCGACACGACCGGGATTTTGTGAAACATTACCAGCGAGGATCTAGATGGGTTAGGTTAGGTTATATTACGATATAGACGTATATAATGTGCCCACCGAGAAGTAGGGGCCGACCCGCCAGGAATGTTGGAAATTCTACATCGGAGATGTCAGGTTGCCTTAGGTTAGGATATATAACGATATAGACGTATATAATGTCCCCACGGAGAAGTACGGGCCGACACGACCGGGATTTTGTAAAACATTACCAGCGAGGGTCTAGATGGGTTAGGTTAGGTTATATTACGATATAGACGTATATAATGTGCCCACCGAGAAGTAGGGGCCGATCCGCCAGGAATGTTGGAAAATACTACATCCGAGATGCTAGGTTCCCTTACGTTAGGATATATAACGTTATAGACGTAAATAATGTCCCCACCGAGAAGTACGGGCCGACACGACCGGGATTTTGTAAAACATTACCAGCGAGGGTGTAGGTGGCTTAGGTTAGATTATATTACGTTATAGACGTATATAAGGTGCCCACCGCGAAGTAGGGGCCGACCCGCCAGGTATGTTGGAAAATACTACATCCGAGAAGTTAGGTTCCCTTAGGTTAGGATATATAACGTTATCGACGTATATAATGTCCCCACCGAGAAGTCCGGGCCGACACGACCGGGATTTTGTAAAACATTACCAGCGAGGGTCTAGATGGGTTAGGTTAGGTTATATTACGATATAGACGTATATAATGGTCCCACCGAGAAGTAGGGGCCGACCCGCCAGAAATGTTGGAAAATACTACATCCGAGATGCTAGGTTCCCTTAGGTTAGGATATATAACGTTATAGACGTATATAATGTCCCCACCGAGAAGTACGGGTCGATACGACCGGGATTTTGTAAAACATTACCAGCGACCGTCTAGATGGGTTAGGTTAGGTTATATTACGATATAGACGTATATAATGTGCCCACCAAGAAGTAGGGGCCGACACGCCAGGAATGTTGGAAAATACTACATCCGAGATGTTAGGTTCCCTTAGGTTAGGATATATAAATTTATAGACGTATATAATATCCGCACCGAGACGTACGGGAAGACATGTACGGGATTGTGTGAAACATTACCAGCGAGGGTCTAGGTGGGTTAGGTTAGGTTATATTACGTTATATACGTATATAATGATCCCACCGAGAATTGGCGCCGACCCGCCAGGAATGTCGTGAAATAATACATCCGAGATGTTAGGTTCCCTTAGGTTAGGACATATAACGTTATAGACGTATATAATATCCTCACCGAGATGTACGGGCCGACACGCCCGGGATTTTGTAAAACATTACCACGAGGGTCTAGATGGGTTAGGTTAGGTTATATTACGATATGGACGTATATAATGTGCCCACCGAGAAGTAGGGGCCGGCCCGCCAGGAATGTTGGAAAATACTGCATCCGAGATGTTAGGTTCCCTTAGGTTAGGATATATAACGTTATAGACGTATATAATGTCCCCACCGAGAAGTACGTGCCGACACGACCGGGATTTTGTAAAACATTACCAGCGAGGGTCTAGATGGGTTAGGTTAGGTTATATTACGATATAGACGTATATAATGTTCCCACCGAGAAGTAGGGGCCGACCCGCAAGAAATGTTGGAAAATACTACATCCGAGATGTTAGGTTCCCTTAGGTTAGGATATATAACGTCATAGACGTAAATAATGTCCCCACCGAGAAGTACGGGCCGACACGACCGGGATTTTGTGAAACATTACCAGCGAGGGTCTAGATGGGTTAGGTTAGGTTATATTACGATATAGACGTATATAATGTGCCCACCGAGAAGTAGGGGCCGACCCGCCAGGAATGTTGGAAAATACTACATCCGAGATGCTAGGTTCCCTTAGGTTAGGATATATAACGTTATAGACGTAAATAATGTCCCCACCGAGAAGTACGGGCCGACACGACCGGGATTTTGTAAAACATTACCAGCGAGGGTGTAGGTGGCTTAGGTTAGATTATATTACGTTATAGACGTATATAAGGTGCCCACCGAGAAGTAGGGGCCGACCCGCCAGGTATGTTGGAAAATACTACATCCGAGAAGTTAGGTTCCCTTAGGTTAGGATATATAACGTTATAGACGTATATAATGTCCCCACCGAGAAGTCCGGGCCGACACGACCGGGATTTTGTAAAACATTACCAGCGAGGGTCTAGATGGGTTAGGTTAGGTTATATTACGATATAGACGTATATAATGGTCCCACCGAGAAGTAGGGGCCGACCCGCCAGAAATGTTGGAAAATACTACATCCGAGATGCTAGGTTCCCTTAGGTTAGGATATATAACGTTATAGACGTATATAATGTCCCCACCGAGAAGTACGGGTCGGTACGACCGGGATTTTGTAAAACATTACCAGCGACCGTCTAGATGGGTTAGGTTAGGTTATATTACGATATAGACGTATATAATGTGCCCACCAAGAAGTAGGGGCCGACCCGCCAGGAATGTTGGAAAATACTACATCCGAGATGTTAGGTTCGCTTAGGTTAGGATATATAAATTTATAGACGTATATAATATCCGCACCGAGACGTACGGGAAGACATGTACGGGATTGTGTGAAACATTACCAGCGAGGGTCTAGGTGGGTTAGGTTAGGTTATATTACGTTATATACGTATATAATGATCCCACCGAGAATTGGCGCCGACCCGCCAGGAATGTCGTGAAATAATACATCCGAGATGTTAGGTTCCCTTAGGTTAGGACATATAACGTTATAGACGTATATAATATCCTCACCGAGATGTACGGGCCGACACGCCCGGGATTTTGTAAAACATTACCACGAGGGTCTAGATGGGTTAGGTTAGGTTATATTACGATATGGACGTATATAATGTGCCCACCGAGAAGTAGGGGCCGGCCCGCCAGGAATGTTGGAAAATACTGCATCCGAGATGTTAGGTTCCCTTAGGTTAGGATATATAAGGTTATAGACGTATATAATGTCCCCACGGCAAAGTACGGGCCGACACGACCGGAATTTTGTAAAACATTACCAGCGAGGGTCTAGATGGGTTAGGTTACGTTATATTACGATATGGACGTATATAATGTGCCCTCCGAGAAGTAGGGGCCGAAACGCCAGGAATTTTGGAAAATACTACATCCGACAAGTTAGGTTCCCTTAGGTTAGGATATACAACGTTATAGACGTATATAATGTCCCCACCGAGAAGTATGGGCCGACACGACCGGAATTTTGTAAAACATTACCAGCGAGGGTCTAGATGGGTTAGGTTAGGTTATATTGCGATATAGAAGTATATAATGTGTCCACCGAGAAGTGGGGGCCGACCCGCCAGGAATGTTGGAAAATACTACATCCGAGATGTTAGGTTCCCTCAGGTTAGGATATATAAAGTTATAGACGTATATAATGTCCCCACCGAGAAGTACGTGCCGACACGACCGGGATTTTGTAAAACATTACCAGCGAGGGTCTAGATGGGTTAGGTTAGGTTATATTACGATATAGACGTATATAATGTTCCCACCGAGAAGTAGGGGCCGACCCGCAAGAAATGTTGGAAAATACTACATCCGAGATGTTAGGTTCCCTTAGGTTAGGATATATAACGTCATAGACGTAAATAATGTCCCCACCGAGAAGTACGGGCCGACACGACCGGGATTTTGTAAAACATTACCAGCGAGGGTCTAGATGGGTTAGGTTAGGTTATATTACGATATAGACGTATATAATGTGCCCACCGAGAAGTAGGGGCCGACCCGCCAGGAATGTTGGAAAATACTACATCCGAGATGTTAGGTTCCCTTAGGTTAGGATATATAAATTTATAGACGTATATAATATCCGCACCGAGACGTACGGGAAGACATGTACGGGATTGTGTGAAACATTACCAGCGAGGGTCTAGGTGGGTTAGGTTAGGTTATATTACGTTATATACGTATATAATGATCCCACCGAGAATTGGCGCCGACCCGCCAGGAATGTTGGAAAATACTACATCCGAGCGGTTAGGTTCCCTTAGGTTAGGATATATAACTTTATAGACGTAAATAATGTCCCCATCGAGAAGTACGTGCCGACACGACCGGGATTTTGTAAAACATTACCAGCGAGGGTCTAGATGGGTTAGGTTAGGTTATATTACGATATAGATGTATATAATGTGCCCACCGAGAAGTAGGGGCCGGCCCGCCAGGAATGTTGGAAAATACTGCATCCGAGATGTTAGGTTCCCTTAGGTTAGGATATATAACGTTATAGACGTATATAATGTCCCCACGGCAAGGTACGGGCCGACACGACCGGGATTTTGTAAAACATTACCAGCGAGGGTGTAGGTGGCTTAGGTTAGATTATATTACGTTATAGACGTATATAAGGTGCCCACCGAGAAGTAGGGGCCGACCCGCCAGGTATGTTGGAAAATACTACATCCGAGAAGTTAGGTTCCCTTAGGTTAGGATATATAACGTTATAGACGTATATAATGTCCCCACCGAGAAGTCCGGGCCGACACGACCGGGATTTTGTAAAACATTACCAGCGAGGGTCTAGATGGGTTAGGTTAGGTTATATTACGATATAGACGTATATAATGGTCCCACCGAGAAGTAGGGGCCGACCCGCCAGAAATGTTGGAAAATACTACATCCGAGATGCTAGGTTCCCTTAGGTTAGGATATATAACGTTATAGACGTATATAATGTCCCCACCGAGAAGTACGGGTCGATACGACCGGGATTTTGTAAAACATTACCAGCGACCGTCTAGATGGGTTAGGTTAGGTTATATTACGATATAGACGTATATAATGTGCCCACCGAGAAGTAGGGGCCGACCCGCCAGGAATGTTGGAAAATACTACATCCGAGATGTTAGGTTCCCTTAGGTTAGGATATATAAATTTATAGACGTATATAATAACCGAACCGAGACGTACGGGAAGACATGAACGGGATTCTGTGAAACATTACCAGCGTGGTTCTAGGTGGGTTAGGTTAGGTTACGTTACGATATAGACGTATATAATGTGCACACCGAGAAGTAGGGGCCGACCCGCCAGGAATGTTGGAAAATACTGCATCCGAGATGTTAGGTTCCCTTAGGTTAGGATATATAACGTTAAAGACGTATATAATGTCCGCACGGCAAAGTACGGGCCGACACGACCGGAATTTTGTAAAACAATACCAGCGAGGGTCTAGATGGTTTAGGTTAGGTTATATTACGATATGGACGTATACAATGTGCCTCCGAGAAGTAGGGGCCGACCCGCCAGGAATGTTGGAAAATACCACATCCGAGATGTTAGTTTCCCTTAGGTTAGGATATATAACGTTATAGACGTATATAATGTCCCCACGGCAATGTACGGGCCGACACGACCGGAATTTTGTAAAACATTACCAGCGAGGGTCTAGATGGGTTAGGTTAGGTTATATTACGATATGGACGTATATAATGTGCCCTCCGAGAAGTAGGGGCCGAAACGCCAGGAGTGTTGGAAAATACTACATCCGAGAAGTTAGGTTCCCTTAGGTTAGGATATATAACGTTATAGACGTATATAATGTCCCCACCGAGAAGTCCGGGCCGACACGACCGGGATTTTGTAAAACATTACCAGCGAGGGTCTAGATGGGTTAGGTTAGGTTATATTACGATATAGACGTATATAATGGTCCCACCGAGAAGTAGGGGCCGACCCGCCAGAAATGTTGGAAAATACTACATCCGAGATGCTAGGTTCCCTTAGGTTAGGATATATAACGTTATAGACGTATATAATGTCCCCACCGAGAAGTACGGGTCGATACGACCGGGATTTTGTAAAACATTACCAGCGACCGTCTAGATGGGTTAGGTTAGGTTATATTACGATATAGACGTATATAATGTGCCCACCAAGAAGTAGGGGCCGACCCGCCAGGAATGTTGGAAAATACTACATCCGAGATGTTAGGTTCGCTTAGGTTAGGATATATAAATTTATAGACGTATATAATATCCGCACCGAGACGTACGGGAAGACATGTACGGGATTGTGTGAAACATTACCAGCGAGGGTCTAGGTGGGTTAGGTTAGGTTATATTACGTTATATACGTATATAATGATCCCACCGAGAATTGGCGCCGACCCGCCAGGAATGTCGTGAAATAATACATCCGAGATGTTAGGTTCCCTTAGGTTAGGACATATAACGTTATAGACGTATATAATATCCTCACCGAGATGTACGGGCCGACACGCCCGGGATTTTGTAAAACATTACCACGAGGGTCTAGATGGGTTAGGTTAGGTTATATTACGATATGGACGTATATAATGTGCCCACCGAGAAGTAGGGGCCGGCCCGCCAGGAATGTTGGAAAATACTGCATCCGAGATGTTAGGTTCCCTTAGGTTAGGATATATAACGTTATAGACGTATATAATGTCCCCACGGCAAAGTACGGGCCGACACGACCGGAATTTTGTAAAACATTACCAGCGAGGGTCTAGATGGGTTAGGTTACGTTATATTACGATATGGACGTATATAATGTGCCCTCCGAGAAGTAGGGGCCGAAACGCCAGGAATGTTGGAAAATACTACATCCGACAAGTTAGGTTCCCTTAGGTTAGGATATATAACGTTATAGACGTATATAATGTCCCCACCGAGAAGTATGGGCCGACACGACCGGAATTTTGTAAAACATTACCAGCGAGGGTCTAGATGGGTTAGGTTAGGTTATATTGCGATATAGAAGTATATAATGTGTCCACCGAGAAGTGGGGGCCGACCCGCCAGGAATGTTGGAAAATACTACATCCGAGATGTTAGGTTCCCTCAGGTTAGGATATATAAAGTTATAGACGTATATAATGTCCCCACCGAGAAGTACGTGCCGACACGACCGGGATTTTGTAAAACATTACCAGCGAGGGTCTAGATGGGTTAGGTTAGGTTATATTACGATATAGACGTATATAATGTTCCCACCGAGAAGTAGGGGCCGACCCGCAAGAAATGTTGGAAAATACTACATCCGAGATGTTAGGTTCCCTTAGGTTAGGATATATAACGTCATAGACGTAAATAATGTCCCCACCGAGAAGTACGGGCCGACACGACCGGGATTTTGTGAAACATTACCAGCGAGGGTCTAGATGGGTTAGGTTAGGTTATATTACGATATAGACGTATATAATGTTCCCACCGAGAAGTAGCGGCCGCCCCGCCAGGAATGTTGGGAAATACTACATCCGAGATGTTAGGTTGCCTTAGGTTAGGATATATAACGATATAGACGTATATAATGTCCCCACGGAGAAGTACGGGCCGACACGACCGGGATTTTGTAAAACATTACCAGCGAGGGTCTAGATGGGTTAGGTTAGGTTATATTACGATATAGACGTATATAATGTTCCCACCGAGAAGTAGGGGCCGACCCGCAAGAAATGTTGGAAAATACTACATCCGAGATGTTAGGTTCCCTTAGGTTAGGATATATAACGTCATATACGTAAATAATGTCCCCACCGAGAAGTACGGGCCGACACGACCGGGATTTTGTAAAACATTACCAGCGAGGGTCTAGATGGGTTAGGTTAGGTTATATTACGATATAGACGTATATAATGTGCCCACCGAGAAGTAGGGGCCGACCCGCCAGGAATGTTGGAAAATACTACATCCGAGATGTTAGGTTCCCTCAGGTTAGGATATATAAAGTTATAGACGTATATAATGTCCCCACCGAGAAGTACGTGCCGACACGACCGGGATTTTGTAAAACATTACCAGCGAGGGTCTAGATGGGTTAGGTTAGGTTATATTACGATATAGACGTATATAATGTTCCCACCGAGAAGTAGGGGCCGACCCGCAAGAAATGTTGGAAAATACTACATCCGAGATGTTAGGTTCCCTTAGGTTAGGATATATAACGTCATAGACGTAAATAATGTCCCCACCGAGAAGTACGGGCCGACACGACCGGGATTTTGTGAAACATTACCAGCGAGGGTCTAGATGGGTTAGGTTAGGTTATATTACGATATAGACGTATATAATGTTCCCACCGAGAAGTAGCGGCCGCCCCGCCAGGAATGTTGGGAAATACTACATCCGAGATGTTAGGTTGCCTTAGGTTAGGATATATAACGATATAGACGTATATAATGTCCCCACGGAGAAGTACGGGCCGACACGACCGGGATTTTGTAAAACATTACCAGCGAGGGTCTAGATGGGTTAGGTTAGGTTATATTACGATATAGACGTATATAATGTTCCCACCGAGAAGTAGGGGCCGACCCGCAAGAAATGTTGGAAAATACTACATCCGAGATGTTAGGTTCCCTTAGGTTAGGATATATAACGTCATAGACGTAAATAATGTCCCCACCGAGAAGTACGGGCCGACACGACCGGGATTTTGTAAAACATTACCAGCGAGGGTCTAGATGGGTTAGGTTAGGTTATATTACGATATAGACGTATATAATGTGCCCACCGAGAAGTAGGGGCCGACCCGCCAGGAATGTTGGAAAATACTACATCCGAGATGTTAGGTTCCCTTAGGTTAGGATATATAAATTTATAGACGTATATAATATCCGCACCGAGACGTACGGGAAGACATGTACGGGATTGTGTGAAACATTACCAGCGAGGGTCTAGGTGGGTTAGGTTAGGTTATATTACGTTATATACGTATATAATGATCCCACCGAGAATTGGCGCCGACCCGCCAGGAATGTTGGAAAATACTACATCCGAGCGGTTAGGTTCCCTTAGGTTAGGATATATAACTTTATAGACGTAAATAATGTCCCCATCGAGAAGTACGTGCCGACACGACCGGGATTTTGTAAAACATTACCAGCGAGGGTCTAGATGGGTTAGGTTAGGTTATATTACGATATAGATGTATATAATGTGCCCACCGAGAAGTAGGGGCCGGCCCGCCAGGAATGTTGGAAAATACTGCATCCGAGATGTTAGGTTCCCTTAGGTTAGGATATATAACGTTATAGACGTATATAATGTCCCCACGGCAAGGTACGGGCCGACACGACCGGAATTTTGTAAAACATTACCAGCGAGGGTCTAGATGGGTTAGGTTAGGTTATATTACGATATGGACGTATATAATGTGCCCTCCGAGAAGTAGGGGCCGAAACGCCAGGAATGTTGGAAAATACTACATCCGACAAGATGGGTTCCCTTAGGTTAGGATATATAACGTTATAGACGTATATAATGTCCCCACCGAGAAGTATGGGCCGACACGACCGGAATTTTGTAAAACATTACCAGCGAGGGTCTAGATGGGTTAGGTTAGGTTATATTGCGATATAGACGTATATAATGTGTCCACCGTGAAGTGGGGGCCGACCCGCCAGGAATGTTGGAAAATACTACATCCGAGATGTTAGGTTCCCTCAGGTTAGGATATATAAAGTTATAGACGTATATAATGTCCCCACCGAGAAGTACGTGCCGACACGACCGGGATTTTGTAAAACATTACCAGCGAGGGTCTAGATGGGTTAGGTTAGGTTATATTACGATATAGACGTATATAATGTTCCCACCGAGAAGTAGGGGCCGACCCGCAAGAAATGTTGGAAAATACTACATCCGAGATGTTAGGTTCCCTTAGGTTAGGATATATAACGTCATAGACGTAAATAATGTCCCCACCGAGAAGTACGGGCCGACACGACCGGGATTTTGTGAAACATTACCAGCGAGGGTCTAGATGGGTTAGGTTAGGTTATATTACGATATAGACGTATATAATGTTCCCACCGAGAAGTAGCGGCCGCCCCGCCAGGAATGTTGGGAAATACTACATCCGAGATGTTAGGTTGCCTTAGGTTAGGATATATAACGATATAGACGTATATAATGTCCCCACGGAGAAGTACGGGCCGACACGACCGGGATTTTGTAAAACATTACCAGCGAGGGTCTAGATGGGTTAGGTTAGGTTATATTACGATATAGACGTATATAATGTTCCCACCGAGAAGTAGGGGCCGACCCGCAAGAAATGTTGGAAAATACTACATCCGAGATGTTAGGTTCCCTTAGGTTAGGATATATAACGTCATATACGTAAATAATGTCCCCACCGAGAAGTACGGGCCGACACGACCGGGATTTTGTAAAACATTACCAGCGAGGGTCTAGATGGGTTAGGTTAGGTTATATTACGATATAGACGTATATAATGTGCCCACCGAGAAGTAGGGGCCGACCCGCCAGGAATGTTGGAAAATACTACATCCGAGATGTTAGGTTCCCTCAGGTTAGGATATATAAAGTTATAGACGTATATAATGTCCCCACCGAGAAGTACGTGCCGACACGACCGGGATTTTGTAAAACATTACCAGCGAGGGTCTAGATGGGTTAGGTTAGGTTATATTACGATATAGACGTATATAATGTTCCCACCGAGAAGTAGGGGCCGACCCGCAAGAAATGTTGGAAAATACTACATCCGAGATGTTAGGTTCCCTTAGGTTAGGATATATAACGTCATAGACGTAAATAATGTCCCCACCGAGAAGTACGGGCCGACACGACCGGGATTTTGTGAAACATTACCAGCGAGGGTCTAGATGGGTTAGGTTAGGTTATATTACGATATAGACGTATATAATGTTCCCACCGAGAAGTAGCGGCCGCCCCGCCAGGAATGTTGGGAAATACTACATCCGAGATGTTAGGTTGCCTTAGGTTAGGATATATAACGATATAGACGTATATAATGTCCCCACGGAGAAGTACGGGCCGACACGACCGGGATTTTGTAAAACATTACCAGCGAGGGTCTAGATGGGTTAGGTTAGGTTATATTACGATATAGACGTATATAATGTTCCCACCGAGAAGTAGGGGCCGACCCGCAAGAAATGTTGGAAAATACTACATCCGAGATGTTAGGTTCCCTTAGGTTAGGATATATAACGTCATAGACGTAAATAATGTCCCCACCGAGAAGTACGGGCCGACACGACCGGGATTTTGTAAAACATTACCAGCGAGGGTCTAGATGGGTTAGGTTAGGTTATATTACGATATAGACGTATATAATGTGCCCACCGAGAAGTAGGGGCCGACCCGCCAGGAATGTTGGAAAATACTACATCCGAGATGTTAGGTTCCCTTAGGTTAGGATATATAAATTTATAGACGTATATAATATCCGCACCGAGACGTACGGGAAGACATGTACGGGATTGTGTGAAACATTACCAGCGAGGGTCTAGGTGGGTTAGGTTAGGTTATATTACGTTATATACGTATATAATGATCCCACCGAGAATTGGCGCCGACCCGCCAGGAATGTTGGAAAATACTACATCCGAGCGGTTAGGTTCCCTTAGGTTAGGATATATAACTTTATAGACGTAAATAATGTCCCCATCGAGAAGTACGTGCCGACACGACCGGGATTTTGTAAAACATTACCAGCGAGGGTCTAGATGGGTTAGGTTAGGTTATATTACGATATAGATGTATATAATGTGCCCACCGAGAAGTAGGGGCCGGCCCGCCAGGAATGTTGGAAAATACTGCATCCGAGATGTTAGGTTCCCTTAGGTTAGGATATATAACGTTATAGACGTATATAATGTCCCCACGGCAAGGTACGGGCCGACACGACCGGAATTTTGTAAAACATTACCAGCGAGGGTCTAGATGGGTTAGGTTAGGTTATATTACGATATGGACGTATATAATGTGCCCTCCGAGAAGTAGGGGCCGAAACGCCAGGAATGTTGGAAAATACTACATCCGACAAGATGGGTTCCCTTAGGTTAGGATATATAACGTTATAGACGTATATAATGTCCCCACCGAGAAGTATGGGCCGACACGACCGGAATTTTGTAAAACATTACCAGCGAGGGTCTAGATGGGTTAGGTTAGGTTATATTGCGATATAGACGTATATAATGTGTCCACCGTGAAGTGGGGGCCGACCCGCCAGGAATGTTGGAAAATACTACATCCGAGATGTTAGGTTCCCTCAGGTTAGGATATATAAAGTTATAGACGTATATAATGTCCCCACCGAGAAGTACGTGCCGACACGACCGGGATTTTGTAAAACATTACCAGCTAGGGTCTAGATTGGTTAGGTTAGGTTATATTACGATATAGACGTATATAATGTTCCCACCGAGAAGTAGGGGCCGACCCGCCAGGAATGTTGGAAAATACTACATCGGAGATGTTAAGTTGCCTTAGGTTAGGATATATAACGATATAGACGTATATAATGTCCCCACGGAGAAGCACGGGCCGACACGACCGGGATTTTGTAAAACATTACCAGCGAGGGTCTAGATGGGATATGTTAGGTTCCCTTAGGTTAGGATATATAACGTTATAGACGTATATAATGTCCCCACCGAGAAGTACGGGTCGACACGACCGGGATTTTGTAAAACATTACCAGCGACGGTCTAGATGGGTTAGGGTAGGTTATATTACGATATAGACGTATATAATGTGCCCACCGAGAAGTAGGGGCCGACCCGCCAGGAATGTTGGAAAATACTACATCCGAGATGCTAGGTTCCCTTAGGTTAGGATATATAACGTTATAGACGTAAATAATGTCCCCACCGAGAAGTACGGGCCGACACGACCGGGATTTTGTAAAACATTACCAGCGAGGGTGTAGGTGGCATAAGTTAGATTATATTACGTTATAGACGTATATAAGGTGCCCACCGAGAAGTAGGGGCCGACCCGCCAGGTATGTTGGAAAATACTACATCCGAGAAGTTAGGTTCCCTTAGGTTAGGATATATAACGTTATAGACGTATATAATGTCCCCACCGAGAAGTCCGGGCCGACACGACCGGGATTTTGTAAAACATTACCAGCGAGGGTCTAGATGGGTTAGGTTAGGTTATATTACGATATAGACGTATATAATGGTCCCACCGAGAAGTAGGGGCCGACCCGCCAGAAATGTTGGAAAATACTACATCCGAGATGCTAGGTTCCCTTAGGTTAGGATATATAACGTTATAGACGTATATAATGTCCCCACCGAGAAGTACGGGTCGATACGACCGGGATTTTGTAAAACATTACCAGCGACCGTCTAGATGGGTTAGGTTAGGTTATATTACGATATAGACGTATATAATGTGCCCACCGAGAAGTAGGGGCCGACCCGCCAGGAATGTTGGAAAATACTACATCCGAGATGTTACGTTCCCTTAGGTTAGGATATATAAATTTATAGACGTATATAATAACCGAACCGAGACGTACGGGAAGACATGAACGGGATTCTGTGAAACATTACCAGCGTGGTTCTAGGTGGGTTAGGTTAGGTTACGTTACGATATAGACGTATATAATGTGCACACCGAGAAGTAGGGGCCGACCCGCCAGGAATGTTGGAAAATACTGCATCCGAGATGTTAGGTTCCCTTAGGTTAGGATATATAACGTTAAAGACGTATATAATGTCCGCACGGCAAAGTACGGGCCGACACGACCGGAATTTTGTAAAACAATACCAGCGAGGGTCTAGATGGTTTAGGTTAGGTTATATTACGATATGGACGTATACAATGTGCCCTCCGAGAAGTAGGGGCCGACCCGCCAGGAATGTTGGAAAATAACACATCCGAGATGTTAGTTTCCCTTAGGTTAGGATATATAACGTTATAGACGTATATAATGTCCCCACGGCAAAGTACGGGCCGACACGACCGGAATTTTGTAAAACATTACCAGCGAGGGTCTAGATGGGTTAGGTTAGGTTATATTACGATATGGACGTATATAATGTGCCCTCCGAGAAGTAGGGGCCGAAACGCCAGGAGTGTTGGAAAATACTACATCCGACAAGTTAGGTTCCCTTAGGTTAGGATATATAACGTTATAGACGTATATAATGTCCCCACCGAGAAGTATGGGCCGACACGACCGGAATTTTGTAAAACATTACCAGCGAGGGTCTAGATGGGTTAGGTTAGGTTATATTGCGATATAGACGTATATAATGTGTCCACCGAGAAGTGGGGGCCGACCCGCCAGGAATGTTGGAAAATACTACATCCGAGATGTTAGGTTCGCTTAGGTTAGGATATATAACGTTATAGACGTATATAATGTCCCCACCGAGAAGTACTGGTCGAAACGACCGGGATTTTGTAAAACATTACCAGCGACCGTCTAGATGGGTTAGGTTAGGTTATATTACGATATAGACGTATATAATGTGCCCACCGAGAAGTAGGGGCCGACCCGCCAGGAATGTTGGAAAATACTACATCCGAGATGTTAGGTTCCCTTAGGTTAGGATATATAAATTTATAGACGTATATAATATCCGCACCGAGACGTACGGGAAGACATGTACGGGATTGTGTGAAACATTACCAGCGAGGGTCTAGGTGGGTTAGGTTAGGTTATATTACGTTATATACGTATATAATGATCCCACCGAGAATTGGCGCCGACCCGCCAGGAATGTCGTGAAATACTACATCCGAGATGTTAGGTTCCCTTAGGTTAGGATATATAACGTTATAGACGTATATAATATCCTCACCGAGATGTACGGGCCGACACGCCCGGGATTTTGTAAAACATTACCAGCGAGGGTCTAGATGGGTTAGGTTAGGTTATATTACGATATGGACGTTTATAATGTGCCCACCGAGAAGTAGGGGCCGGCCCGCCAGGAATGTTGGAAAATACTGCATCCGAGATGTTAGGTTCCCTTAGGTTAGGATATATAACGTTATAGACGTATATAATGTCCCCACGGCAAAGTACGGGCCGACACGACCGGAATTTTGTAAAACATTACCAGCGAGGGTCTAGATGGGTTAGGTTAGGTTATATTACGATATGGACGTATATAATGTGCCCTCCGAGAAGTAGGGGCCGAAACGCCAGGAATGTTGGAAAATACTACATCCGACAAGTTAGGTTCCCTTAGGTTAGGATATATAACGTTATAGACGTATATAATGTCCCCACCGAGAAGTATAGGCCGATACGACCGGAATTTTGTAAAACATTACCAGCGAGCGTCTAGATGGGTTAGGTTAGGTTATATTGCGATATAGACGTATATAATGTGTCCACCGAGAAGTGGGGGCCGACCCGCCAGGAATGTTGGAAAATACTACATCCGAGATGTTAGGTTCCCTCAGGTTAGGATATATAAAGTTATAGACGTATATAATGTCCCCACCGAGAAGTACGTGCCGACACGACCGGGATTTTGTAAAACATTACCAGCGAGGGTCTAGATGGGTTAGGTTAGGTTATATTACGATATAGAGGTATATAATGTTCCCACCGAGAAGTAGGGGCCGACCCGCCAGGAATGTTGGAAAATACTACATCGGAGATGTTAAGTTGCCTTAGGTTAGGATATATAACGATATAGACGTATATAATGTCCCCACGGAGAAGCACGGGCCGACACGACCGGGATTTTGTAAAACATTACCAGCGAGGGTCTAGATGGGATATGTTAGGTTCCCTTAGGTTAGGATATATAACGTTATAGACGTATATAATGTCCCCACCGAGAAGTACGGGTCGACACGACCGGGATTTTGTAAAACATTACCAGCGACGGTCTAGATGGGTTAGGGTAGGTTATATTACGATATAGACGTATATAATGTGCCCACGGAGAAGTAGGGGCCGACCCGCCAGGAATGTTGGAAAATACTACATCCGAGATGTTAGGTTCCCTTAGGTTAGGATATATAAATTTATAGACGTATATAATAACCGAACCGAGACGTACGGGAAGACATGAACGGGATTCTGTGACACATTACCAGCGTGGTTCTAGGTGGGTTAGGTTAGGTTACGTTACGATATAGACGTATATAATGTGCACACCGAGAAGTAGGGGCCGACCCGCCAGGAATGTTGGAAAATACTGCATCCGAGATGTTAGGTTCCCTTAGGTTAGGATATATAACGTTAAAGACGTATATAATGTCCCCACGGCAAAGTACGGGCCGACACGACCGGAATTTTGTAAAACAATACCAGCGAGGGTCTAGATGGGTTAGGTTAGGTTATATTACGATATGGACGTATACAATGTGCCCTCCGAGAAGTAGGGGCCGACCCGCCAGGAATGTTGGAAAATACCACATCCGAGATGTTAGTTTCCCTTAGGTTAGGATATATAACGTTATAGACGTATATAATGTCCCCACCGAGAAGTACGGGTCGAAACGACCGGGATTTTGTAAAACATTACCAGCGAGGATCTAGATGGGTTAGGTTAGGTTATATTACGATATGGACGTATATAATGTGCCCACCGAGAAGTAGGGGCCGGCCCGCCAGGAATGTTGGAAAATACTACATCCGAGATGTTAGGTTCCCTTAGGTTAGGATATATAACGTTATAGACGTATATAATGTCCCCACCGAGAAGTATGGGCCGACACGACCGGAATTTTGTAAAACATTACCAGCGAGGGTCTAGATGGGTTAGGTTAGGTTATATTGCGATATAGACGTATATAATGTGTCCACCGAGAAGTGGGGGCCGACCCGCCAGGAATGTTGGAAAATACTACATCCGAGATGTTAGGTTCCCTCAGGTTAGGATATATAAAGTTATAGACGTATATAATGTCCCCACCGAGAAGTACGGGTCGAAACGACCGGGATTTTGTAAAACATTACCAGCGAGGATCTAGATGGGTTAGGTTAGGTTATATTACGATATGGACGTATATAATGTGCCCACCGAGAAGTAGGGGCCGGCCCGCCAGGAATGTTGGAAAATACTACATCCGAGATGTTAGGTTCCCTTAGGTTAGGATATATAAATTTATAGACGTATATAATATCCGCACCGAGACGTACGGGAAGACATGTACGGGATTGTGTGAAACATTACCAGCGAGGGTCTAGGTGGGTTAGGTTAGGTTATATTACGTTATATACGTATATAATGATCCCACCGAGAATTGGCGCCGACCCGCCAGGAATGTCGTGAAATACTACATCCGAGATGTTAGGTTCCCTTAGGTTAGGATATATAACGTTATAGACGTATATAATATCCTCACCGAGATGTACGGGCCGACACGCCCGGGATTTTGTAAAACATTACCAGCGAGGGTCTAGATGGGTTAGGTTAGGTTATATTACGATATGGACGTATATAATGTGCCCACCGAGAAGTAGGGGCCGGCCCGCCAGGAATGTTGGAAAATACTGCATCCGAGATGTTAGGTTCCCTTAGGTTAGGATATATAACGTTATAGACGTATATAATGTCCCCACGGCAAAGTACGGGCCGACACGACCGGAATTTTGTAAAACATTACCAGCGAGGGTCTAGATGGGTTAGGTTAGGTTATATTACGATATGGACGTATATAATGTGCCCTCCGAGAAGTAGGGGCCGAAACGCCAGGAATGTTGGAAAATACTACATCCGACAAGTTAGGTTCCCTTAGGTTAGGATATATAACGTTATAGACGTATATAATGTCCCCACCGAGAAGTATAGGCCGATACGACCGGAATTTTGTAAAACATTACCAGCGAGCGTCTAGATGGGTTAGGTTAGGTTATATTGCGATATAGACGTATATAATGTGTCCACCGAGAAGTGGGGGCCGACCCGCCAGGAATGTTGGAAAATACTACATCCGAGATGTTAGGTTCCCTCAGGTTAGGATATATAAAGTTATAGACGTATATAATGTCCCCACCGAGAAGTACGTGCCGACACGACCGGGATTTTGTAAAACATTACCAGCGAGGGTCTAGATGGGTTAGGTTAGGTTATATTACGATATAGAGGTATATAATGTTCCCACCGAGAAGTAGGGGCCGACCCGCCAGGAATGTTGGAAAATACTACATCGGAGATGTTAAGTTGCCTTAGGTTAGGATATATAACGATATAGACGTATATAATGTCCCCACGGAGAAGCACGGGCCGACACGACCGGGATTTTGTAAAACATTACCAGCGAGGGTCTAGATGGGATATGTTAGGTTCCCTTAGGTTAGGATATATAACGTTATAGACGTATATAATGTCCCCACCGAGAAGTACGGGTCGACACGACCGGGATTTTGTAAAACATTACCAGCGACGGTCTAGATGGGTTAGGGTAGGTTATATTACGATATAGACGTATATAATGTGCCCACGGAGAAGTAGGGGCCGACCCGCCAGGAATGTTGGAAAATACTACATCCGAGATGTTAGGTTCCCTTAGGTTAGGATATATAAATTTATAGACGTATATAATAACCGAACCGAGACGTACGGGAAGACATGAACGGGATTCTGTGACACATTACCAGCGTGGTTCTAGGTGGGTTAGGTTAGGTTACGTTACGATATAGACGTATATAATGTGCACACCGAGAAGTAGGGGCCGACCCGCCAGGAATGTTGGAAAATACTGCATCCGAGATGTTAGGTTCCCTTAGGTTAGGATATATAACGTTAAAGACGTATATAATGTCCCCACGGCAAAGTACGGGCCGACACGACCGGAATTTTGTAAAACAATACCAGCGAGGGTCTAGATGGGTTAGGTTAGGTTATATTACGATATGGACGTATACAATGTGCCCTCCGAGAAGTAGGGGCCGACCCGCCAGGAATGTTGGAAAATACCACATCCGAGATGTTAGTTTCCCTTAGGTTAGGATATATAACGTTATAGACGTATATAATGTCCCCACGGCAAAGTACGGGCCGACACGACCGGAATTTTGTAAAACATTACCAGCGAGGGTCTAGATGGGTTAGGTTAGGTTATATTACGATATGGACGTATATAATGTGCCCTCCGAGAAGTAGGGGCCGAAACGCCAGGAATGTTGGAAAATACTACATCCGACAAGTTAGGTTCCCTTAGGTTAGGATATATAACGTTATAGACGTATATAATGTCCCCACCGAGAAGTATGGGCCGACACGACCGGAATTTTGTAAAACATTACCAGCGAGGGTCTAGATGGGTTAGGTTAGGTTATATTGCGATATAGACGTATATAATGTGTCCACCGAGAAGTGGGGGCCGACCCGCCAGGAATGTTGGAAAATACTACATCCGAGATGTTAGGTTCCCTCAGGTTAGGATATATAAAGTTATAGACGTATATAATGTCCCCACCGAGAAGTACGGGTCGAAACGACCGGGATTTTGTAAAACATTACCAGCGAGGATCTAGATGGGTTAGGTTAGGTTATATTACGATATGGACGTATATAATGTGCCCACCGAGAAGTAGGGGCCGGCCCGCCAGGAATGTTGGAAAATACTACATCCGAGATGTTAGGTTCCCTTAGGTTAGGATATATAAATTTATAGACGTATATAATATCCGCACCGAGACGTACGGGAAGACATGTACGGGATTGTGTGAAACGTTACCAGCGAGGGTCTAGGTGGGTTAGGTTAGGTTATATTACGTTATATACGTATATAATGATCCCACCGAGAATTGGCGCCGACCCGCCAGGAATGTCGTGAAATACTACATCCGAGATGTTAGGTTCCCTTAGGTTAGGATATATAACGTTATAGACGTATATAATATCCTCACCGAGATGTACGGGCCGACACGCCCGGGATTTTGTAAAACATTACCAGCGAGGGTCTAGATGGGTTAGGTTAGGTTATATTACGATATGGACGTATATAATGTGCCCACCGAGAAGTAGGGGCCGGCCCGCCAGGAATGTTGGAAAATACTGCATCCGAGGTGTTAGGTTCCCTTAGGTTAGGATATATAACGTTATAGACGTATATAATGTCCCCACGGCAAAGTACGGGCCGACACGACCGGAATTTTGTAAAACATTACCAGCGAGGGTCTAGATGGGTTAGGTTAGGTTATATTACGATATGGACGTATATAATGTGCCCTCCGAGAAGTAGGGGCCGAAACGCCAGGAATGTTGGAAAATACTACATCCGACAAGTTAGGTTCCCTTAGGTTAGGATATATAACGTTATAGACGTATATAATGTCCCCACCGAGAAGTATGGGCCGACACGACCGGAATTTTGTAAAACATTACCAGCGAGGGTCTAGATGGGTTAGGTTAGGTTATATTGCGATATAGACGTATATAATGTGTCCACCGAGAAGTGGGGGCCGACCCGCCAGGAATGTTGGAAAATACTACATCCGAGATGTTAGGTTCCCTCAGGTTAGGATATATAAAGTTATAGACGTATATAATGTCCCCACCGAGAAGTACGTGCCGACACGACCGGGATTTTGTAAAACATTACCAGCGAGGGTCTAGATGGGTTAGGTTAGGTTATATTACGATATAGACGTATATAATGTTCCCACCGAGAAGTAGGGGCAACCCGCAAGAAATGTTGGAAAATACTACATCCGAGATGTTAGGTTCCCTTAGGTTAGGATATATAACCTTATAGACGTATATAATGTCCCCACGGCAAAGTAGGTGCCGACACGACCGGAATTTTGTAAAACATTACCAGCGAGGGTCTAGATGGGATATGTTAGGTTCCCTTAGGTTAGGATATATAACGTTATAGACGTATATAATGTCCCCACCGAGAAGTACGGGTCGACACGACCGGGATTTTGTAAAACATTACCAGCGACGGTCTAGATGGGTTAGGGTAGGTTATATTACGATATAGACGTATATAATGTGCCCACCGAGAAGTAGGGGCCGACCCGCCAGGAATGTTGGAAAATACTACATCCGAGATGTTAGGTTCCCTTAGGTTAGGATATATAAATTTATAGACGTATATAATAACCGAACCGAGACGTACGGGAAGACACGAACGGGATTCTGTGAAACATTACCAGCGGGGTTCTAGGTGGGTTAGGTTAGGTTACGTTACGATATAGACGTATATAATGTGCACACCGAGAAGTAGGGGCCGACCCGCCAGGAATGTTGGAAAATACTGCATCCGAGATGTTAGGTTCCCACAGGTCAGGATATATAACGTTATAGACGTATATAATGTCCCCACGGCAGAGTACGGGCCGACACGACCGGAATTTTGTAAAACATTGCCAGCGAGGGTCTAGATGGGTTAGGTTAGGTTATATTGCGATATAGACGTATATAATGTGTCCACCGAGAAGTGGGGGCCGACCCGCCAGGAATGTTGGAAAATACTACATCCGAGATGTTAGGTTCCCTCAGATTAGGATATATAAAGTTATAGACGTATATAATGTCCCCACCGAGAAGTACGTGCCGACACGACCGGGATTTTGTAAAACATTACCAGCGAGGGTCTAGATGGGTTAGGTTAGGTTATATTACGATATGGACGTATATAATGTGCCCACCGAGAAGTAGGGGCCGGCCCGCCAGGAATGTTGAAAAATACTGCATCCGAGATGTTAGGTTCCCTTAGGTTAGGATATATAACGTTATAGACGTATATAATGTCCCCACGGCAAAGTACGGGCCGACACGACCGGAATTTTGTAAAACATTACCAGCGAGGGTCTAGATGGGTTAGGTTAGGTTATATTACGATATGGACGTATATAATGTGCCCTCCGAGAAGTAGGGGCCGAAACGCCAGGAATGTTGGAAAATACTACATCCGACAAGTTAGGTTCCCTTAGGTTAGGATATATAACGTTATAGACGTATATAATGTCCCCACCGAGAAGTATGGGCCGACACGACCGGAATTTTGTAAAACATTACCAGCGAGTGTCTAGATGGGTTAGGTTAGGTTATATTGCGATATAGACGTATATAATGTGTCCACCGAGAAGTGGGGGCCGACCCGCCAGGAATGTTGGAAAATACTACATCCGAGATGTTAGGTTCCCTCAGGTTAGGATATATAAAGTTATAGACGTATATAATGTCCCCACCGAGAAGTACGTGCCGACACGACCGGGATTTTGTAAAACATTACCAGCGAGGGTCTAGATGGGTTAGGTTAGGTTATATTACGATATAGACGTATATAATGTTCCCACCGAGAAGTAGAGGCCGACCCGCAAGAAATGTTGGAAAATACTACATCCGAGATGTTAGGTTCCCTTAGGTTAGGATATATAACCTTATAGACGTATATAATGTCCCCACGGCAAAGTAGGTGCCGACACGACCGGAATTTTGTAAAACATTACCAGCGAGGGTCTAGATGGGATATGTTAGGTTCCCTTAGGTTAGGATATATAACGTTATAGACGTATATAATGTCCCCACCGAGAAGTACGGGTCGACACGACCGGGATTTTGTAAAACATTACCAGCGACGGTCTAGATGGGTTAGGGTAGGTTATATTACGATATAGACGTATATAATGTGCCCACCGAGAAGTAGGGGCCGACCCGCCAGGAATGTTGGAAAATACTACATCCGAGATGTTAGGTTCCCTTAGGTTAGGATATATAAATTTATAGACGTATATAATAACCGAACCGAGACGTACGGGAAGACATGAACGGGATTCTGTGAAACATTACCAGCGGGGTTCTAGGTGGGTTAGGTTAGGTTACGTTACGATATAGACGTATATAATGTGCACACCGAGAAGTAGGGGCCGACCCGCCAGGAATGTTGGAAAATACTGCATCCGAGATGTTAGGTTCCCTTAGGTTAGGATATATGACGTTATAGACGTATATAATGTCCCCACGGCAAAGTACGGGCCGACACGACCGGAATTTTGTAAAACATTACCAGCGAGGGTCTAGATGGGTTAGGTTAGGTTATATTACGATATGGACGTATATAATGTGCCCTCCGAGAAGTAGGGGCCGAAACGCCAGGAATGTTGGAAAATACTACTTACGACAAGTTAGGTTCCCTTAGGTTAGGATATATAACGTTATAGACGTATATAATGTCCCCACCGAGAAGTACGGGCCGACACGACCGGAATTTTATAAAACATTACCAGCGAGGGTCTAGATGGGTTAGGTTAGGTTATATTGCGATATAGACGTATATAATGTGTTCACCGAGAAGTGGGGGCCGACCCGCCAGGAATGTTGGAAAATACTACATCCGAGATGTTAGGTTCCCTCAGGTTAGGATATATAAAGTTATAGACGTATATAATGTCCCCACCGAGAAGTACGTGCCGACACGACCGGGATTTTGTAAAACATTACCAGCGAGGGCTCTAGATGGGTTAGGTTAGGTTATATTACGATATAGACGTATATAATGTTCCCACCGAGAAGTAGGGGCCGACCCGCCAGAAATGTTGGAAAATACTACATCCGAGATGTTAGGTTCCCTTAGGTTAGGATATATAACCTTATAGACGTATATAATGTCCCCACGGCAAAGTAGGGGCCGACACGACCGGAATTTTGTAAAACATTACCAGCGAGGGTCTAGATGGGATATGTTAGGTTCCCTTAGGTTAGGATATATAAATTTATAGACGTATATAATATCCGCACCGAGACGTACGCGAAGACATGAACGGGATTCTGTGAAACATTACCAGCGAGGGTCTAGGTGGGTTAGGTTAGGTTATATTACGTTATAGACGTATATAATGTTCCCACCGAGAAGTAGGGGCCGACCCGCCAGAAATGTTGGAAAATACTACATCCGAGATGTTAGGTTCCCACAGGTTAGGATATATAACGTTATAGACGTATATAATGTCCCCACGGCAGAGTACGGGCCGACACGACCGGAATTTTGTAAAACATTGCCAGCGAGGGTCTAGATGGGTTAGGTTAGGTTATATTACGATATGGACGTATATAATGTGCCCTCCGAGAAGTAGGGGCCGACCCGCCAGGAATGTTGGAAAATACTACATCCGAGAAGTTAGGTTCCCTTAGGTTAGGATATATAACGTTATAGACGTATATAATGTCCCCACCGAGAAGTAGGGGCCGACCCGCCAGGAATGTTGGAAAATACTGCATCCGAGATGTTAGGTTCCCTTAGGTTAGGATATATAACGTTATAGACGTATATAATGTCCCCACGGCAAAGTACGGGCCGACACGACCGGAATTTTGTAAAACAATACCAGCGAGGGTCTAGATGGGTTAGGTTAGGTTATATTACGATATGGACGTATACAATGTGCCCTCCGAGAAGTAGGGGCCGACCCGCCAGGAATGTTGGAAAATACCACATCCGAGATGTTAGTTTCCCTTAGGTTAGGATATATAACGTTATAGACGTATATAATGTCCCCACGGCAAAGTACGGGCCGACACGACCGGAATTTTGTAAAACATTACCAGCGAGGGTCTAGATGGGTTAGGTTAGGTTATATTACGATATGGACGTATATAATGTGCCCTCCGAGAAGTAGGGGCCGAAACGCCAGGAATGTTGGAAAATACTACATCCGACAAGTTAGGTTCCCTTAGGTTAGGATATATAACGTTATAGACGTATATAATGTCCCCACCGAGAAGTATGGGCCGACACGACCGGAATTTTGTAAAACATTACCAGCGAGTGTCTAGATGGGTTAGGTTAGGTTATATTGCGATATAGACGTATATAATGTGTCCACCGAGAAGTGGGGGCCGACCCGCCAGGAATGTTGGAAAATACTACATCCGAGATGTTAGGTTCCCTCAGGTTAGGATATATAAAGTTATAGACGTATATAATGTCCCCACCGAGAAGTACGTGCCGACACGACCGGGATTTTGTAAAACATTACCAGCGAGGGTCTAGATGGGTTAGGTTAGGTTATATTACGATATAGACGTATATAATGTTCCCACCGAGAAGTAGAGGCCGACCCGCAAGAAATGTTGGAAAATACTACATCCGAGATGTTAGGTTCCCTTAGGTTAGGATATATAAATTTATAGACGTATATAATATCCGCACCGAGACGTACGGGAAGACATGTACGGGATTGTGTGAAACATTACCAGCGAGGGTCTAGGTGGGTTAGGTTAGGTTATATTACGTTATATACGTATATAATGATCCCACCGAGAATTGGCGCCGACCCGCCAGGAATGTCGTGAAATACTACATCCGAGATGTTAGGTTCCCTTAGGTTAGGATATATAACGTTATAGACGTATATAATATCCTCACCGAGATGTACGGGCCGACACGCCCGGGATTTTGTAAAACATTACCAGCGAGGGTCTAGATGGGTTAGGTTAGGTTATATTACGATATGGACGTATATAATGTGCCCACCGAGAAGTAGGGGCCGGCCCGCCAGGAATGTTGGAAAATACTGCATCCGAGGTGTTAGGTTCCCTTAGGTTAGGATATATAACGTTATAGACGTATATAATGTCCCCACGGCAAAGTACGGGCCGACACGACCGGAATTTTGTAAAACATTACCAGCGAGGGTCTAGATGGGTTAGGTTAGGTTATATTACGATATGGACGTATATAATGTGCCCTCCGAGAAGTAGGGGCCGAAACGCCAGGAATGTTGGAAAATACTACATCCGACAAGTTAGGTTCCCTTAGGTTAGGATATATAACGTTATAGACGTATATAATGTCCCCACCGAGAAGTATGGGCCGACACGACCGGAATTTTGTAAAACATTACCAGCGAGGGTCTAGATGGGTTAGGTTGGGTTATATTGCGATATAGACGTATATTATGTGTCCACCGAGAAGTGGGGGCCGACCCGCCAGGAATGTTGGAAAATACTACATCCGAGATGTTAGGTTCCCTCAGGTTAGGATATATAAAGTTATAGACGTATATAATGTCCCCACCGAGAAGTACGTGCCGACACGACCGGGATTTTGTAAAACATTACCAGCGAGGGTCTAGATGGGTTAGGTTAGGTTATATTACGATATAGACGTATATAATGTTCCCACCGAGAAGTAGGGGCCGACCCGCAAGAAATGTTGGAAAATACTACATCCGAGATGTTAGGTTCCCTTAGGTTAGGATATATAACCTTATAGACGTATATAATGTCCCCACGGCAAAGTAGGTGCCGACACGACCGGAATTTTGTAAAACATTACCAGCGAGGGTCTAGATGGGATATGTTAGGTTCCCTTAGGTTAGGATATATAACGTCATAGACGTATATAATGTCCCCACCGAGAAGTACGGGTCGACACGACCGGGATTTTGTAAAACATTACCAGCGACGGTCTAGATGGGTTAGGGTAGGTTATATTACGATATAGACGTATATAATGTGCCCACCGAGAAGTAGGGGCCGACCCGCCAGGAATGTTGGAAAATACTACATCCGAGATGTTAGGTTCCCTTAGGTTAGGATATATAAATTTATAGACGTATATAATAACCGAACCGAGACGTACGGGAAGACATGAACGGGATTCTGTGAAACATTACCAGCGGGGTTCTAGGTGGGTTAGGTTAGGTTACGTTACGATATAGACGTATATAATGTGCACACCGAGAAGTAGGGGCCGACCCGCCAGGAATGTTGGAAAATACTGCATCCGAGATGTTAGGTTCCCACAGGTTAGGATATATAACGTTATAGACGTATATAATGTCCCCACGGCAGAGTACGGGCCGACACGACCGGAATTTTGTAAAACATTGCCAGCGAGGGTCTAGATGGGTTAGGTTAGGTTATATTGCGATATAGACGTATATAATGTGTCCACCGAGAAGTGGGGGCCGACCCGCCAGGAATGTTGGAAAATACTACATCCGAGATGTTAGGTTCCCTCAGGTTAGGATATATAAAGTTATAGACGTATATAATGTCCCCACCGAGAAGTACGTGCCGACACGACCGGGATTTTGTAAAACATTACCAGCGAGGGTCTAGATGGGTTAGGTTAGGTTATATTACGATATGGACGTATATAATGTGCCCACCGAGAAGTAGGGGCCGGCCCGCCAGGAATGTTGAAAAATACTGCATCCGAGATGTTAGGTTCCCTTAGGTTAGGATATATAACGTTATAGACGTATATAATGTCCCCACGGCAAAGTACGGGCCGACACGACCGGAATTTTGTAAAACATTACCAGCGAGGGTCTAGATGGGTTAGGTTAGGTTATATTACGATATGGACGTATATAGTGTGCCCTCCGAGAAGTAGGGGCCGAAACGCCAGGAATGTTGGAAAATACTACATCCGACAAGTTAGGTTCCCTTAGGTTAGGATATATAACGTTATAGACGTATATAATGTCCCCACCGAGAAGTATGGGCCGACACGACCGGAATTTTGTAAAACATTACCAGCGAGTGTCTAGATGGGTTAGGTTAGGTTATATTGCGATATAGACGTATATAATGTGTCCACCGAGAAGTGGGGGCCGACCCGCCAGGAATGTTGGAAAATACTACATCCGAGATGTTAGGTTCCCTCAGGTTAGGATATGTAAAGTTATAGACGTATATAATGTCCCCACCGAGAAGTACGTGCCGACACGACCGGGATTTTGTAAAACATTACCAGCGAGGGTCTAGATGGGTTAGGTTAGGTTATATTACGATATAGACGTATATAATGTTCCCACCGAGAAGTAGAGGCCGACCCGCAAGAAATGTTGGAAAATACTACATCCGAGATGTTAGGTTCCCTTAGGTTAGGATATATAACCTTATAGACGTATATAATGTCCCCACGGCAAAGTAGGTGCCGACACGACCGGAATTTTGTAAAACATTACCAGCGAGGGTCTAGATGGGATATGTTAGGTTCCCTTAGGTTAGGATATATAACGTTATAGACGTATATAATGTCCCCACCGAGAAGTACGGGTCGACACGACCGGGATTTTGTAAAACATTACCAGCGACGGTCTAGATGGGTTAGGGTAGGTTATATTACGATATAGACGTATATAATGTGCCCACCGAGAAGTAGGGGCCGACCCGCCAGGAATGTTGGAAAATACTACATCCGAGATGTTAGGTTCCCTTAGGTTAGGATATATAAATTTATAGACGTATATAATAACCGAACCGAGACGTACGGGAAGACATGAACGGGATTCTGTGAAACATTACCAGCGGGGTTCTAGGTGGGTTAGGTTAGGTTACGTTACGATATAGACGTATATAATGTGCACACCGAGAAGTAGGGGCCGACCCGCCAGGAATGTTGGAAAATACTGCATCCGAGATGTTAGGTTCCCTTAGGTTAGGATATATGACGTTATAGACGTATATAATGTCCCCACGGCAAAGTACGGGCCGACACGACCGGAATTTTGTAAAACATTACCAGCGAGGGTCTAGATGGGTTAGGTTAGGTTATATTACGATATGGACGTATATAATGTGCCCTCCGAGAAGTAGGGGCCGAAACGCCAGGAATGTTGGAAAATACTACTTACGACAAGTTAGGTTCCCTTAGGTTAGGATATATAACGTTATAGACGTATATAATGTCCCCACCGAGAAGTACGGGCCGACACGACCGGAATTTTATAAAACATTACCAGCGAGGGTCTAGATGGGTTAGGTTAGGTTATATTGCGATATAGACGTATATAATGTGTTCACCGAGAAGTGGGGGCCGACCCGCCAGGAATATTGGAAAATACTACATCCGAGATGTTAGGTTCCCTCAGGTTAGGATATATAAAGTTATAGACGTATATAATGTCCCCACCGAGAAGTACGTGCCGACACGACCGGGATTTTGTAAAACATTACCAGCGAGGGCTCTAGATGGGTTAGGTTAGGTTATATTACGATATAGACGTATATAATGTTCCCACCGAGAAGTAGGGGCCGACCCGCCAGAAATGTTGGAAAATACTACATCCGAGATGTTAGGTTCCCTTAGGTTAGGATATATAACCTTATAGACGTATATAATGTCCCCACGGCAAAGTAGGGGCCGACACGACCGGAATTTTGTAAAACATTACCAGCGAGGGTCTAGATGGGATATGTTAGGTTCCCTTAGGTTAGGATATATAAATTTATAGACGTATATAATATCCGCACCGAGACGTACGCGAAGACATGAACGGGATTCTGTGAAACATTACCAGCGAGGGTCTAGGTGGGTTAGGTTAGGTTATATTACGTTATAGACGTATATAATGTTCCCACCGAGAAGTAGGGGCCGACCCGCCAGAAATGTTGGAAAATACTACATCCGAGATGTTAGGTTCCCACAGGTTAGGATATATAACGTTATAGACGTATATAATGTCCCCACGGCAGAGTACGGGCCGACACGACCGGAATTTTGTAAAACATTGCCAGCGAGGGTCTAGATGGGTTAGGTTAGGTTATATTACGATATGGACGTATATAATGTGCCCTCCGAGAAGTAGGGGCCGACCCGCCAGGAATGTTGGAAAATACTACATCCGAGAAGTTAGGTTCCCTTAGGTTAGGATATATAACGTTATAGACGTATATAATGTCCCCACCGAGAAGTAGGGGCCGACCCGCCAGGAATGTTGGAAAATACTGCATCCGAGATGTTAGGTTCCCTTAGGTTAGGATATATAACGTTATAGACGTATATAATGTCCCCACGGCAAAGTACGGGCCGACACGACCGGAATTTTGTAAAACAATACCAGCGAGGGTCTAGATGGGTTAGGTTAGGTTATATTACGATATGGACGTATACAATGTGCCCTCCGAGAAGTAGGGGCCGACCCGCCAGGAATGTTGGAAAATACCACATCCGAGATGTTAGTTTCCCTTAGGTTAGGATATATAACGTTATAGACGTATATAATGTCCCCACGGCAAAGTACGGGCCGACACGACCGGAATTTTGTAAAACATTACCAGCGAGGGTCTAGATGGGTTAGGTTAGGTTATATTACGATATGGACGTATATAATGTGCCCTCCGAGAAGTAGGGGCCGAAACGCCAGGAATGTTGGAAAATACTACATCCGACAAGTTAGGTTCCCTTAGGTTAGGATATATAACGTTATAGACGTATATAATGTCCCCACCGAGAAGTATGGGCCGACACGACCGGAATTTTGTAAAACATTACCAGCGAGGGTCTAGATGGGTTAGGTTAGGTTATATTGCGATATAGACGTATATAATGTGTCCACCGAGAAGTGGGGGCCGACCCGCCAGGAATGTTGGAAAATACTACATCCGAGATGTTAGGTTCGCTTAGGTTAGGATATATAACGTTATAGACGTATATAATGTCCCCACCGAGAAGTACGGGTCGAAACCACCGGGATTTTGTAAAACATTACCAGCGACCGTCTAGATGGGTTAGGTTAGGTTATATTACGATATAGACGTATATAATGTGCCCACCGAGAAGTAGGGGCCGACCCGCCAGGAATGTTGGAAAATACTACATCCGAGATGTTAGGTTCCCTTAGGTTAGGATATATAAATTTATAGACGTATATAATATCCGCACCGAGACGTACGGGAAGACATGTACGGGATTGTGTGAAACATTACCAGCGAGGGTCTAGGTGGGTTAGGTTAGGTTATATTACGTTATATACGTATATAATGATCCCACCGAGAATTGGCGCCGACCCGCCAGGAATGTCGTGAAATACTACATCCGAGTTGTTAGGTTCCCTTAGGTTAGGATATATAACGTTATAGACGTATATAATATCCTCACGGAGATGTACGGGCCGACACGCCCGGGATTTTGTAAAACATTACCAGCGAGGGTCTAGATGGGTTAGGTTAGGTTATATTACGATATGGACGTATATAATGTGCCCACCGAGAAGTAGGGGCCGGCCTGCCAGGAATGTTGGAAAATACTGCATCCGAGGTGTTAGGTTCCCTTAGGTTAGGATATATAACGTTATAGACGTATATAATGTCCCCACGGCAAAGTACGGGCCGACACGACCGGAATTTTGTAAAACATTACCAGCGAGGGTCTAGATGGGTTAGGTTAGGTTATATTACGATATGGACGTATATAATGTGCCCTCCGAGAAGTAGGGGCCGAAACGCCAGGAATGTTGGAAAATACTACATCCGACAAGTTAGGTTCCCTTAGGTTAGGATATATAACGTTATAGACGTATATAATGTCCCCACCGAGAAGTATGGGCCGACACGACCGGAATTTTGTAAAACATTACCAGCGAGGGTCTAGATGGGTTAGGTTGGGTTATATTGCGATATAGACGTATATAATGTGTCCACCGAGAAGTGGGGGCCGACCCGCCAGGAATGTTGGAAAATACTACATCCGAGATGTTAGGTTCCCTCAGGTTAGGATATATAAAGTTATAGACGTATATAATGTCCCCACCGAGAAGTACGTGCCGACACGACCGGGATTTTGTAAAACATTACCAGCGAGGGTCTAGATGGGTTAGGTTAGGTTATATTACGATATAGACGTATATAATGTTCCCACCGAGAAGTAGGGGCCGACCCGCAAGAAATGTTGGAAAATACTACATCCGAGATGTTAGGTTCCCTTAGGTTAGGATATATAACCTTATAGACGTATATAATGTCCCCACGGCAAAGTAGGTGCCGACACGACCGGAATTTTGTAAAACATTACCAGCGAGGGTCTAGATGGGATATGTTAGGTTCCCTTAGGTTAGGATATATAACGTTATAGACGTATATAATGTCCCCACCGAGAAGTACGGGTCGACACGACCGGGATTTTGTAAAACATTACCAGCGACGGTCTAGATGGGTTAGGGTAGGTTATATTACGATATAGACGTATATAATGTGCCCACCGAGAAGTAGGGGCCGACCCGCCAGGAATGTTGGAAAATACTACATCCGAGATGTTAGGTTCCCTTAGGTTAGGATATATAAATTTATAGACGTATATAATAACCGAACCGAGACGTACGGGAAGACATGAACGGGATTCTGTGAAACATTACCAGCGGGGTTCTAGGTGGGTTAGGTTAGGTTACGTTACGATATAGACGTATATAATGTGCACACCGAGAAGTAGGGGCCGACCCGCCAGGAATGTTGGAAAATACTGCATCCGAGATGTTAGGTTCCCACAGGTTAGGATATATAACGTTATAGACGTATATAATGTCCCCACGGCAGAGTACGGGCCGACACGACCGGAATTTTGTAAAACATTGCCAGCGAGGGTCTAGATGGGTTAGGTTAGGTTATATTGCGATATAGACGTATATAATGTGTCCACCGAGAAGTGGGGGCCGACCCGCCAGGAATGTTGGAAAATACTACATCCGAGATGTTAGGTTCCCTCAGGTTAGGATATATAAAGTTATAGACGTATATAATGTCCCCACCGAGAAGTACGTGCCGACAAGACCGGGATTTTGTAAAACATTACCAGCGAGGGTCTAGATGGGTTAGGTTAGGTTATATTACGATATGGACGTATATAATGTGCCCACCGAGAAGTAGGGGCCGGCCCGCCAGGAATGTTGGAAAATACTGCATCCGAGATGTTAGGTTCCCTTAGGTTAGGATATATAACGTTATAGACGTATATAATGTCCCCACGGCAAAGTACGGGCCGACACGACCGGAATTTTGTAAAACATTACCAGCGAGGGTCTAGATGGGTTAGGTTAGGTTATATTACGATATAGACGTATATAATGTGCCCACCGAGAAGTAGGGGCCGACCCGCCAGGAATGTTGGAAAATACTACATCCGAGATGTTAGGTTCCCTTAGGTTAGGATATATAAATTTATAGACGTATATAATAACCGAACCGAGACGTACGGGAAGACACGAACGGGATTCTGTGAAACATTACCAGCGGGGTTCTAGGTGGGTTAGGTTAGGTTACGTTACGATATAGACGTATATAATGCGCACACCGAGAAGTAGGGGCCGACACGCCAGGAAAGTTGGAAAATACTGCATCCGAGATGTTAGGTTCCCTTAGGTTAGGATATATAACGTTATAGACGTATATAATGTCCCCACGGCAAAGTACGGGCCGACACGACCGGAATTTTGTAAAACATTACCAGCGAGGGTCTAGATGGGTTAGGTTAGGTTATATTACGATATGGACGTATATAATGTGCCCTCCGAGAAGTAGGGGCCGAAACGCCAGGAATGTTGGAAAATACTACATACGACAAGTTAGGTTCCCTTAGGTTAGGATATATAACGTTATAGACGTATATAATGTCCCCACCGAGAAGTACGGGCCGACACGACCGGAATTTTATAAAACATTACCAGCGAGGGTCTAGATGGGTTAGGTTAGGTTATATTGCGATATAGACGTATATAATGTGTCCACCGAGAAGTGGGGGCCGACCCGCCAGGAATGTTGGAAAATACTACATCCGAGATGTTAGGTTCCCTCAGGTTAAGATATATAAAGTTATAGACGTATATAATGTCCCCACCGAGAAGTACGTGCCGACACGACCGGGATTTTGTAAAACATTACCAGCGAGGGCTCTAGATGGGTTAGGTTAGGTTATATTACGTTATAGACGTATATAATGTTCCCACCGAGAAGTAGGGGCCGACCCGCCAGAAATGTTGGAAAATACTACATCCGAGATGTTAGGTTCCCACAGGTTAGGATATATAACGTTATAGACGTATATAATGTCCCCACGGCAGAGTACGGGCCGACACGACCGGAATTTTGTAAAACATTGCCAGCGAGGGTCTAGATGGGTTAGGTTAGGTTATATTACGATATGGACGTATATAATGTGCCCTCCGAGAAGTAGGGGCCGACCCGCCAGGAATGTTGGAAAATACTACATCCGAGAAGTTAGGTTCCCTTAGGTTAGGATATATAACGTTATAGACGTATATAATGTCCCCACCGAGAAGTAGGGGCCGACCCGCCAGAAATGTTGGAAAATACTACATCCGAGATGTTAGGTTCCCTTAGGTTAGGATATATAACCTTATAGACGTATATAATGTCCCCACGGCAAAGTAGGGGCCGACACGACCGGAATTTTGTAAAACATTACCAGCGAGGGTCTAGATGGGTTAGGTTAGGTTATATTACGATATAGACGTATATAATGTGCCCACCGAGAAGTAGGGGCCGACCCGCCAGGAATGTTGGAACATACTACATCCGAGATGTTAGTTTCCCTTAGGTTAGGATATATAACGTTATAGACGTATATAATGTACCCACGGCAAAGTACGGGCCGACACGACCGGGATTTTGTAAAACATTACCAGTGAGGGTCTAGGTGGGTTAGGTTACGTTATATTACGATATAGACGTATATAATGTGCCAACCGAGACGTAGGGGCCGACCCGCCAGCATTGTTGGAAAATACTACATCCGAGATGTTAGGTGACCTTGGGTTAGGATATATAACGTTATAGACGTATATAATGTCCCCACCGAGAAGTACGGGACGACACGACCGGGATTTTGTAAAACATTACCAGCGACGGTATAGATGGGTTAGGTTAGGTTATATTACGATATAGACGTATATAATGTGTCCACCGAGAAGTGGGGGCCGACCCGCCAGGAATGTTGGAAAATACTACATCCGAGATGTTAGTTTCCCTTAGGTTAGGATATATAAATTTATAGACGGATATAATGTACGCACCGAGACGTACGGGAAGACATGAACGGGATTCTGTAAAACATTCCCAGCTAGGGGCTAGATGTGTTAGGTTAAGTTATATTACGTTATAGACGTAGATAATGATCCCACCGAGAATTGGCGCCGACCCGCCAGGAATGATGTGAAATACTACATCCGAGATGTTAATTTGCCTTAGGTTCGGATATATAACGTTATAGACGTATATAATGTCCCCACCGAGACGTACGGGACGACACGACCGGGATTCTGTAAAACATTGCCAGCTAGGTGCTAAACGGGTTAGGTTAGGATATATTACGTTATATACGTAAATAATGTTCCCACCAAGAAGCTGGGCCGACCCGCCAGGAATGTTGTGAAATACTGCATTCGAGATGTTAGGTTCCCTTAGGTTAGGATATATAACGTTATAGACGTATATAATGTCCCAACGGAAAAGTACGGGCCGACACGACCGGGATTTTGTAAAACATTTCCAGCGAGGTTCTAGACGGGTTAAGTTAGGTTATATTACGATATAGACGTATATAATGTGCCCACCGAGAAGTAGGGGCCAACACACCAGGAATGTTGGAAAATACTACATTCGAGATGTTAGGTTCCCTTAGGTTAGGATATATAACGTTATAGACGTATATAATGTCCCAACGGAAAAGTACGGGCCGACACGACCGGGATTTTGTAAAACATTACCAGCGAGGGTCTAGATAGGTTAGGTTAGGTTATATTACGTTATAGACGTATATAATGTTCCCACCGAGAAGTCGGGTCGACCCGCCAGGAATATTTTGAAATACTGCATTCCAGATGTCAGGTTGCCTTAGGTTAGGGTATATAACGATATAGACGTATATAATGTCCGCACCGAGAAGTACGGGAACACACGAACGGGATTCTGTAACACATTACCAGCGAGGGGCTAGATGGGTTAGGTTAGGTTATACTACGTTATAGACGTAAATATTTTTCCCACCGAGAAGTGGGGCCGACCTGCCATGAATGTTGTGAAATACTACATTCGAGATGTTAGTTTGCCTTAGGTTAGGATATATAACGTTATAGACGTATATAATGTCCCCACGGAAAAGTACGGGCCGACTCGACCGGGATTTTGTAAAACATTCCCAGCTAGGGGCTAGAAGGGTTAGGTTAGGTTATATCACGTTATAGACGCATATAATGTTCCCTCCGAGAATTGGCGCCGACCCGCCAGGAATGTTGTGAAATACTACATCCGCGATGTTAGGTTCCCTTAGGTTAGGATATATAACGTTATAGACGTATATAATGTCCCCACCGAGAAGTACGGGCAGACACGACCGGGATTTTGTAAAACATTACCAGCGAGGGTCTAGACGGGTCAGGTTAGGTTATATTAGCATATAGACGTATATAATGTGCCCACCGAGAAGTAGGGCCCGACCCGCTATGAATGTTGGGAAATAATACATCCGAGATGTTAGGTTCCCTTAGGTTGGGATGTATAACGTTATAGACGTGTATAATGTCCCCACGGAAAAGTACGGGCCGACACGACCGGGATTTTGTAAAACATTCCCAGCTAGGGGCTAGATGGGTTAGGTTAGGTTGTATTACGATATAGACGTATATAATGTTACCACCGAGAAGTGGTGCCGACCCGCTAGGAATGTTGTGAAATACTACATTCGAGATGTTAGGTTGCCTCAGGTTAGGGTATATAACTTTATAGATGTATATAATGTCCCCACCGAGAAGTACGGGCCGACACGACCGGGATTTTGTGAAACATTACCAGCGAGGGTCTAGATGGGTTAGGATAGGTTATATTACGATATAGACGTATATAATGTGCCCAACGAGAAGTAGGGGCCGACCACCCAGCAATGTTGGAAAATACTACATCCGAGATGTTAGGTTCCCTTACGTTAGGATATATAACGTTATAGACGTATATAATGTCCCCACGGCAAAGTACGGGCCGACACGACCGCAATTTTGTAAAACATTACCAGCGAGGGTCTAGATGGGTTAGGTTATGTTATATTACGATATGGACGTATATAATGTGCCCACCGAGAAGTAGGGGCCGGCCCGCCAGGAATGTTGGAAAATACTACATCCGAGATGTTAGGTGACCTTGGGTTAGGATATATAACGTTATAGACGTATATAATGTCCCCACCGAGAAGTACGGGACGACACGACCGGGATTTTGTAAAACATTACCAGCGACGGTCTAGATGGGTTAGGTTAGGTTATATTCCGATATAGACGTATATAATGTGTCCACCGAGAAGTGGGGGCCGACCCGCCAGGAATGTTGGAAAATACTACATCCGAGATGTTAGTTTCCCTTAGGTTAGGATATATAAATTTATAGACGGATATAATGTACGCACCGAGACGTACGGGAAGACATGAACGGGATTCTGTAAAACATTCCCAGCTAGGGGCTAGATGTGTTAGGTTAAGTTATATTACGTTATAGACGTATATAATGATCCCACCGAGAATTGGCGCCGACCCGCCAGGAATATCGTGAAATACTACATCCGAGATGTTAGGTTCCCTTAGGTTAGGATATATAACGTTATAGACGTATATAATGTCCGCACCGAGACGTACGGGACGAGACGAATGGGATTCTGTAAAACATTTCCAGCTAGGGGATAGATGGATTAGGTTAGGTTATATTACGTTATAGACGTAAATAATGTTCCCACCGAGAAGTGGGGCCGACCTGCCAGGAATGTTGTGAAATACTACATTCGAGATGTTAGGTTGCCTTAGGTTAGGATATATGAATTTATAGACGTATATAATGTCCCCGCCGAGAAGTACGGGCCGACACGACCGGGATTTTGTAAAACATTACCAGCGAGGGTCTAGATGGGCTAGGTTATGTTATATTACGTTATAGACGTATATAATGTTCCCACCGAGAAGTGGGGCCGACCCGCCAGGAATGATGTGAAATACTACATCCGAGATGTTAATTTGCCTTAGGTTCGGATATAGAACGTTATAGACGTATATAATGTTCCCACCGAGACGTACGGGACGACACGACCGGGATTCTGTAAAACATTGCCAGCTAGGGGCTAAACGGGTTAGGTTAGGATATATTACGTTATATACGTAAATAATGTTCCCACCAAGAAGCTGGGCCGACCCGCCAGGAATGTTATGAAATACTGCATTCGAGATGTTAGGTTCCCTTAGGTTAGGATATATAACGTTATAGACGTATATAATGTCCCAACGGAAAAGTACGGGCCGACACGACCGGGATTTTGTAAAACATTTCCAGCGAGGTTCTAGACGGGTTAAGTTAGGTTATATTACGATATAGACGTATATAATGTGCCCACCGAGAAGTAGGGGCCAACACACCAGGAATGTTGGAAAATACTACATTCGAGATGTTAGGTTCCCTTAGGTTAGGATATATAACGTTATAGACGTATATAATGTCCCAACGGAAAAGTACGGGCCGACACGACCGGGATTTTGTAAAACATTACCAGCGAGGGTCTAGATAGGTTAGGTTAGGTTATATTACGTTATAGACGTATATAATGTTCCCACCGAGAAGTCGGGTCGACCCGCCAGGAATATTTTGAAATACTGCATTCCAGATGTTAGGTTGCCTTAGGTTAGGGTATATAACGATATAGACGTATATAATGTCCGCACCGAGAAGTACGGGAACACACGAACGGGATTCTGTAACACATTACCAGCGAGGGGCTAGATGGGTTAGGTTAGGTTATACTACGTTATAGACGTAAATATTTTTCCCACCGAGAAGTGGGGCCGACCTGCCATGAATGTTGTGAAATACTACATTCGAGATGTTAGTTTGCCTTAGGTTAGGATATATAACGTTATAGACGTATATAATGTCCCCACGGAAAAGTACGGGCCGACTCGACCGGGATTTTGTAAAACATTCCCAGCTAGGGGCTAGAAGGGTTAGGTTAGGTTATATCACGTTATAGACGCATATAATGTTCCCTCCGAGAATTGGCGCCGACCCGCCAGGAATGTTGTGAAATACTACATCCGCGATGTTAGGTTCCCTTAGGTTAGGATATATAACGTTATAGACGTATATAATGTCCCCACCGAGAAGTACGGGCAGACACGACCGGGATTTTGTAAAACATTACCAGCGAGGGTCTAGACGGGTCAGGTTAGGTTATATTAGCATATAGACGTATATAATGTGCCCACCGAGAAGTAGGGCCCGACCCGCTATGAATGTTGGGAAATAATACATCCGAGATGTTAGGTTCCCTTAGGTTGGGATGTATAACGTTATAGACGTGTATAATGTCCCCACGGAAAAGTACGGGCCGACACGACCGGGATTTTGTAAAACATTCCCAGCTAGGGGCTAGATGGGTTAGGTTAGGTTGTATTACGATATAGACGTATATAATGTTACCACCGAGAAGTGGTGCCGACCCGCTAGGAATGTTGTGAAATACTACATTCGAGATGTTAGGTTGCCTCAGGTTAGGGTATATAACTTTATAGATGTATATAATGTCCCCACCGAGAAGTACGGGCCGACACGACCGGGATTTTGTGAAACATTACCAGCGAGGGTCTAGATGGGTTAGGATAGGTTATATTACGATATAGACGTATATAATGTGCCCAACGAGAAGTAGGGGCCGACCACCCAGCAATGTTGGAAAATACTACATCCGAGATGTTAGGTTCCCTTACGTTAGGATATATAACGTTATAGACGTATATAATGTCCCCACGGCAAAGTACGGGCCGACACGACCGCAATTTTGTAAAACATTACCAGCGAGGGTCTAGATGGGTTAGGTTATGTTATATTACGATATGGACGTATATAATGTGCCCACCGAGAAGTAGGGGCCGGCCCGCCAGGAATGTTGGAAAATACTACATCCGAGATGTTAGGTGACCTTGGGTTAGGATATATAACGTTATAGACGTATATAATGTCCCCACCGAGAAGTACGGGACGACACGACCGGGATTTTGTAAAACATTACCAGCGACGGTCTAGATGGGTTAGGTTAGGTTATATTCCGATATAGACGTATATAATGTGTCCACCGAGAAGTGGGGGCCGACCCGCCAGGAATGTTGGAAAATACTACATCCGAGATGTTAGTTTCCCTTAGGTTAGGATATATAAATTTATAGACGGATATAATGTACGCACCGAGACGTACGGGAAGACATGAACGGGATTCTGTAAAACATTCCCAGCTAGGGGCTAGATGTGTTAGGTTAAGTTATATTACGTTATAGACGTATATAATGATCCCACCGAGAATTGGCGCCGACCCGCCAGGAATATCGTGAAATACTACATCCGAGATGTTAGGTTCCCTTAGGTTAGGATATATAACGTTATAGACGTATATAATGTCCGCACCGAGACGTACGGGACGAGACGAATGGGATTCTGTAAAACATTTCCAGCTAGGGGATAGATGGATTAGGTTAGGTTATATTACGTTATAGACGTAAATAATGTTCCCACCGAGAAGTGGGGCCGACCTGCCAGGAATGTTGTGAAATACTACATTCGAGATGTTAGGTTGCCTTAGGTTAGGATATATGAATTTATAGACGTATATAATGTCCCCGCCGAGAAGTACGGGCCGACACGACCGGGATTTTGTAAAACATTACCAGCGAGGGTCTAGATGGGCTAGGTTATGTTATATTACGTTATAGACGTATATAATGTTCCCACCGAGAAGTGGGGCCGACCCGCCAGGAATGTTATGAAATACTGCATTCGAGATGTTAGGTTCCCTTAGGTTAGGATATATAACGTTATAGACGTATATAATGTCCCAACGGAAAAGTACGGGCCGACACGACCGGGATTTTGTAAAACATTTCCAGCGAGGTTCTAGACGGGTTAAGTTAGGTTATATTACGATATAGACGTATATAATGTGCCCACCGAGAAGTAGGGGCCAACACACCAGGAATGTTGGAAAATACTACATTCGAGATGTTAGGTTCCCTTAGGTTAGGATATATAACGTTATAGACGTATATAATGTCCCAACGGAAAAGTACGGGCCGACACGACCGGGATTCTGTAAAACATTATCACCGAGGGGTAAAATGGGTTAGGTTAGGTTATATTACGATATAGACGTATATAATGTGCCCACCGAGAAGTAGGGGCCGACCCGCCAGGAATGTTGGAAAATACTACATCCGAGATGTTAGTTTCCCTTAGGTTAGGATATATAACGTTATAGACGTATATAATGTCCCCACGGCAAAGTACGGGCCGACAAGACCGGGATTTTGTAAAACATTACCAGTGAGGGTCTAGATGGGTTAGGTTAGGTTATATTACGATATAGACGTATATAATGTGCCCACCGAGAAGTAGGGGCCGACCACCCAGCAATGTTGGAAAATACTACATCCGAGATGTTAGGTTCCCTTACGTTAGGATATATAACGTTATAGACGTATATAATGTCCCCACGGCAAAGTACGGGCCGACACGACCGCAATTTTGTAAAACATTACCAGCGAGGGTCTAGATGGGTTAGGTTATGTTATATTACGATATGGACGTATATAATGTGCCCACCGAGAAGTAGGGGCCGGCCCGCCAGGAATGTTGGAAAATACTACATCCGAGATGTTAGGTGACCTTGGGTTAGGATATATAACGTTATAGACGTATATAATGTCCCCACCGAGAAGTACGGGACGACACGACCGGGATTTTGTAAAACATTACCAGCGACGGTCTAGATGGGTTAGGTTAGGTTATATTACGATATAGACGTATATAATGTGTCCACCGAGAAGTGGGGGCCGACCCGCCAGGAATGTTGGAAAATACTACATCCGAGATGTTAGTTTCCCTTAGGTTAGGATATATAAATTTATAGACGGATATAATGTACGCACCGAGACGTACGGGAAGACATGAACGGGATTCTGTAAAACATTCCCAGCTAGGGGCTAGATGTGTTAGGTTAAGTTATATTACGTTATAGACGTATATAATGATCCCACCGAGAATTGGCGCCGACCCGCCAGGAATGTCGTGAAATACTACATCCGAGATGTTAGGTTCCCTTAGGTTAGGATATATAACGTTATAGACGTATATAATGTCCGCACCGAGACGTACGGGACGAGACGAATGGGATTCTGTAAAACATTACCAGCGAGGGGATAGATGGATTAGGTTAGGTTATATTACGTTATAGACGTAAATAATGTTCCCACCGAGAAGTGGGGCCGACCTGCCAGGAATGTTGTGAAATACTACATTCGAGATGTTAGGTTGCCTTAGGTTAGGATATATGAATTTATAGACGTATATAATGTCCCCACCGAGAAGTACGGGCCGACACGACCGGGATTTTGTAAAACATTACCAGCGAGGGTCTAGATGGGCTAGGTTATGTTATATTACGTTATAGACGTATATAATGTTCCCACCGAGAAGTGGGGCCGACCCGCCAGGAATGATGTGAAATACTACATCCGAGATGTTAATTTGCCTTAGGTTAGGATATATAACGTTATAGACGTATATAATGTCCCCACCGAGACGTACGGGACGACACGACCGGGATTCTGTAAAACATTGCCAGCTAGGGGCTAAACGGGTTAGGTTAGGATATATTACGTTATATACGTAAATAATGTTCCCACCAAGAAGCTGGGCCGAACCGCCAGGAATGTTGTGAAATACTGCATTCGAGATGTTAGGTTCCCTTAGGTTAGGATATATAACGTTATAGACGTATATAATGTCCCAACGGAAAAGTACGGGCCGACACGACCGGGATTTTGTAAAACATTTCCAGCGAGGTTCTAGACGGGTTAAGTTAGGTTATATTACGATATAGACGTATATAATGTGCCCACCGAGAAGTAGGGGCCAACACACCAGGAATGTTGGAAAATACTACATTCGAGATGTTAGGTTCCCTTAGGTTAGGATATATAACGTTATAGACGTATATAATGTCCCAACGGAAAAGTACGGGCCGACACGACCGGGATTTTGTAAAACATTACCAGCGACGGTCTAGATGGGTTAGGTTAGGTTATATTACGATATAGACGTATATAATGTGTCCACCGAGAAGTGGGGGCCGACCCGCCAGGAATGTTGGAAAATACTACATCCGAGATGTTAGTTTCCCTTAGGTTAGGATATATAAATTTATAGACGGATATAATGTACGCACCGAGACGTACGGGAAGACATGAACGGGATTCTGTAAAACATTCCCAGCTAGGGGCTAGATGTGTTAGGTTAAGTTATATTACGTTATAGACGTATATAATGATCCCACCGAGAATTGGCGCCGACCCGCCAGGAATGTCGTGAAATACTACATCCGAGATGTTAGGTTCCCTTAGGTTAGGATATATAACGTTACAGACGTATATAATGTCCGCACCGAGACGTACGGGACGAGACGAATGGGATTCTGTAAAACATTACCAGCGAGGGGATTGATGGATTAGGTTAGGTTATATTACGTTATAGACGTAAATAATGTGCCCACCGAGAAGTAGGGGCCAACACACCAGGAATGTTGGAAAATACTACATTCGAGATGTTAGGTTCCCTTAGGTTAGGATATATAACGTTATAGACGTATATAATGTCCCAACGGAAAAGTACGGGCCGACACGACCGGGATTTTGAAAAACATTACCAGCGACGGTCTAGATGGGTTAGGTTATGTTATATTACGTTATAGACGTATATAATGTTCCCACCGAGAAGTGGGGCCCACCCGCCAGGAATGATGTGAAATACTACATCCGAGATGTTAGTTTCCCTTAGGTTAGGATATATAAATTTATAGACGGATATAATGTACGCACCGAGACGTACGGGAAGACATGAACGGGATTCTGTAAAACATTCCCAGCTAGGGGCTAGATGTGTTAGGTTAAGTTATATTACGTTATAGACGTATATAATGATCCCACCGAGAATTGGCGCCGACCCGCCAGGAATGTCGTGAAATACTACATCCGAGATGTTAGGTTCCCTTAGGTTAGGATATATAACGTTATAGACGTATATAATGTCCGCACCGAGACGTACGGGACGAGACGAATGGGATTCTGTAAAACATTACCAGCGAGGGGATAGATGGATTAGGTTAGGTTATATTACGTTATAGACGTAAATAATGTTCCCACCGAGAAGTGGGGCCGACCTGCCAGGAATGTTGTGAAATACTACATTCGAGATGTTAGGTTGCCTTAGGTTAGGATATATGAATTTATAGACGTATATAATGTCCCCACCGAGAAGTACGGGCCGACACGACCGGGATTTTGTAAAACATTACCAGCGAGGGTCTAGATGGGCTAGGTTATGTTATATTACGTTATAGACGTATATAATGTTCCCACCGAGAAGTGGGGCCCACCCGCCAGGAATGATGTGAAATACTACATCCGAGATGTTAATTTGCCTTAGGTTCGGATATATAACGTTATAGACGTATATAATGTCCCCACCGAGACGTACGGGACGACAAGACCGGGATTCTGTAAAACATTGCCAGCTAGGGGCTAAACGGGTTAGGTTAGGATATATTACGTTATATACGTAAATAATGTTCCCACCAAGAAGCTGGGCCGACCCGCCAGGAATGTTGTGAAATACTGCATTCGAGATGTTAGGTTCCCTTAGGTTAGGATATATAACGTTATAGACGTATATAATGTCCCAACGGAAAAGTACGGGCCGACACGACCGGGATTTTGTAAAACATTTCCAGCGAGGTTCTAGACGGGTTAAGTTAGGTTATATTACGATATAGACGTATATAATGTGCCCACCGAGAAGTAGGGGCCAACACACCAGGAATGTTGGAAAATACTATATTCGAGATGTTAGGTTCCCTTAGGTTAGGATATATAACGTTATAGACGTATATAATGTCCCAACGGAAAAGTACGGGCCGACACGACCGGGATTTTGTAAAACATTACCAGCGACGGTCTAGATGGGTTAGGTTAGGTTATATTACGATATAGACGTATATAATGTGTCCACCGAGAAGTGGGGGCCGACCCGCCAGGAATGTTGGAAAATACTACATCCGAGATGTTAGTTTCCCTTAGGTTAGGATATATAAATTTATAGACGGATATAATGTACGCACCGAGACGTACGGGAAGACATGAACGGGATTCTGTAAAACATTCCCAGCTAGGGGCTAGATGTGTTAGGTTAAGTTATATTACGTTATAGACGTATATAATGATCCCACCGAGAATTGGCGCCGACCCGCCAGGAATGTCGTGAAATACTACATCCGAGATGTTAGGTTCCCTTAGGTTAGGATATATAACGTTATAGACGTATATAATGTCCGCACCGAGACGTACGGGACGAGACGAATGGGATTCTGTAAAACATTACCAGCGAGGGGATAGATGGATTAGGTTAGGTTATATTACGTTATAGACGTAAATAATGTTCCCACCGAGAAGTGGGGCCGACCTGCCAGGAATGTTGTGAAATACTACATTCGAGATGTTAGGTTGCATTAGGTTAGGATATATGAATTTATAGACGTATATAATGTCCCCACCGAGAAGTACGGGCCGACACGACCGGGATTTTGTAAAACATTACCAGCGAGGGTCTAGATGGGCTAGGTTATGTTATATTACGTTATAGACGTATATAATGTTCCCACCGAGAAGTGGGGCCCACCCGCCAGGAATGATGTGAAATACTACATCCGAGATGTTAATTTGCCTTAGGTTCGGATATATAACGTTATAGACGTATATAATGTCCCCACCGAGACGTACGGGACGACACGACCGGGATTCTGTAAAACATTGCCAGCTAGGTGCTAAACGGGTTAGGTTAGGATATATTACGTTATATACGTAAATAATGTTCCCACCAAGAAGCTGGGCAGACCCGCCAGGAATGTTGTGAAATACTGCATTCGAGATGTTAGGTTCCCTTAGGTTAGGATATATAACGTTATAGACGTATATAATGTCCCAACGGAAAAGTACGGGCCGACACGACCGGGATTTTGTAAAACATTTCCAGCGAGGTTCTAGACGGGTTAAGTTAGGTTATATTACGATATAGACGTATATAATGTGCCCACCGAGAAGTAGGGGCCAACACACCAGGAATGTTGGAAAATACTACATTCGAGATGTTAGGTTCCCTTAGGTTAGGATATATAACGTTATAGACGTATATAATGTCCCAACGGAAAAGTACGGGCCGACACGACCGGGATTTTGTAAAACATTACCAGCGAGGGTCTAGATAGGTTAGGTTAGGTTATATTACGTTATAGACGTATATAATGTTCCCACCGAGAAGTCGGGTCGACCCGCCAGGAATATTTTGAAATACTGCATTCCAGATGTTAGGTTGCCTTAGGTTAGGGTATATAACGATATAGACGTATATAATGTCCGCACCGAGAAGTACGGGAACACACGAACGGGATTCTGTAACACATTACCAGCGAGGGGCTAGATGGGTTAGGTTAGGTTATACTACGTTATAGACGTAAATATTTTTCCCACCGAGAAGTGGGGCCGACCTGCCATGAATGTTGTGAAATACTACATTCGAGATGTTAGTTTGCCTTAGGTTAGGATATATAACGTTATAGACGTATATAATGTCCCAACGGAAAAGTACGGGCCGACACGACCGGGATTTTGTAAAACATTTCCAGCGAGGTTCTAGACGGGTTAGGTTAGGTTATAATACGATATAGACGTATATAATGTGCCCACCGAGAAGTAGGGGCCAACACACCAGGAATGTTGGAAAATACTACATCCGAGATGTTAGGTTCCCTTAGGTTAGGATATATAAAGTTATAGACGTATATAATGTCCCCACGGAAAAGTACGGGCCGACTCGACCGGGATTTTGTAAAACATTCCCAGCTAGGGGCTAGAAGGGTTAGGTTAGGTTATATCACGTTATAGACGTATATAATGTTCCCTCCGAGAATTGGCGCCGACCCGCCAGGAATGTTGTGAAATACTACATCCGCGATGTTAGGTTCCCTTAGGTTAGGATATATAACGTTATAGACGTATAGAATGTCCCCACCGAGAAGTACGGGCAGACACGACCGGGATTTTGTAAAACATTACCAGCGAGGGTCTAGACGGGTCAGGTTAGGTTATATTAGCATATAGACGTATATAATGTGCCCACCGAGAAGTAGGGCCCGACCCGCTATGAATGTTGGGAACTAATACATCCGAGATGTTAGGTTCCCTTAGGTTGGGATGTATAACGTTATAGACGTGTATAATGTCCCCACGGAAAAGTACGGGCCGACACGACCGGGATTTTGTAAAACATTCCCAGCTAGGGGCTAGATGGGTTAGGTTAGGTTATATTACGATATAGACGTATATAATGTTACCACCGAGAAGTGGTGCCGACCCGCTAGGAATGTTGTGAAATACTACATTCGAGATGTTAGGTTGCCTCAGGTTAGGGTATATAACTTTATAGATGTATATAATGTCCCCACCGAGAAGTACGGGCCGACACGACCGGGATTTTGTGAAACATTACCAGCGAGGGTCTAGATGGGTTAGGATAGGTTATATTACGATATAGACGTATATAATGTGCCCACCGAGAAGTAGGGGCCGACCACCCAGCAATGTTGGAAAATACTACATCCGAGATGTTAGGTTCCCTTACGTTAGGATATATAACGTTATAGACGTATATAATGTCCCCACGGCAAAGTACGGGCCGACACGACCGCAATTTTGTAAAACATTACCAGCGAGGTTCTAGATGGGTTAGGTTATGTTATATTACGATATGGACGTATATAATGTGCCCACCGAGAAGTAGGGGCCGGCCCGCCAGGAATGTTGGAAAATACTACATCCGAGATGTTAGGTGACCTTGGGTTAGGATATATAACGTTATAGACGTATATAATGTCCCCGCCGAGAAGTACGGGCCGACACGACCGGGATTTTGTAAAACATTACCAGCGAGGGTCTAGATGGGCTAGGTTATGTTATATTACGTTATAGACGTATATAATGTTCCCACCGAGAAGTGGGGCCGACCCGCCAGGAATGATGTGAAATACTACATCCGAGATGTTAATTTGCCTTAGGTTCGGATATAGAACGTTATAGACGTATATAATGTCCCCACCGAGACGTACGGGACGACACGACCGGGATTTTGTAAAACATTGCCAGCTAGGGGCTAAACGGGTTAGGTTAGGATATATTACGTTATATACGTAAATAATGTTCCCACCAAGAAGCTGGGCCGACCCGCCAGGAATGTTGTGAAATACTGCATTCGAGATGTTAGGTTCCCTTAGGTTAGGATATATAACGTTATAGACGTATATAATGTCCCAACGGAAAAGTACGGGCCGACACGCCCGGGATTTTGTAAAACATTTCCAGCGAGGTTCTAGACGGGTTAAGTTAGGTTATATTACGATATAGACGTATATAATGTGCCCACCGAGAAGTAGGGGCCAACACACCAGGAATGTTGGAAAATACTACATTCGAGATGTTAGGTTCCCTTAGGTTAGGATATATAACGTTATAGACGTATATAATGTCCCAACGGAAAAGTACGGGCCGACACGACCGGGATTTTGTAAAACATTACCAGCGACGGTCTAGATGGGTTAGGTTAGGTTATATTACGATATAGACGTATATAATGTGCCCACCGAGAAGTGGGGGCCGACCCGCCAGGAATGTTGGAAAATACTACATCCGAGATGTTAGTTTCCCTTAGGTTAGGATATATAAATTTATAGACGGATATAATGTACGCACCGAGACGTACGGGAAGACATGAACGGGATTCTGTAAAACATTCCCAGCTAGGGGCTAGATGTGTTAGGTTAAGTTATATTACGTTATAGACGTATATAATGATCCCACCGAGAATTGGCGCCGACCCGCCAGGAATGTCGTGAAATACTACATCCGAGATGTTAGGTTCCCTTAGGTTAGGATATATAACGTTATAGACGTATATAATGTCCGCAACGAGACGTACGGGACGAGACGAATGGGATTCTGTAAAACATTACCAGCGAGGGGATAGATGGATTAGGTTAGGTTATATTACGTTATAGACGTAAATAATGTTCCCACCGAGAAGTGGGGCCGACCTGCCAGGAATGTTGTGAAATACTACATTCGAGATGTTAAGTTGCCTTAGGTTAGGATATATGAATTTATAGACGTATATAATGTCCCCACCGAGAAGTACGGGCCGACACGCCCGGGATTTTGTAAAACATTACCAGCGAGGGTCTAGATAGGTTAGGTTAGGTTATATTACGTTATAGACGTATATAATGTTCCCACCGAGAAGTGGGGTCGACCCGCCAGGAATATTTTGAAATACTGCATTCCAGATGTTAGGTTGCCTTAGGTTAGGGTATATAACGATATAGACGTATATAATGTCCGCACCGAGAAGTACGGGAACACACGAACGGGATTCTGTAAAACATTACCAGCGAGGGGCTAGATGGGTTAGGTTAGGTTATACTACGTTATAGACGTGAATATTTTTCCCACCGAGAAGTGGAGCCGACCTGCCATGAATGTTGTGAAATACTACATTCGAGATGTTAGTTTGCCTTAGGTTAGGATATATAACGTTATAGACGTATATAATGTCCCATCGGAAAAGTACCGGCCGACACGACCGGGATTTTGTAAAACATTTCCAGCGAGGTTCTAGACGGGTTAGGTTAGGTTATATTACGATATAGACGTATATAATGTGCCCACCGAGAAGTAGGGGCCAACACACCAGGAATGTTGGAAAATACTACATCCGAGATGTTAGGTTCCCTTAGGTTAGGATATATAAAGTTATAGACGTATATAATGTCCCCACGGAAAAGTACGGGCCGACACGACCGGGATTTTGTAAAACATTCCCAGCTAGGGGCTAGAAGGGTTAGGTTAGGTTATATCACGTTATAGACGTATATAATGTTCCCACCGAGAATTGGCGCCGACCCGCCAGGAATGTTGTGAAATACTACATCCGCGATGTTAGGTTCCCTTAGGTTAGGATATATAACGTTATAGACGTATATAATGTCCCCACCGAGAAGTACGGGCAGACACGACCGGGATTTTGTAAAACATTACCAGCGAGGGTCTAGACGGGTCAGGTTAGGTTATATTACGATATAGACGTATATAATGTGCCCACCGAGAAGTAGGGCCCGACCCGCTATGAATGTTGGGAAATAATACATCCGAGATGGTAGGTTCCCTTAGGTTGGGATGTATAACGTTATAGACGTGTATAATGTCCCCACGGAAAAGTACGGGCCGACACGACCGGGATTTTGTAAAACATTCCCAGCTAGGGGATAGATGGGTTAGGTTAGGTTATATTACGATATAGACGTATATAATGTTACCACCGAGAAGTGGTGCCGACCCGCCAGGAATGTTGTGAAATACTACATTCGAGATGTTAGGTTGCCTTAGGTTAGGGTATATAACTTTATAGATGTATATAGTGTCCCCACCGAGAAGTACGGGCCGACACGACCGGGATTTTGTGAAACATTACCAGCGAGGGTCTAGATGGGTTAGGATAGGTTATATTACGATATAGACGTATATAATGTTCCCACCGAGAATTGGCGCCGACCAGCCAGGAATGTTTTGAAATACTACATTCGAGATGTTAGGTTGCCTTAGGTTAGGGTATATAACGATATAGACGTATATAATGTCCGCACCGAGAAGTACGGGAACACACGAGCGGGATTCTGTAAAACATTACCAGCGAGGGGCTAGATGGGTTAGGTTAGGTTATACTACGTTATAGACGTAAATATTTTTCCCACCGAGAAGTGGGGCCGACCTGCCATGAATGTTGTGAAATACTACATTCGAGATGTTAGTTTGCCTTAGGTTAGGATATATAAGTTTATAGACGTATATAATGTCCGCACCCAGACGCACGGGAAGACATGAACGGCATTCTGTGAAACATTATCAGCGAAGGTCTAGGTGGGTTAGGTTAGGTTATATTACGTTATAGACGTATATAATGTTCCCACCGAGGAGTAGGGGCCGACCCGCCAGAAATGTTGGAAAATTCTACATCCGAGATGTTAATTTGCCTTAGGTTCGGATATATAACGTTATAGACGTATATAATGTCCCCACCGAGGAGTACGGGTCGACACGACCGGGATTCTGTAAAACATTCCCAGCTAGGGGCTAAATGGGTTAGGTTAGGTTATATTACGTTATATACGTAAATAATGTTCCCACCGAGAAGCTGGGCCGACCTGCCAGGAATGTTGTGAAATACTGCATTCGAGAAGTTAAGTTGCCTTAGGTTAGAATATATAACGTTATAGACGTATATAATGTCCGCACCGAGACGTACGGGACGACACGACCGAGATTCTGTAAAACATTACCAGCGAGGGTCTAGATGGGTTAGCTTAGGTTATATTACGATATAGACGTATATAATGTGCCCTCCGAGAAGTTGGGGCCGACCCGCCAGGAATGTTGCAAAATACTACATCCGAGATGTTAAGTTGCCTTAGGTTAGGATATATAACGTTATAGACGTATATAATGAACGCACCGAGACATACGGGCCGACACGACCGGGATTTTGTAAAACATTACCAGCGAGGGTCTAGACGGGTTAGGTTAGGTTATATTACGATATAGACGTATATAATGTTCCCACCGAGAAGTTGGGGCCGACCCGCGAGGAATGTTGGAAATTACTACATCCGAGAAGTTAAGTTGCCTTAGGTTAGAATATATAACGTTATAGACGTATATAATGTCCGCACCGAGACGTACGGGACGACACGACCGAGATTCTGTAAAACATTACCAGCGAGGGGCTAGATGGGTTAGGTTAGGTTATATTACGATATAGAAGTATATAATGTGCCCACCGAGAAGTTGGGGCCGACCCGCCAGGAATGTTACAAAATACTACATCCGAGATGTTAAGTTGCCTTAGGTTAGGATATATAACGTTATAGACGGATATAATGTCCGCACCGAGACGTACAGGACGACACGACCGGGATTCTGTAAAACATTCCCAGCTAGGGGCTAGAAGGGTTAGGTTAGGTTATATCACGTTATAGACGTATATAATGTTCCCACCGAGAATTGGCGCCGACCCGACAGGAATGTTGTGAAATACTACATCCGCGATGTTAGGTTCCCTTAGGTTAGGATATATAACGTTATAGACGTATATAATGTCCCCACCGAGAAGTACGGGCCGACACGACCGGGATTTTGTAAAACATTACCAGCGACGGTCCAGATGGGTTAGGTTAGGTTATATTATGATATAGACGTATATAATGTTTCCACCGAGAAGTTGGGGCCGACCCGCCAGGAATGTTGGAAAATACTACATCCGAGATGTTAGGTTCCCATAGGTTAGGATGTATAACGTTATAGACGTGTATAATGTCCCCACGGAAAAGTACGGGCCGACACGACCGGGATTTTGTAAAACATTTCCAGCTAGGGGCTAGATGGGTTAGGTTAGGTTATATTACGTTATGGACGTATATAATGTTCCCACCGAGAAGTGGTGCCGACCCGCCAGGAATGTTGTGAAATACTACATTCGAGATGTTAGGTTGCCTTAGGTTAGGGTATATAACTTTATAGATGTATATAATGTCCCCACCGATAAGTACGGGCCGACACGACCGGGATTTTGTGAAACATTACCAGCGAGGGTCTAGATGGGTTAGGATAGGTTATGTTACGATATAGACGTATATAATGTTCCCACCGAGAATTGGCGTCGACCAGCCAGGAATGTTGTGAAATGCTACATCCGCGATGTTAGGTTCCCTTAGGTTAGGATATATAACTTTATAGACGTATATAATGTCCCCAACGAGAAGTACGGGCCGACACGTCCGGGATTTTGTAAAACATTACCAGCGAGGGTCTAGATGGGTTAGGTTAGGTTATATTACGATACAGACGTATATAGTGTGCCCACCGAGAAGTTGGGGCCGACCCGCCAGAAATGTTGGAAAATTCTACATCCGAGATGTTAATTTGCCTTAGGTTCGGATATATAACGTTATAGACGTATATAATGTCCCCACCGAGGCGTACGGGACGACACGACCGGGATTCTGTAAAACATTCCCAGCTAGGGGCTAAATGGGTTAGGTTAGGTTATATTACGTTATATACGTAAATAATGTTCCCACCGAGAAGCTGGGCCGACCTGCCAGGAATGTTGTGAAATACTGCATTCGAGAAGTTAAGTTGCCTTAGGTTAGAATATATAACGTTATAGACGTATATAATGTCCGCACCGAGACGTACGGGACGACACGACCGAGATTCTGTAAAACATTACCAGCGAGGGTCTAGATGGGTTAGCTTAGGTTATATTACGATATAGACGTATATAATGTGCCCTCCGAGAAGTTGGGGCCGACCCGCCAGGAATGTTGCAAAATACTACATCCGAGATGTTAAGTTGCCTTAGGTTAGGATATATAACTTTATAGACGTATATAATGTCCCCAACGAGAAGTACGGGCCGACACGTCCGGGATTTTGTAAAACATTACCAGCGAGGGTCTAGATGGGTTAGGTTAGGTTATATTACGATACAGACGTATATAGTGTGCCCACCGAGAAGTTGGGGCCGACCCGCCAGAAATGTTGGAAAATTCTACATCCGAGATGTTAATTTGCCTTAGGTTCGGATATATAACGTTATAGACGTATATAATGTCCCCACCGAGGCGTACGGGACGACACGACCGGGATTCTGTAAAACATTCCCAGCTAGGGGCTAAATGGGTTAGGTTAGGTTATATTACGTTATATACGTAAATAATGTTCCCACCGAGAAGCTGGGCCGACCTGCCAGGAATGTTGTGAAATACTGCATTCGAGAAGTTAAGTTGCCTTAGGTTAGAATATATAACGTTATAGACGTATATAATGTCCGCACCGAGACGTACGGGACGACACGACCGAGATTCTGTAAAACATTACCAGCGAGGGTCTAGATGGGTTAGCTTAGGTTATATTACGATATAGACGTATATAATGTGCCCTCCGAGAAGTTGGGGCCGACCCGCCAGGAATGTTGCAAAATACTACATCCGAGATGTTAAGTTGCCTTAGGTTAGGATATATAACGTTATAGACGTATATAATGAACGCACCGAGACATACGGGCCGACACGACCGGGATTTTGTAAAACATTACCAGCGAGGTTCTAGACGTGTTAGGTTAGGTTATATTACGATATAGACGTATATAATGTTCCCACCGAGAAGTTGGGGCCGACCCGCGAGGAATGTTGGAAATTACTACATCCGAGAAGTTAAGTTGCCTTAGGTTAGAATATATAACGTTATAGACGTATATAATGTCCGCACCGAGACGTACGGGACGACACGACCGAGATTCTGTAAAACATTACCAGCGAGGGGCTAGATGGGTTAGGTTAGGTTATATTACGATATAGAAGTATATAATGTGCCCACCGAGAAGTTGGGGCCGACCCGCCAGGAATGTTACAAAATACTACATCCGAGATGTTAAGTTGCCTTAGGTTAGGATATATAACGTTATAGACGGATATAATGTCCGCACCGAGACGTACAGGACGACACGACCGGGATTCTGTAAAACATTCCCAGCTAGGGGCTAGAAGGGTTAGGTTAGGTTATATCACGTTATAGACGTATATAATGTTCCCACCGAGAATTGGCGCCGACCCGACAGGAATGTTGTGAAATACTACATCCGCGATGTTAGGTTCCCTTAGGTTAGGATATATAACGTTATAGACGTATATAATGTCCCCACCGAGAAGTACGGGCCGACACGACCGGGATTTTGTAAAACATTACCAGCGACGGTCCAGATGGGTTAGGTTAGGTTATATTATGATATAGACGTATATAATGTTTCCACCGAGAAGTTGGGGCCGACCCGCCAGGAATGTTGGAAAATACTACATCCGAGATGTTAGGTTCCCATAGGTTAGGATGTATAACGTTATAGACGTGTATAATGTCCCCACGGAAAAGTACGGGCCGACACGACCGGGATTTTGTAAAACATTTCCAGCTAGGGGCTAGATGGGTTAGGTTAGGTTATATTACGTTACGGACGTATATAATGTTCCCACCGAGAAGTGGTGCCGACCCGCCAGGAATGTTGTGAAATACTACATTCGAGATGTTAGGTTGCCTTAGGTTAGGGTATATAACTTTATAGATGTATATAATGTCCCCACCGATAAGTACGGGCCGACACGACCGGGATTTTGTGAAACATTACCAGCGAGGGTCTAGATGGGTTAGGATAGGTTATGTTACGATATAGACGTATATAATGTTCCCACCGAGAATTGGCGTCGACCAGCCAGGAATGTTGTGAAATGCTACATCCGCGATGTTAGGTTCCCTTAGGTTAGGATATATAACTTTATAGACGTATATAATGTCCCCAACGAGAAGTACGGGCCGACACGTCCGGGATTTTGTAAAACATTACCAGCGAGGGTCTAGATGGGTTAGGTTAGGTTATATTACGATACACACGTATATAGTGTGCCCACCGAGAAGTTGGGGCCGACCCGCCTGGAATGTTGGAAAATACTACATCCGAGATGTTAGGTTCCCTTAGGTTAGGATATATAACGTTATAGACGTATATAATGACCCCACCGAGAAGTACGGGCCGACACGACCGGGATTTTGTAAATCATTACCAGCGACGGTCTAGATGGGTTAGGTTAGGTTATATTCCGATATAGACGTATATAATGTGCCCACCGAGAAGTAGGGGCCGACCCGCCAGGAATGTTGGAAAATACTACATCCGAGATGTTAAGTTGCCTAAGGTTAGGATATATAACGTTATAGACGTATATACTGTCCGCACCGAGACATACGGACCGACACGACCGGGATTTTGTAAAACATTACCAGCGAGGTTCTAGACGGGTCAGGTTAGGTTATATTACGATATAGACGTATATAATGTGCCCACCGAGAAGTAGGGGCCGACCCGCTAGGAATGTTGGGAAATACTACATCCGAGATGTTAGGTTCCCTTAGGTTAGGATATATAACGATATAGACGTATATAATGATCCCACCGAGAAGTACGGGCCGACACCACCGGGATTTTGTAAAACATTACCAGCGAGGGTCTAGATGGGTTAGGTTAGGTTATATTCCGATATAGGCGTGTATAATGTGCCCACCGAGAAGTTGGGGCCGACACGCCAGGAATGTTGGAAAATACTACATCCGAGATGTCAGGTTCCCTTAGGTTAGGATATATAACGTTATAGACGTATATAATGTCCCCACCCAGAAGTACGGGCCGACACGACCGGAATTTTGTAAAACATTACCAGCGAGGGTCTAGATGGGTTAGGTTAGGTTATATTACGATACAGACGTATATAGTGTGCCCACCGAGAAGTAGGGGCCGTCACGCCTGGAATGTTGTAAAACACAACATTCGAGATGTTAGGTTGCCTTAGGTTAGGATATATAACGATATAGACGTATATAATGTCCGCACCGAGACGTACCGGACGACACGAAGGGGATTCTGTAAAACATTACCAGGGAGGGGATAGATGGGTTAGGTTAGGTTATATTACGTTATAGACGTATATAATGTGCCCACCGAGAAGTTTGGGGCGACCCGCCAGGAATGTTGGAAAATACTACATCCGAGATGTTAGGTTCCCTTAGGTTAGGATATATAACGTTATAGACGTATATAATGTCCCCACCGAGAAGTACGGGCCGACACAACCGGGATGTTGTAAAACATTACCAGCGAGGGTCTAGATGGGTTAGGTTATGTTATATTACGATATAGACGTATATAATGTGCCCACCGAGAAGTTGGGGCCGACCCGCCAGGAATGTTGGAGAATACAACATCCGAGATGTTAGGTGACCTTGGGTTAGGATATATAACGTTATAGACGTATATAATGTCCCCACCGAGAAGTACGGGACGACACGACCGGGATTTTGTAAAACATTACCAGCGACGGTCTAGATGGGTTAGGTTAGGTTATATTACGATATAGACGTATATAATGTGTCCACCGAGAAGTGGGGGCCGACCCGCCAGGAATGTTGGAAAATACTACATCCGAGATGTTAGTTTCCCTTAGGTTAGGACATATAACTTTATAGACTTATATAATGTCCCCACCGAGAAGTACGGGCCGACACGTCCGGGATTTTGTAAAACATTACCAGCGAGGGTCTAGATGGGTCAGGTTAGGTTATATTACGATATAGACGTATATAATGTGCCCACCGAGAAGTAGAGGCCGACTCGCCAGGAATGTTGGAAAATACTACATCCGAGATGTTAAGTTGCCTTAGGTTAGGATATATAACGTTATAGACGTATATAATGTCCGCATCGAGACATACGGACCGACACGACCGGGATTTTGTAAAACATTACCAGCGAGGGTCTAGACGGGTCAGGTTAGGTTATATTACGATATAGACGTATATAATGTGCCCACCGAGAAGTAGGGGCCGACCCGCTAGGAATGTTGGGAAATACTACATCCGAGATGTTAGGTTCCCTTAGGTTAGGATATATAACGATATAGACGTATATAATGTCCCCCCGAGAAGTACGTGCCGACACGACCGGGATTTTGTAAAACATTACCAGCGAGGGTCTAGATGGGTTAGGTTAGGTTATATTACGATATAGACGTATATAATGTGCCCACCGAGAAGTTGGGGCCGACCCGCCAGGAATGTTGGAAAATACTACATCCGAGATGTCAGGTTCCCTTAGGTTAGGATATATAATGTTATAGACGTATATAATGACCCCACCGGGAAGTACGGGCCGACACGACCGGGATTTTGTAAAACATTACCAGCGAGGGTCTAGATGGGTTAGGTTAGGTTATATTCCGATATAGACGTTTATAATGTGCCCACCGAGAAGTTGGGGCCGACCCGCCAGGAATGTTGGAAAATACTACATCCGAGATGTTAAGATGCCTTAGGTTAGGATATATAGCGTTATAGACGTATATAATGTCCGCACCGAGACGTACAGGACGACACGATCGGGATTATGTAAAACATTACCAGCGAGGGTCTAGATGGGTTAGGTTAGGTTATATTACGATATAGACGTATATAATGAGCCCACCGAGAAGTTGGGGCCGACCCGCCAGGAATGTTGGAAAATACTACATCCGAGATGTTAAGTTGCCTTAGGTTAGGATATATAACGTTATAGACGTATATAATGTCCGCACCGAGACGTACAGGACGACACGACCGGGATTATGTAAAACATTACCAGCGAGGGTCTAGATGAGTTAGGTTAGATTATATTACGATATAGACGTATATAATGTGCCCACCGAGAAGTAGGGGCCGACCCGCCAGGAATGTTGGAAAATACTACATCCGAGATGTTAAGTTGCCTAAGGTTAGGATATATAACGTTATAGACGTATATACTGTCCGCACCGAGACATACGGACCGACACGACCGGGATTTTGTAAAACATTACCAGCGAGGTTCTAGACGGGTCAGGTTAGGTTATATTACGATATAGACGTATATAATGTGCCCACCGAGAAGTAGGGGCCGACCCGCTAGGAATGTTGGGAAATACTACATCCGAGATGTTAGGTTCCCTTAGGTTAGGATATATAACGATATAGACGTATATAATGATCCCACCGAGAAGTACGGGCCGACACCACCGGGATTTTGTAAAACATTACCAGCGAGGGTCTAGATGGGTTAGGTTAGGTTATATTCCGATATAGGCGTGTATAATGTGCCCACCGAGAAGTTGGGGCCGACACGCCAGGAATGTTGGAAAATACTACATCCGAGATGTCAGGTTCCCTTAGGTTAGGATATATAACGTTATAGACGTATATAATGTCCCCACCCAGAAGTACGGGCCGACACGACCGGAATTTTGTAAAACATTACCAGCGAGGGTCTAGATGGGTTAGGTTAGGTTATATTACGATACAGACGTATATAGTGTGCCCACCGAGAAGTAGGGGCCGTCACGCCTGGAATGTTGTAAAACACAACATTCGAGATGTTAGGTTGCCTTAGGTTAGGATATATAACGATATAGACGTATATAATGTCCGCACCGAGACGTACCGGACGACACGAAGGGGATTCTGTAAAACATTACCAGGGAGGGGATAGATGGGTTAGGTTAGGTTATATTACGTTATAGACGTATATAATGTGCCCACCGAGAAGTTTGGGGCGACCCGCCAGGAATGTTGGAAAATACTACATCCGAGATGTTAGGTTCCCTTAGGTTAGGATATATAACGTTATAGACGTATATAATGTCCCCACCGAGAAGTACGGGCCGACACAACCGGGATGTTGTAAAACATTACCAGCGAGGGTCTAGATGGGTTAGGTTATGTTATATTACGATATAGACGTATATAATGTGCCCACCGAGAAGTTGGGGCCGACCCGCCAGGAATGTTGGAAAATACAACATCCGAGATGTTAGGTGACCTTGGGTTAGGATATATAACGTTATAGACGTATATAATGTCCCCACCGAGAAGTACGGGACGACACGACCGGGATTTTGTAAAACATTACCAGCGACGGTCTAGATGGGTTAGGTTAGGTTATATTACGATATAGACGTATATAATGTGCCCACCGAGAAGTTGGGGCCGACCCGCCAGGAATGTTGGAAAATACTACATCCGAGATGTCAGGTTCCCTTAGGTTAGGATATATAATGTTATAGACGTATATAATGACCCCACCGGGAAGTACGGGCCGACACGACCGGGATTTTGTAAAACATTACCAGCGAGGGTCTAGATGGGTTAGGTTAGGTTATATTCCGATATAGACGTTTATAATGTGCCCACCGAGAAGTTGGGGCCGACCCGCCAGGAATGTTGGAAAATACTACATCCGAGATGTTAAGATGCCTTAGGTTAGGATATATAGCGTTATAGACGTATATAATGTCCGCACCGAGACGTACAGGACGACACGATCGGGATTATGTAAAACATTACCAGCGAGGGTCTAGATGGGTTAGGTTAGGTTATATTACGATATAGACGTATATAATGAGCCCACCGAGAAGTTGGGGCCGACCCGCCAGGAATGTTGGAAAATACTACATCCGAGATGTTAAGTTGCCTTAGGTTAGGATATATAACGTTATAGACGTATATAATGTCCGCACCGAGACGTACAGGACGACACGACCGGGATTATGTAAAACATTACCAGCGAGGGTCTAGATGAGTTAGGTTAGATTATATTACGATATAGACGTATATAATGTGCCCACCGAGAAGTAGGGGCCGACCCGCCAGGAATGTTGGAAAATACTACATCCGAGATGTTAAGTTGCCTAAGGTTAGGATATATAACGTTATAGACGTATATACTGTCCGCACCGAGACATACGGACCGACACGACCGGGATTTTGTAAAACATTACCAGCGAGGTTCTAGACGGGTCAGGTTAGGTTATATTACGATATAGACGTATATAATGTGCCCACCGAGAAGTAGGGGCCGACCCGCTAGGAATGTTGGGAAATACTACATCCGAGATGTTAGGTTCCCTTAGGTTAGGATATATAACGATATAGACGTATATAATGATCCCACCGAGAAGTACGGGCCGACACCACCGGGATTTTGTAAAACATTACCAGCGAGGGTCTAGATGGGTTAGGTTAGGTTATATTCCGATATAGGCGTGTATAATGTGCCCACCGAGAAGTTGGGGCCGACACGCCAGGAATGTTGGAAAATACTACATCCGAGATGTCAGGTTCCCTTAGGTTAGGATATATAACGTTATAGACGTATATAATGTCCCCACCCAGAAGTACGGGCCGTCACGACCGGAATTTTGTAAAACATTACCAGCGAGGGTCTAGATGGGTTAGGTTAGGTTATATTCCGATATAGACGTATATAATGTGCCCACCGAGAAGTTGGGGCCGACCCGCCAGGAATGTTGGAAAATACTACATCCGAGATGTTAAGATGCCTTAGGTTAGGATATATAGCGTTATAGACGTATATAATGTCCGCACCGAGACGTACAGGACGACACGATCGGGATTATGTAAAACATTACCAGCGAGGGTCTAGATGAGTTAGGTTAGATTATATTACGACATAGACGTATATAATGTGCCCACCGAGAAGTAGGGCCCGACCCGCTATGAATGTTGGGAAATAATACATCCGAGATGTTAGGTTCCCTTAGGTTAGGATATACAACGATATAGACGTATATAATGTCCCCCCGAGAAGTACGTGCCGACACGACCGGTATTTTGTAAAACATTACCAGCGAGGGTCTAGATGGGTTAGGTTAGGTTATATTACGATATAGACGTATATAATGTGCCCACCGAGAAGTTGGGGCCGACCCGCCAGGAATGTTGGAAAATACTACATCCAAGATGTCAGGTTCCCTTAGGTTAGGATATATAATGTTATAGACGTACATAATGATCCCACCGAGAAGTACGGGCCGACACGACCGGGATTTTGTAAAACATTACCAGCGAGGGTCTAGATGGGTTAGGTTAGGTTATATTCCGATATAGACGTATATAATGTACCCACCGAGAAGTTGGGGCCGACACGCCAGGAATGTTGGAAAATACTACATCCGAGATGTCAGGTTCCCTTAGGTTAGGATATATAACGTTATAGACGTATATAATGTCCCCACCGAGAAGTACGGGCCGACACGACCGGAATTTTGTAAAACATTACCAGCGAGGGTCTAGATGGGTTAGGTTAGGTTATATTACGATACAGACGTATATAGTGTGCTCACCGAGAAGTTGGGGCCGACCCGCCAGGAATGTTGGAAAATACTACGTCCGAGATGTTAGGTTCCCTTAGGTTAGGATATATAACGCTATAGACGTATATAATCACCCCACCGAGAAGTACGGGCCGACACGACCGGGAGTTTGTAAAACATTACCAGCGACGGTCTAGATGGGTTAGGTTAGGTTATATTCCGATATAGACGTATATAATTTGCCCACCGAGAAGTAGGGGCCGTCACGCCTGGAATGTTGTAAAATACAACATTCGAGATGTTAGGTTTCCTTAGGTTAGGATATATAACGATATAGACGTATATAATGTCCGCACCGAGACGTACCGGACGACACGAAGGGGATTCTGTAAAACATTACCAGCGAGGGGATAGATGGGTTAGGTTAGGTTATATTACGTTATAGACGTATATAATGTGCCCACCGAGAAGTTGGGGCCGACCCGCCAGGAATGTTGGAAAATACTACATCCGAGATGTCAGGTTCCCTTAGGTTAGGATATATAATGTTATAGACGTATATAATGACCCCACCGAGAAGTACGGGCCGACACGACCGGGATTTTGTAAAACATTACCAGCGAGGGTCTAGATGGGTTAGGTTAGGTTATATTCCGATATAGACGTATATAATGTGCCCACCGAGAAGTTGGGGCCGACCCGCCAGGAATGTTGGAAAATACTACATCCGAGATGTCAGGTTCCCTTAGGTTAGGATATATAATGTTATAGACGTACATAATGATCCCACCGAGAAGTACGGGCCGACACGACCGGGATTTTGTAAAACATTACCAGCGAGGGTCTAGATGGGTTAGGTTAGGTTATATTCCGATATAGACGTTTATAATGTGCCCACCGAGAAGTTGGGGCCGACCCGCCAGGAATGTTGGAAAATACTACATCCGAGATGTTAAGATGCCTTAGGTTAGGATATATAGCGTTATAGACGTATATAATGTCCGCACCGAGACGTACAGGACGACACGATCGGGATTATGTAAAACATTACCAGCGAGGGTCTAGATGGGTTAGGTTAGGTTATATTACGATATAGACGTATATAATGAGCCCACCGAGAAGTTGGGGCCGACCCGCCAGGAATGTTGGAAAATACTACATCCGAGATGTTAAGTTGCCTTAGGTTAGGATATATAACGTTATAGACGTATATAATGTCCGCACCGAGACGTACAGGACGACACGACCGGGATTATGTAAAACATTACCAGCGAGGGTCTAGATGAGTTAGGTTAGATTATATTACGATATAGACGTATATAATGTGCCCACCGAGAAGTAGGGGCCGACCCGCCAGGAATGTTGGAAAATACTACATCCGAGATGTTAAGTTGCCTAAGGTTAGGATATATAACGTTATAGACGTATATACTGTCCGCACCGAGACATACGGACCGACACGACCGGGATTTTGTAAAACATTACCAGCGAGGTTCTAGACGGGTCAGGTTAGGTTATATTACGATATAGACGTATATAATGTGCCCACCGAGAAGTAGGGGCCGACCCGCTAGGAATGTTGGGAAATACTACATCCGAGATGTTAGGTTCCCTTAGGTTAGGATATATAACGATATAGACGTATATAATGATCCCACCGAGAAGTACGGGCCGACACCACCGGGATTTTGTAAAACATTACCAGCGAGGGTCTAGATGGGTTAGGTTAGGTTATATTCCGATATAGGCGTGTATAATGTGCCCACCGAGATGTTGGGGCCGACACGCCAGGAATGTTGGAAAATACTACATCCGAGATGTCAGGTTCCCTTAGGTTAGGATATATAACGTTATAGACGTATATAATGTCCCCACCCAGAAGTACGGGCCGACACGACCGGAATTTTGTAAAACATTACCAGCGAGGGTCTAGATGGGTTAGGTTAGGTTATATTACGATACAGACGTATATAGTGTGCCCACCGAGAAGTAGGGGCCGTCACGCCTGGAATGTTGTAAAACACAACATTCGAGATGTTAGGTTGCCTTAGGTTAGGATATATAACGATATAGACGTATATAATGTCCGCACCGAGACGTACCGGACGACACGAAGGGGATTCTGTAAAACATTACCAGGGAGGGGATAGATGGGTTAGGTTAGGTTATATTACGTTATAGACGTATATAATGTGCCCACCGAGAAGTTTGGGGCGACCCGCCAGGAATGTTGGAAAATACTACATCCGAGATGTTAGGTTCCCTTAGGTTAGGATATATAACGTTATAGACGTATATAATGTCCCCACCGAGAAGTACGGGCCGACACAACCGGGATGTTGTAAAACATTACCAGCGAGGGTCTAGATGGGTTAGGTTATGTTATATTACGATATAGACGTATATAATGTGCCCACCGAGAAGTTGGGGCCGACCCGCCAGGAATGTTGGAAAATACAACATCCGAGATGTTAGGTGACCTTGGGTTAGGATATATAACGTTATAGACGTATATAATGTCCCCACCGAGAAGTACGGGACGACACGACCGGGATTTTGTAAAACATTACCAGCGACGGTCTAGATGGGTTAGGTTAGGTTATATTACGATATAGACGTATATAATGTGCCCACCGAGAAGTTGGGGCCGACCCGCCAGGAATGTTGGAAAATACTACATCCGAGATGTCAGGTTCCCTTAGGTTAGGATATATAATGTTATAGACGTATATAATGACCCCACCGGGAAGTACGGGCCGACACGACCGGGATTTTGTAAAACATTACCAGCGAGGGTCTAGATGGGTTAGGTTAGGTTATATTCCGATATAGACGTTTATAATGTGCCCACCGAGAAGTTGGGGCCGACCCGCCAGGAATGTTGGAAAATACTACATCCGAGATGTTAAGATGCCTTAGGTTAGGATTTATAGCGTTATAGACGTATATAATGTCCGCACCGAGACGTACAGGACGACACGATCGGGATTATGTAAAACATTACCAGCGAGGGTCTAGATGGGTTAGGTTAGGTTATATTACGATATAGACGTATATAATGAGCCCACCGAGAAGTTGGGGCCGACCCGCCAGGAATGTTGGAAAATACTACATCCGAGATGTTAAGTTGCCTTAGGTTAGGATATATAACGTTATAGACGTATATAATGTCCGCACCGAGACGTACAGGACGACACGACCGGGATTATGTAAAACATTACCAGCGAGGGTCTAGATGAGTTAGGTTAGATTATATTACGATATAGACGTATATAATGTGCCCACCGAGAAGTAGGGGCCGACCCGCCAGGAATGTTGGAAAATACTACATCCGAGATGTTAAGTTGCCTAAGGTTAGGATATATAACGTTATAGACGTATATACTGTCCGCACCGAGACATACGGACCGACACGACCGGGATTTTGTAAAACATTACCAGCGAGGTTCTAGACGGGTCAGGTTAGGTTATATTACGATATAGACGTATATAATGTGCCCACCGAGAAGTAGGGGCCGACCCGCTAGGAATGTTGGGAAATACTACATCCGAGATGTTAGGTTCCCTTAGGTTAGGATATATAACGATATAGACGTATATAATGATCCCACCGAGAAGTACGGGCCGACACCACCGGGATTTTGTAAAACATTACCAGCGAGGGTCTAGATGGGTTAGGTTAGGTTATATTCCGATATAGGCGTGTATAATGTGCCCACCGAGAAGTTGGGGCCGACACGCCAGGAATGTTGGAAAATACTACATCCGAGATGTCAGGTTCCCTTAGGTTAGGATATATAACGTTATAGACGTATATAATGTCCCCACCCAGAAGTACGGGCCGACACGACCGGAATTTTGTAAAACATTACCAGCGAGGGTCTAGATGGGTTAGGTTAGGTTATATTCCGATATAGACGTATATAATGTGCCCACCGAGAAGTTGGGGCCGACCCGCCAGGAATGTTGGAAAATACTACATCCGAGATGTTAAGATGCCTTAGGTTAGGATATATAGCGTTATAGACGTATATAATGTCCGCACCGAGACGTACAGGACGACACGATCGGGATTATGTAAAACATTACCAGCGAGGGTCTAGATGAGTTAGGTTAGATTATATTACGACATAGACGTATATAATGTGCCCACCGAGAAGTAGGGCCCGACCCGCTATGAATGTTGGGAAATAATACATCCGAGATGTTAGGTTCCCTTAGGTTAGGATATACAACGATATAGACGTATATAATGTCCCCCCGAGAAGTACGTGCCGACACGACCGGTATTTTGTAAAACATTACCAGCGAGGGTCTAGATGGGTTAGGTTAGGTTATATTACGATATAGACGTATATAATGTGCCCACCGAGAAGTTGGGGCCGACCCGCCAGGAATGTTGGAAAATACTACATCCAAGATGTCAGGTTCCCTTAGGTTAGGATATATAATGTTATAGACGTACATAATGATCCCACCGAGAAGTACGGGCTGACACGACCGGGATTTTGTAAAACATTACCAGCGAGGGTCTAGATGGGTTAGGTTAGGTTATATTCCGATATAGACGTATATAATGTACCCACCGAGAAGTTGGGGCCGACACGCCAGGAATGTTGGAAAATACTACATCCGAGATGTCAGGTTCCCTTAGGTTAGGATATATAACGTTATAGACGTATATAATGTCCCCACCGAGAAGTACGGGCCGACACGACCGGAATTTTGTAAAACATTACCAGCGAGGGTCTAGATGGGTTAGGTTAGGTTATATTACGATACAGACGTATATAGTGTGCTCACCGAGAAGTTGGGGCCGACCCGCCAGGAATGTTGGAAAATACTACGTCCGAGATGTTAGGTTCCCTTAGGTTAGGATATATAACGCTATAGACGTATATAATCACCCCACCGAGAAGTACGGGCCGACACGACCGGGATTTTGTAAAACATTACCAGCGACGGTCTAGATGGGTTAGGTTAGGTTATATTCCGATATAGACGTATATAATTTGCCCACCGAGAAGTAGGGGCCGTCACGCCTGGAATGTTGTAAAATACAACATTCGAGATGTTAGGTTTCCTTAGGTTAGGATATATAACGATATAGACGTATATAATGTCCGCACCGAGACGTACCGGACGACACGAAGGGGATTCTGTAAAACATTACCAGCGAGGGGATAGATGGGTTAGGTTAGGTTATATTACGTTATAGACGTATATAATGTGCCCACCGAGAAGTTGGGGCCGACCCGCCAGGAATGTTGGAAAATACTACATCCGAGATGTCAGGTTCCCTTAGGTTAGGATATATAATGTTATAGACGTATATAATGACCCCACCGAGAAGTACGGGCCGACACGACCGGGATTTTGTAAAACATTACCAGCGAGGGTCTAGATGGGTTAGGTTAGGTTATATTCCGATATAGACGTATATAATGTGCCCACCGAGAAGTTGGGGCCGACCCGCCAGGAATGTTGGAAAATACTACATCCGAGATGTCAGGTTCCCTTAGGTTAGGATATATAATGTTATAGACGTACATAATGATCCCACCGAGAAGTACGGGCCGACACGACCGGGATTTTGTAAAACATTACCAGCGAGGGTCTAGATGGGTTAGGTTAGGTTATATTCCGATATAGACGTATATAATTTGCCCACCGAGAAGTAGGGGCCGTCACGCCTGGAATGTTGTAAAATACAACATTCGAGATGTTAGGTTGCCTTAGGTTAGGATATATAACGATATAGACGTATATAATGTCCGCACCGAGACGTACCGGACGACACGAAGGGGATTCTGTAAAACATTACCAGCGAGGGTCCAGATGGGTTAGGTTAGGTTATATTACGATATAGATGTATATAATGTGCCCACCGAGAAGTTGGGGCCGACCCGCCAGGAATGTTGTGGAATACTACATCCGCGATGCTAGGTTCCCTTAGGTTAGGATATTAACGATATAGACGTATATAATATCCCCCCGAGAAGTACGTGCCGACACGACCGGGATTTTGTAAAATATTACCAGCGAGGGTCTAGATGGGTTAGGTTAGGTTATATTACGATATAGACGTATATAATGTGCCCACCGAGAAGTTGGGGCCGACCCGCCAGGAATGTTGGAAAATACTACATCCGAGATGTCAGGTTCCCTTAGGTTAGGATATATAATGTTATAGACGTATATAATGACCCCACCGAGAAGTACGGGCCGACGCGACCGGGATTTTGTAAAACATTACCAGCGAGGGTCTAGATGGGTTAGGTTAGGTTATATTCCGATATAGACGTATATAATGTTCCCACCGAGAAGTAGGGGCCGACCCGCCAGGAATGTTGGAAAATACTACATTCGAGATGTCAGGTTCCCTTAGGTTAGGATATATAATGTTATAGACGTATATAATGACCCCACCGAGAAGTACGGGCCGACACGACCGGGATTTTGTAAAACATTACCAGCGAGGGTCTAGATGGGTTAGGTTAGGTTATATTCCGATATAGACGTATATAATGTGCCCACCGAGAAGTTGGGGCCGACAAGCCAGGAATGTTGGAAAATACTACATCCGAGATGTCAGGTTCCCTTAGGTTAGGGTATATTACGTTACAGATGCATACAATGTCCCAACCGAGATCTACGGTACGACACGGCCGGGATTCTGTAAAACATTATCACGGAGGGGCAAAATGGGTTAGGTTAGGTTATATTACGATATAGACGTATATAATGTCCCCACCGAGAAGTAGGGGCCGTCACGCCTGGAATGTTGGAAAATACTACATCCGAGATGTTAGGTTCCCTTAGGTTAGGATATATAACGTTATAGACGTATATAATGTCCCCACCGAGAAGTACGGGCCGACACGACCGGGAATTTGTAAAACATTACCAGCGAAGTTCCAGATGGGTTAGGTTAGGATATATTACGATATAGACGTATATAATTTGCCCACCGAGAAGTTGGGGCCGACCCGCCAGGAATGTTGTGGAATACTACATCCGAGATGTTAGGTTCCCTTAGGTTAGGATATATAACGTTATAGACGTATATAATGTCCCCACCGAGAAGTACGGGCCGACACGACCGGGATTTTGTAAAACATTACCAGCGAATGTCTAGATGGGTTAGGTTAGGTTATATTACGATACAGACGTATATAATGTGCCCACCGAGAAGTAGGGGCCGACCCGCCAGGAATGTTGGAAAATACTACATCCGAGATGTTAAGTTGCCTTAGGTTAGGATATATAACGTTATAGACGTATATCATGTCCGCACCGAGACGTACAGGACGACACGACCGGGATTCTGTAAAACATTACCAGCGAGGGTCTAGATGGGTTAGGTTAGGTTATATTACGATATAGACGTATATAATATGCCCACCGAGAAGTAGGGGCCGACCCGCTATGAATGTTGGGAAATAATACATCCGAGATGTTAGGTTCCCTTAGGTTAGGATATACAACGATATAGACGTATATAATGTCCCCCCGAGAAGTACGTGCCGACACGACCGGGATTTTGTAAAACATTACCAGCGAGGGTCTAGATGGGTTAGGTTAGGTTATATTACGATATAGACGTATATAATGTGCCCACCGAGAAGTTGGGGCCGACCCGCCAGGAATGTTGGAAAATACTACATCCGAGATGTCAGGTTCCCTTAGGTTAGGATATATAATGTTATAGACGTACATAATGATCCCACCGAGAAGTACGGGCCGACACGACCGGGATTTTGTAAAACATTACCAGCGAGGGTCTAGATGGGTTAGGTTAGGTTGTATTCCGATATAGACGTATATAATTTGCCCACCGAGAAGTAGGGGCCGACCCGCTAGGAATGTTGGGAAATACTACTTCCGAGATGTTAGGTTCCCTTAGGTTAGGATATTAACGATATAGACGTATATAATGTCCCCCCGAGAAGTACGTGCCGACACGACCGGGATTTTGTAAAACATTACCAGCGAGGGTCTAGATGGGTTAGGTTAGGTTATATTACGATATAGACGTATATAATGTGCCCACCGAGAAGTTGGGGCCGACCCGCCAGGAATGTTGGAAAATACTACATCCGAGAAGTTAAGTTGCCTTAGGTTAGAATATATAACGTTATAGACGTATATAATGTCCGCACCGAGACGTACGGGACGACACGACCGAGATTCTGTAAAACATTACCAGCGAGGGGCTAGATGGGTTAGGTTAGGTTATATTACGATATAGACGTATATAATGTGCCCACCGAGAAGTTGGGGCCGACCCGCCAGGAATGTTGGAAAATACTACATTCGGGATGTTAAGTTGCCTTAGGTTAGGATATATAACGTTATAGACGTATATAATGTCCGCACCGAGACGTACAGGACGACACGACCGGGATTATGTAAAACATTACCAGCGAGGGTCTGGATGAGTTAGGTTAGATTATATTACGACATAGACGTATATAATGTGCCCACCGGGAAGTAGGGGCCGACCCGCCAGGAATGTTGGAAAATACTACATCCGAGATGTTAAGTTGCCTTAGGTTAGGATATATAACGTTATAGACGTATATAATGTCCGCATCGAGACATACGGACCGACACGACCGGGATTTTGTAAAACATTACCAGCGAGGGTCTAGACGGGTCAGCTTAGGTTATATTACGATATAGACGTATATAATGTGCCCACCGAGAAGTAGGGGCCGACCCGCTAGGAATGTTGGGAAATACTACATCCGAGATGTTAGGCTCCTTTAGGTTAGGATATATAACGATATAGACGTATATAATGTCCCCCCGAGAAGTACGTGCCGACACGACCGGGATTTTGTAAAACATTACCAGCGAGGGTCTAGATGGGTTAGGTTAGGTTATATTACGATATAGACGTATATAATGTTCCCACCGAGAAGTAGGGGCCGACCCGCCAGGAATGTTGGAAAATACTACATCCGAGATGTAAGGTTCCCTTAGGTTAGGATATATAATGTTATAGACGTATATAATGACCCCACCGAGAAGTACGGGCCGACACGACCGGGATTTTGTAAAACATTACCAGCGAGGGTCTAGATGGGTTAGGTTAGGTTATATTCCGATATAGACGTATATAATGTGCCCACCGAGAAGTTGGGGCCGACAAGCCAGGAATGTTGGAAAATACTACATCCGAGATGTCAGGTTCCCTTAGGTTAGGGTATATTACGTTACAGATGCATACAATGTCCCAACCGAGATCTACGGTACGACACGGCCGGAATTCTGTAAAACATTATCACGGAGGGGCAAAATGGGTTAGGTTAGGTTATATTACGATATAGACGTATATAATGTCCCCACCGAGAAGTAGGGGCCGTCACGCCTGGAATGTTGGAAAATACTACATCCGAGATGTTAGGTTCCCTTAGGTTAGGATATATAACGTTATAGACGTATATAATGTCCCCACCGAGAAGTACGGGCCGACACGACCGGGAATTTGTAAAACATTACCAGCGAAGTTCCAGATGGGTTAGGTTAGGATATATTACGATATAGACGTATATAATGTGCCCACCGAGAAGTTGGGGCCGACCCGCCAGGAATGTTGGAAAATACTACATCCGAGATGTTAGGTTCCCTTAGGTTAGGATATATAACGTTATAGACGTATATAATGTCCCAACCGGGAAGTACGGCCCGACACGACCGGAATTTGTAAAACTTTACCAGCGAGGGTCTAGATGGGTTAGGTTAGGTTATATTACGATATAGACGTATATAATGTGCCCACCGAGAAGGAGGGGCCGACCCGCTAGGAATGTTGGAAAATAGTACATCCGAGATGTTAAGTTTCCTTAGGTTAGGATATATAACGTTGTAGACGTATATAATGTCCGCACCGAGAAGTACGGGCCGACACGACCGGGATTTTGTAAAACATTACCAGCGAGGGTCCAGATGGGTTAGGTTAGGTTATATTACGATATAGATGTATATAATGTGCCCACCGAGAAGTTGGGGCCGACCCGCCAGGAATGTTGTGGAATACTACATCCGCGATGCTAGGTTCCCTTAGGTTAGGATATTAACGATATAGACGTATATAATGTCCCCCCGAGAAGTACGTGCCGACACGACGGGGATTTTGTAAAACATTACCAGCGAGGGTCTAGATGGGTTAGGTTAGGTTATATTACGATATAGACGTATATAATGTGCCCACCGAGAAGTTGGGGCCGACCCGCCAGGAATGTTGGAAAATACTACATCCGAGATGTCAGGTTCCCTTAGGTTAGGATATATAATGTTATAGACGTATATAATGACCCCACCGAGAAGTACGGGCCGACACGACCGGGATTTTGTAAAACATTACCAGCGCGGGTCTAGATGGGTTAGGTTAGGTTATATTCCGATATAGACGTATATAATGTTCCCACCGAGAAGTAGGGGCCGACCCGCCAGGAATGTTGGATAATACTACATCCGAGATGTCAGGTTCCCTTAGGTTAGGATATATAATGTTATAGACGTATATAATGACCCCACCGAGAAGTACGGGCCGACACGACCGGGATTTTGTAAAACATTACCAGCGAGGGTCTAGATGGGTTAGGTTAGGTTATATTACGATATAGAGGTATATAATGTGCCCACCGAGAAGTTGGGGCCGACCTGCCAGGAATGTTGGAAAATACTGCATCCGAGATGTTAAGTTGCCTTAGGTTAGGATATATAACGTTATAGACGTATATAATGTCCCCACCGAGAAGTACGGGCCGACACGACCGGAATTTTGTAAAACATTACCAGCGAGGGTCTAGATGGGTTAGGTTAGGTTATATTACGATACAGACGTATATAGTGTGCCCACCGAGAAGTTGGGGCCGACGCGCCAGGAATGTTGGAAAATACTACGTCCGAGATGTTGGGTTCCCTTAGGTTAGGATATATAACGTCGGGTTCTAAAGTTGTTGCGGACTGCAGTTGCAGTTTGCAGCAGCACGTGCCATCCCCTCCTCCTCGTGGTGGAACCTGGTAACATTGGGCTCGTCCCAGTGGCAAACGGGGCTCTGGCTGATACCGTAGACCGGTGGTCATGTTTCGCCGGAACGGGGGGCTTGCCTTAACCGGCCGGCCCGCGAGGGGATAAACCTCTATAAAAAGTCTCTGTCTCAAGTTTCGGTCCGCGGCGAGGGGACGCGCTCAGTCCTTCGCGGCTGGGTGTGGCCGGTGGGTGCATCGGTGCTGAGCGGACCAACCCCGGGGTACCTGGCGCCCCCCGGGTGTATAAATGCCTTCCCCCGGTACGCGGCTCTGCCGGGGGTGACGGGTTTGTTCCGACACTACTCGTGGGATTCGTATGGATTCTTTTGATAAAACCGGGTTGGGGGGGAGTAGGTGTGGGAGGGGCGATGGAGCTGGCACTTCGATGCCGGCGCCGGTGCGTCCAGTGGTCGTCTCTGTGGAGAGGCTTGCCTCTTCACGAGGCGCCGCTGGGAGGTCCGGAGCGCTGGCCTCGGAGTCGCTCCATTCTGGAAGAGAAGGGAGGGAAGGGCGGCATAACCCGGATGGGTGGTCCCTTTCTTCTACCTACAGCGGAGAGGGGGTTGGGAGCACACATCCGGACCCCTCGAAGGTGTCATCGGCACGTCCATCGAGGGCGGGATCCCCATTCTCGGTGGGGTCCGTAACGTCCAGGGCGGCCTCTCCGGCCCCCTCGGACCACGACTGCGACACTGATGTGTCGTGGTCGTCTCTGAGGGTTGCTGGGTCGGGACCGGCCAGGAAGAGGGGACGCCCCCTGACAACGGGCGAATATCTGGGCCTGCAGGCGGCCAAGGAAAAACTCCTCCAGACGGAGCTGAAGAAGCTGCGACTGGAGGAGGAGGAGAAAATTCTTAGGGCCGACGATCCGGCCCCGCCGCCAAGCAAGGCGGCCAAACATATCCCCTCAGTAGAGGAGTATGCAATGGAGTTCAGGGGCATCCCCTCTACAGAGTTGGGAAGAGAAGCCCTCGCGGCAATGAACCGCGTCGAATGGGTGGCTGCCAGGTCCACCAACCTCAAAGGCGTGTTCGCGCGACGATTGCGCGAAAGTGCGCGCACTTTGTGCGCACTTGTGCAAAGCGCGCTGGAGTCTACGAACTCCACCGCACGGGAAGGACCCGAAGTTAGGGCGGACTTATCCGCCCTGAGGGGGGAATTGGAGTCTTTGAAGGCCGAAAATGCGGCCCTACGGGGCCGCATTAAGGATCTGGAGAGGCGAACTCCGCCTCCGGCGCCTAGGGCGGATATTGATAAAGTCGGCGGTGCGGTCGACATGGTGTCCCTCGCAGACACAGTCGCCCGCATCGTCGACGAAAAGTTGTCGGCCTATATGGCGAGGTTTAAGGGGACTTCGTCTTCCCCTTCGTCCCAAACCGCGGCCGTCACTGCCCCCACTCCTGCGAGTGGGGGTGGTAAGGAGGATGGGGAGGTGATGGGGAAGAAGAAGAGGAAGAAGAAGAAGAAGAAGGCGGAGGCGTTTAAGCCTCCCGCTGCTGGGACTTCTTCCTCGAAGGAGGTGGTTCGCCGCCGCTCGGTTTCCGGGCGGAGGGAAACGATGGAGGCACTAAAGGTACCGACAGCGGGCCCATCATCTGGTGGGTCGCCTCAGGGCGAGATGTCCTGGTCTAAGGTGGTCGGGCGGAGGGCGCAGCGGACTGCGAAGAATCGGATGCAGGGGACCTCTGTGTCCGCCAAGGTGCCCGTCAAGCTCGGGAGGGCCCCTCGAGCCGCGGCTGTGGCCCTTACGCTGCCGTCGGGTAGCAAAGGATCTTATCAAGAGATCCTGGTCGCGGCTCGGCAGAGGGTCTCCCTGAGCGAGTTAGGGATCGAGGAGGTGCGCCCAAGGCGTGCAAGGACTGGGGGTTTCCTGTTGGAAATCCCCGGTCCTGAGAAGGCGGCAAAGGCCGCCCTCTTAGCAGATAAATTAAGGGTGGCCTTGGCGGACACCGAGATCCGGGTCTCATGCCCTTCCAAGAGGGCGGAGTTGAGAGTGAGTGGGCTCGACGACTCCGTCACCTCATCTGAGGTGGCGGAGTCGGTGGCTGCGGCGGCAGGGTGCCTGGCCGCGGAGGTGAGGACCGGTGAAATAAGGTCCTCACCCCTGGGACTAGGAACACTGTGGATCCAATGCCCCTTGGTGGCCGCTCGTAAAGCGGCAACCTTGGGGTGGATAAAGGTGGGTTGGTGCAGGGCCAAGGTGGAGGCCCTGAAACCTCGTCCCCAGCAGTGTTATCGCTGTCTGGTTAAGGGGCACGTACGGCAGCAATGTTCTGCCGAAGTTGACCGGGGCGACCGTTGTTACAACTGCGGTTCCCCCGGTCACCGGGCGAATGTATGTCGGGCGGCCGCCCCCCACTGTCCGCTGTGTGCGGACTTGGGGCGACCGGCCGACCACAGACTCGGGGGGGTTAAGTGTAACCCCCCGACGCGGAAGGGGCGCATGGGGACGAGGGCGCCGCAGCCACCGAAGGGGGGTGTGAAGGGTGGGCCGCCGGGAGGGAGCACTAAGGGGGTGAAGGAGGCCGGGGGCATTGTTACCCCGGCGGAGGACTCTGGCCGGGGGGAGGCCATGGATATGGCATAAACTTCCCCCCGACCAGAGTCCTCCAGGCGAACGCCAACCACGCCCGCCGAGCCCACGATCTCTTGGTCGAGGGTCTTATGGCGGGCGGGGTTGACGTTGCGGTGGTCGCTGAACCCTTCGCGATCCCCGACCCAGGACGGTCGGTGGCCATAGCTCAGGCTGCGGCCTCGCGGGTTCCGCCGTTCGCGTTTTTGGGCGATGGACGGGGCTTCGTGGCTGTGGACTGGGCGGGCTTCGTGCTGGTGGGGACCTATGCTCCACCGCGCTGGCCCCTAGAGTCGTTCGAGGAGTATCTGGACGGGCTTGGGAACTTTTTGTCCCAGTTCTCGGCCCGCCAGGTACTCGTCTTGGGGGACTTCAACGCACATGCTTCGGCATGGGGGTCCCCCAGGACGGACGCGAGGGGCGAGACGGTTTTGGAGTGGGCTGCTGGTCTCGATCTTCGGTTGCTCAACCGAGGATCGACCAATACGTGCGTGCGATGGCAGGGTACAAGCATCGTGGATCTTTCATGGGCTTCCCCTGCCGCCGTACCGCGGGTCACGGGGTGGACGGTGGACGAGTCCACGGAGACTCTATCCGATCACTGGTACGTTCGGATAGAAGTCTCCGGGACCGCCCCGGGCCGCCAAGCTGGTCCACGCCAGCAGCGAAGGAGGTGGGCTCTCAGAGCCCTTGACGAGGACGCCCTGATGGCTGCCGTCCATGCCGTGGCTTGGTCGGAGCCGTCGGCCGAGCCCGTCACCGACGTGGAGGCGGAGGCCGACTGGTTCGATGGCGCCCTGACTGCAATCTGCAGGACGGCGATGCCGAGGGCCGGTCGACTTCCGCCCCGGAGGCCGGTGTACTGGTGGTCGGACGACATCGCGCGGCTACGAGCGAGTTGCGCGACGGCGCGACGACGGTGCACCAGGTCTCGGAGGAGGAGACGTCGGGACGAGGCACGGACGGCCCTGTTGTACGCTGAATATCGTCAGCTGACGGTTCAGCTGCAACAGGCCATCGGGAGGGCCAAGACCAGCGCTTGGGACGGACTTCTTCGTTCGTTGGATCGGGATCCGTGGGGGCGTCCATATAGGCTTGTCCTAAACAAGCTTAGGGCTTATGGCCCCCCGGTGACCGAGACGATGGAACCTCGGCTTCTCGGAGAGGTGGTCGATGCGTTGTTCCCATCTGGGAGCGCATCGGCCGCCTTCCCGACTCAGGTGGACGGGTGGTCCGCGGGGCTGGAGGTTACGGAGGAGGAGTTGGCCGGGGCGGTGAGACGTCTCGGGGCTCGGAATACGGCTCCGGGTCCCGACGGCGTCCCCGGCCGCGTGCTGGTCTTGGCCCTGCGCGTTCTGGGTCCCCGACTTCGGAGGCTTTTTACAGCCATCCTGAAGTCGGGGACGTTCCCATCTCGGTGGCGGCTCGGACGCCTGGTCCTCCTGCGGAAGGAGGGCCGGGACGCTGAATCTCCCTCGGGCTATCGACCCATCGTGCTCCTGGATGAGATCGGGAAGCTCTACGAGAGAATCGTGGCTTCCCGACTCACCAGGCACCTGGAGCGGGTAGGACCCGACCTGGCCGAGTGCCAGTTCGGCTTCCGCCGGGGGCGGTCCACGATCGACGCGATCGATCGGGTTCGTACCTTGGCGGGCTCGGCTACTGCCCGGGGAGGGATGGCATTGGCGGTGTCCTTGGACATCGTCAATGCCTTCAACTCCCTCTCTTGGGAGGCCATCCGCAGGGGACTCGAACGGCATGGAGTCCCTCAATACCTGCGGGTGGCGGTCGGCTCCTACCTTAGCGGCAGGTGCGTCGAGTACGTGGGCCGGGGTGGAAACACCTGCACGAGGGAGATTAGTCGCGGCGTACCCCAGGGGTCAGTTTTGGGACCCCTCCTGTGGGACGTGGGGTACGACGCGGCGCTGCGGGTCCTCCTTCCCACCGGTGTCAGCGTAGTCTGCTACGCTGACGATACCGTGTTGGTAGCCGGTGGGCGTACCAGCGGGAGGATCGTCCGGCGCGCCGAGGTGGGAATGGCCACCGTGGCTTCCCTGATTCGGGGTATGGGTTTGGAGCTGGCTCCTCACAAGACGGAGGCGATGTGGTTCTTGGACCGTCATCTCCTCCGTCGAAATGGGAGGTCACTCGCCGATACCTGGATCCGAGTAGGGGACACCCGCATCCAGGTGAAGCCCGCGATAAAATATCTCGGACTTCACCTGGACGGCTCCTGGGCTTTTGGGCGCCACTTCGCGCTCATGGCACCCAGGTTGGAAAAAGCGGCGGCCAGCTTGGGTCGCTTGCTGCCCAACCTGGGGGGTCCGGACGCGAGGGTACGCCGCCTTTATGCGGGCATCGTGCGGTCGATGGCACTATATGGAGCCCCGATCTGGGCGGACGCCCTGATGGCCAACCGGCGCAGCCGGGCACTGCTTCGCAGTGTTTGGCGGCGCCTTGCCATCAGGGTGATCAGGGGATACCGCACGGTGTCTCATGAGGCGGCGGGAACTCTGGCAGGGTTACCACCCCTGGAGCTCCTGGCGGAGCGCGAAGCGTTTGTCTACGGACACCTTCGTCTCTGCCAGGATGTCTCACCCCAGTCGGAGGAGGCGGTCAGAGCCTTGGCCTGGCGGTCTTTGGTGGCCAAGTGGGAGGAGCGACTTCGCGCCACCCATGGGAGTCACCGGACCGTCGGGGCGGTATTGCCCATCCTCGATAGATGGGTGAGCCGAAGCCGAGGGCTATCCTACCGGACCACGCAGGTCCTCACCGGGCACGGATGCTTCGGTGAGTACCTGCGCCGGATAGGACGGGAAGCCACGGCGGCGTGTCACCACTGTGGTGACCAGAGGGACACGGCGCAGCACACACTGGAGTTTTGTCCAGCGTGGGAGGTGCGGCGTCGTGTCCTCCGGAGCGAGGTGGGCCAGGATCTGGCATTGCCATCCGTACTTAGACGGATGGTAGAGGATGCCAGATCCTGGCGGGCTATGGCGGCCTTCTGCGAGGGCGTCATGCGGGCGAAGGAGGCGACGGAGAGGGATCGCGAAGTTAGCGATCCCTCCCGTCAACGGCGGCGACGCAGGCGGCGCCGCCCTCCACCGGCGCCGGGGGATGTCCACCGTGTGGACATCGCCGGGCGCCCATAGGGGACTCAGTCTCCGGGGGGTGACAGCCCCTCGCGCGGGCCGGGGCGTAGCCGCGTACGCCACGGCCGTGACCCGCGCGGGGGGCCGTCCGGAGGGGTGACTCGGTCGTGATGGACGGGGGCCCATCGCGACCATTGCACGCCACCCCTCCGAGACGTGCAGCGACTTCGGACGTGGCCCTGAAGTCGCTGCAGGGGTATCCTTTGGGAGAGGGAGGGGTCACATCTTAGATGCGACCTCTCCCTTTCGGGATGGGAGCCTCCCAGACTTCTTCTGGGAGGCTCCAGCCGCTGAGGGGGAGCCGGTCGCGTTCGTAAGAGATCCCGGCTATCCCTCAGTAGCGTCGTTGGTGGCCACCGTGGGGTTTTAGCCGGTAAGAGTCCGGCATAACCTCGGAGTTCCCCCGAACTCCGAGGTACCCATAAGGATTTCCCCACGTTAAAAAAAAAAAAAAAAAAAAAAAAAAAAAAAAAAAAAAAAAGGATATATAACGTTATAGACGTATATAATGACCCCACCGAGAAGTACGGGCCGACACGACCGGGATTTTGTAAAACATTACCAGCGACGGTCTAGATGGGTTAGGTTAGGTTATATTCCCATATAGACGTATATAATTTGCCCACCGAGAAGTAGGGGCCGTCACGCTTGGAATGTTGTAAAATACAACATTCGAGATGTTAGGTTGCCTTAGGTTAGGATATATAACGATATAGACGTATATAATGTCCGCACCGAGACGTACCGGACGACACGAAGGGGATTCTGTAAAACATTACCAGCGAGGGGATAGATGGGTTAGGTTAGGTTATATTACGTTATAGACGTATATAATGTGCCCACCGAGAAGTTTGGGCCGACCAGCCAGGAATGTTGGAAAATACTACATCCGAGATGATAAGTTGCCTTAGGTTAGGATATATAACGTTATAGACGTATATAATGTCCGCACCGAGACATACGGACCGACACGACCGGGATTTTGTAAAACATTACCAGCGAGGGTCTAGACGGGTCAGGTTAGGTTATCTTACGATATAGACGTATATAATGTGCCCACCGAGAAGTAGGGCCCGACCCGCTATGAATGTTGGGAAATAATACATCCGAGATGTTAGGTTCCCTTAGGTTAGGATATACAACGATATAGAAGTATATAATGTCCCCCCGAGAAGTACGTGCCGACACGACCGGGATTTTGTAAAACATTACCAGCGAGGGTCTAGATGGGTTAGGTTAGGTTATATTACGTTATAGACGTAAATAATGTTCCCACCGAGAAGTGGGGCCGACCTGCCAGGAATGTTGTGAAATACTACATTCGAGATGTTAGGTTGCCTTAGGTTAGGATATATAACGATATAGACGTATATAATGTCCGCACCGAGACGTACCGGACGACACGAAGGGGATTCTGTAAAACATTACCAGCGAGGGGATAGATGGGTTAGGTTAGGTCATATTACGTTATAGACGTATATAATGTGCCCACCGAGAAGTTTGGGCCGACCCGCCAGGAATGTTGGAAAATACTACGTCCGAGATGTTAGGTTCCCTTAGGTTAGGATATATAACGCTATAGACGTATATAATGACCCCACCGAGAAGTACGGGCCGACACGACCGGGATTTTGTAAAACATTACCAGCGACGGTCTAGATGGGTTAGGTTAGGTTATGTTCCGATATAGACGTATATAATGTGCCCACCGAGAAGTAGGGGCCGACCCGCCAGGAATGTTGGAAAATACTACATCCGAGATGTTAAGTTGCCTTAGGTTAAGATATATAACGTTATAGACGTATATAATGTCCGCACCGAGACATACGGACCAACACGACCGGGATTTTGTAAAACATTACCAGCGACGGTCTAGATGGGATAGGTTAGGTTATATTCCCATATAGACGTATATAATTTGCCCACCGAGAAGTAGGGGCCGTCACGCTTGGAATGTTGTAAAATACAACATTCGAGATGTTAGGTTGCCTTAGGTTAGGATATATAACGATATAGACGTATATAATGTCCGCACCGAGACGTACCGGACGACACGAAGGGGATTCTGTAAAACATTACCAGCGAGGGGATAGATGGGTTAGGTTAGGTTATATTACGTTATAGACGTATATAATGTGCCCACCGAGAAGTTTGGGCCGACCAGCCAGGAATGTTGGAAAATACTACATCCGAGATGATAAGTTGCCTTAGGTTAGGATATATAACGTTATAGACGTATATAATGTCCGCACCGAGACATACGGACCGACACGACCGGGATTTTGTAAAACATTACCAGCGAGGGTCTAGACGGGTCAGGTTAGGTTATATTACGATATAGACGTATATAATGTGCCCACCGAGAAGTAGGGCCCGACCCGCTATGAATGTTGGGAAATAATACATCCGAGATGTTAGGTTCCCTTAGGTTAGGATATACAACGATATAGAAGTATATAATGTCCCCCCGAGAAGTACGTGCCGACACGACCGGGATTTTGTAAAACATTACCAGCGAGGGTCTAGATGGGTTAGGTTAGGTTATATTACGTTATAGACGTAAATAATGTTCCCACCGAGAAGTGGGGCCGACCTGCCAGGAATGTTGTGAAATACTACATTCGAGATGTTAGGTTGCCTTAGGTTAGGATATATAACGATATAGACGTATATAATGTCCGCACCGAGACGTACCGGACGACACGAAGGGGATTCTGTAAAACATTACCAGCGAGGGGATAGATGGGTTAGGTTAGGTCATATTACGTTATAGACGTATATAATGTGCCCACCGAGAAGTTTGGGCCGACCCGCCAGGAATGTTGGAAAATACTACGTCCGAGATGTTAGGTTCCCTTAGGTTAGGATATATAACGCTATAGACGTATATAATGACCCCACCGAGAAGTACGGGCCGACACGACCGGGATTTTGTAAAACATTACCAGCGACGGTCTAGATGGGTTAGGTTAGGTTATGTTCCGATATAGACGTATATAATGTGCGCACCGAGAAGTAGGGGCCGACCCGCCAGGAATGTTGGAAAATACTACATCCGAGATGTTAAGTTGCCTTAGGTTAAGATATATAACGTTATAGACGTATATAATGTCCGCACCGAGACATACGGACCAACACGACCGGGATTTTGTAAAACATTACCAGCGACGGTCCAGATGGGTTAGGTTAGGTTATATTCCCATATAGACGTATATAATTTGCCCACCGAGAAGTAGGGGCCGTCACGCTTGGAATGTTGTAAAATACAACATTCGAGATGTTAGGTTGCCTTAGGTTAGGATATATAACGATATAGACGTATATAATGTCCGCACCGAGACGTACCGGACGACACGAAGGGGATTCTGTAAAACATTACCAGCGAGGGGATAGATGGGTTAGGTTAGGTTATATTACGTTATAGACGTATATAATGTGCCCACCGAGAAGTTTGGGCCGACCAGCCAGGAATGTTGGAAAATACTACATCCGAGATGATAAGTTGCCTTAGGTTAGGATATATAACGTTATAGACGTATATAATGTCCGCACCGAGACATACGGACCGACACGACCGGGATTTTGTAAAACATTACCAGCGAGGGTCTAGACGGGTCAGGTTAGGTTATATTACGATATAGACGTATATAATGTGCCCACCGAGAAGTAGGGCCCGACCCGCTATGAATGTTGGGAAATAATACATCCGAGATGTTAGGTTCCCTTAGGTTAGGATATACAACGATATAGAAGTATATAATGTCCCCCCGAGAAGTACGTGCCGACACGACCGGGATTTTGTAAAACATTACCAGCGAGGGTCTAGATGGGTTAGGTTAGGTTATATTACGTTATAGACGTAAATAATGTTCCCACCGAGAAGTGGGGCCGACCTGCCAGGAATGTTGTGAAATACTACATTCGAGATGTTAGGTTGCCTTAGGTTAGGATATATAACGATATAGACGTATATAATGTCCGCACCGAGACGTACCGGACGACACGAAGGGGATTCTGTAAAACATTACCAGCGAGGGGATAGATGGGTTAGGTTAGGTCATATTACGTTATAGACGTATATAATGTGCCCACCGAGAAGTTTGGGCCGACCCGCCAGGAATGTTGGAAAATACTACATCCGAGATGTTAGGTTCCCTTAGGTTAGGATATATAACGTTATAGACGTATATAATGTCCCCACCGAGAAGTACGGGCCGACACGACCGGGATGTTGTAAAACATTACCAGCGAGGGTCTAGATGGGTTAGGTTAGGTTATATTACGATACAGACGTATATAGTGTGCTCACCGAGAAGTTGGGGCCGACCCGCCAGGAATGTTGGAAAATACTACGTCCGAGATGTTAGGTTCCCTTAGGTTAGAATATATAACGCTATAGACGTATATAATGACCCCACCGAGAAGTACGGGCCGACACGACCGGGATTTTGTAAAACATTACCAGCGAGGGTCTAGATGGGTTAGGTTAGGTTATATTCCGATATAGACGTATATAATGTGCCCACCGAGAAGTTGGGGCCGACCCGCCAGGAATGTTGGAAAATACTACATCCGAGAAGTTAACTTGCCTTAGGTTAGAATATATAACGTTATAGACGTATATAATGTCCGCACCGAGACGTACGGGACGACACGACCGAGATTCTGTAAAACATTACCAGCGAGGGGCTAGATGGGTTAGGTTAGGTTATATTACGATATAGACGTATATAATGTGCCCACCGAGAAGTTGGGGCCGACCCGCCAGGAATGTTGGAAAATACTACATCCGAGATGTTAAGTTGCCTTAGGTTAGGATATATAACGTTATAGACGTATATAATGTCCGCACCGAGACGTACAGGACGACACGACCGGGATTATGTAAAACATTACCAGCGAGGGTCTGGATGAGTTAGGTTAGATTATATTACGACATAGACGTATATAATGTGCCCACCGAGAAGTAGGGGCCGACCCGCCAGGAATGTTGGAAAATACTACATCCGAGATGTTAAGTTGCCTTAGGTTAGGATATATAACGTTATAGACGTATATAATGTCCGCATCGAGACATACGGACCGACACGACCGGGATTTTGTAAAACATTACCAGCGAGGGTCTAGACGGGTCAGCTTAGGTTATATTACGATATAGACGTATATAATGTGCCCACCGAGAAGTAGGGGCCGACCCGCTAGGAATGTTGGGAAATACTACATCCGAGATGTTAGGTTCCTTTAGGTTAGGATATATAACGATATAGACGTATATAATGTCCCCCCGAGAAGTACGTGCCGACACGACCGGGATTTTGTAAAACATTACCAGCGAGGGTCTAGATGGGTTAGGTTAGGTTATATTACGATATAGACGTATATAATGTTCCCACCGAGAAGTAGGGGCCGACCCGCCAGGAATGTTGGAAAATACTACATCCGAGATGTCAGGTTCCCTTAGGATAGGATATATAATGTTATAGACGTATATAATGACCCCACCGCGAAGTACGGGCCGACACGACCGGGATTTTGTAAAACATTACCAGCGAGGGTCTAGATGGGTTAGGTTAGGTTATATTCCGATATAGACGTATATAATGTGCCCACCGAGAAGTTGGGGCCGACAAGCCAGGAATGTTGGAAAATACTACATCCGAGATGTCAGGTTCCCTTAGGTTAGGGTATATTACGTTACAGATGCATACAATGTCCCAACCGAGATCTACGGTACGACACGGCCGGGATTCTGTAAAACATTATCACAGAGGGGCAAAATGGGTTAGGTTAGGTTATATTACGATATAGACGTATATAATGTCCCCACCGAGAAGTAGGGGCTGTCACGCCTGGAATGTTGGAAAATACTACATCCGAGATGTTAGGTTCCCTTAGGTTAGGATATATAACGTTATAGACGTATATAATGTCCCCACCGAGAAGTACGGGCCGACACGACCGGGAATTTGTAAAACATTACCAGCGAAGTTCCAGATGGGTTAGGTTAGGATATATTACGATATAGACGTATATAATGTGCCCACCGAGAAGTTGGGGCCCACCCGCCAGGAATGTTGGAAAATACTACATCCGAGATGTTAGGTTCCCTTATGTTAGGACATATAACGTTATAGACGTATATAATGTCCCCATCGCGAAGTAAGGGCCGACACGACCGGGACTTTGTAAAACATTACCAGCGAGGGTCTAGGTGGGTTAGGTAAGGTTATATTACGATATAGACGTATATAATGTGCCCACCGAGAAGTTGGGGCCGACCCGTCAGGAATGTTGGAAAATACTACATCCGAGATGTTAGGTTCCCTTAGGTTAGGATATATAACGTTATAGACGTATATAATGTCCCCACCGAGAAGTACGGGCCGACACGACCGGGATTTTGTAAAACATTACCAGCGAGGGTCTAGATGGGTTAGGTTAGGTTATATTACGATACAGACGTATATAGTGTGCCCACCGAGAAGTTGGGGCCGACCCGCCGGGAATGTTGGAAAATACTACGTCCGAGATGTTGGGTTCCCTTAGGTTAGGATATATAACGTTATAGACGTATATAATGACCCCACCGAGAAGTACGGGCCGACACGACCGGGATTTTGTAAAACATTACCAGCGAGGGTCTAGATGGGTTAGGTTAGGTTATATTCCGATATAGACGTATATAATGTACCCACCGAGAAGTTGGGGCCGACACGCCAGGAATGTTGGAAAATACTACATCCGAGATGTCAGGTTCCCTTAGGTTAGGATATATAACGTTATAGACGTATATAATGTCCCCACCGAGAAGTACGGGCCGACACGACCGGAATTTTGTAAAACATTACCAGCGAGGGTCTAGATGGGTTAGGTTAGGTTATATTACGATACAGACGTATATAGTGTGCTCACCGAGAAGTTGGGGCCGACCCGCCAGGAATGTTGGAAAATACTACGTCCGAGATGTTAGGTTCCCTTAGGTTAGGATATATAACGCTATAGACGTATATAATGACCCCACCGAGAAGTACGGGCCGACACGACCGGGATTTTGTAAAACATTACCAGCGACGGTCTAGATGGGTTAGGTTAGGTTATGTTCCGATATAGACGTATATAATTTGCCCACCGAGAAGTAGGGGCCGTCACGCCTGGAATGTTGTAAAATACAACATTCGAGATGTTAAGTTGCCTTAGGTTAGGATATATAACGTTATAGACGTATATAATGTCCGCACCGAGACGTACGGGCCGACACGACCGGGATTTTGTAAAACATTACCAGCGAGGGTCTAGACGGGTTAGGTTAGGTTATATTACGATATAGACGTATATAATGTGCCCACCGAGAAGTAGGGGCGACCCGCTAGGAATGTTGGGAAATACTACTTCCGAGATGTTAGGTTCCCTTAGGTTAGGATATTAACGATATAGACGTATATAATGTCCCCCCGAGAAGTACGTGCCGACACGACCGGGATTTTGTAAAACATCACCAGCGAGGGTCTAGATGGGTTAGGTTAGGTTATATTACGATATAGACGTATATAATGTGCCCACCGAGAAGTTGGGGCCGACCCGCCAGGAATGTTGGAAAATACTACATCCGAGATGTCAGGTTCCCTTAGGTTAGGATATATATTGTTATAGACGTATATAATGACCCCACCGAGAAGTACGGGCCGACACGACCGGGATTTTGTAAAACATTACCAGCGAGGGTCTAGATGGGTTAGGTTAGGTTATATTCCGATATAGACGTATATAATGTGCCCACCGAGAAGTTGGGGCCGACCCGCCAGGAATGTTGGAAAATACTACATCCGAGAAGTTAACTTGCCTTAGGTTAGAATATATAACGTTATAGACGTATATAATGTCCGCACCGAGACGTACGGGACGACACGACCGAGATTCTGTAAAACATTACCAGCGAGGGGCTAGATGGGTTAGGTTAGGTTATATTACGATATAGACGTATATAATGTGCCCACCGAGAAGTTGGGGCCGACCCGCCAGGAATGTTGGAAAATACTACATCCGAGATGTTAAGTTGCCTTAGGTTAGGATATATAACGTTATAGACGTATATAATGTCCGCACCGAGACGTACAGGACGACACGACCGGGATTATGTAAAACATTACCAGCGAGGGTCTGGATGAGTTAGGTTAGATTATATTACGACATAGACGTATATAATGTGCCCACCGAGAAGTAGGGGCCGACCCGCCAGGAATGTTGGAAAATACTACATCCGAGATGTTAAGTTGCCTTAGGTTAGGATATATAACGTTATAGACGTATATAATGTCCGCATCGAGACATACGGACCGACACGACCGGGATTTTGTAAAACATTACCAGCGAGGGTCTAGACGGGTCAGCTTAGGTTATATTACGATATAGACGTATATAATGTGCCCACCGAGAAGTAGGGGCCGACCCGCTAGGAATGTTGGGAAATACTACATCCGAGATGTTAGGTTCCTTTAGGTTAGGATATATAACGATATAGACGTATATAATGTCCCCCCGAGAAGTACGTGCCGACACGACCGGGATTTTGTAAAACATTACCAGCGAGGGTCTAGATGGGTTAGGTTAGGTTATATTACGATATAGACGTATATAATGTTCCCACCGAGAAGTAGGGGCCGACCCGCCAGGAATGTTGGAAAATACTACATCCGAGATGTCAGGTTCCCTTAGGATAGGATATATAATGTTATAGACGTATATAATGACCCCACCGCGAAGTACGGGCCGACACGACCGGGATTTTGTAAAACATTACCAGCGAGGGTCTAGATGGGTTAGGTTAGGTTATATTCCGATATAGACGTATATAATGTGCCCACCGAGAAGTTGGGGCCGACAAGCCAGGAATGTTGGAAAATACTACATCCGAGATGTCAGGTTCCCTTAGGTTAGGGTATATTACGTTACAGATGCATACAATGTCCCAACCGAGATCTACGGTACGACACGGCCGGGATTCTGTAAAACATTATCACAGAGGGGCAAAATGGGTTAGGTTAGGTTATATTACGATATAGACGTATATAATGTCCCCACCGAGAAGTAGGGGCTGTCACGCCTGGAATGTTGGAAAATACTACATCCGAGATGTTAGGTTCCCTTAGGTTAGGATATATAACGTTATAGACGTATATAATGTCCCCACCGAGAAGTACGGGCCGACACGACCGGGAATTTGTAAAACATTACCAGCGAAGTTCCAGATGGGTTAGGTTAGGATATATTACGATATAGACGTATATAATGTGCCCACCGAGAAGTTGGGGCCCACCCGCCAGGAATGTTGGAAAATACTACATCCGAGATGTTAGGTTCCCTTATGTTAGGACATATAACGTTATAGACGTATATAATGTCCCCATCGCGAAGTAAGGGCCGACACGACCGGGACTTTGTAAAACATTACCAGCGAGGGTCTAGGTGGGTTAGGTAAGGTTATATTACGATATAGACGTATATAATGTGCCCACCGAGAAGTTGGGGCCGACCCGTCAGGAATGTTGGAAAATACTACATCCGAGATGTTAGGTTCCCTTAGGTTAGGATATATAACGTTATAGACGTATATAATGTCCCCACCGAGAAGTACGGGCCGACACGACCGGGATTTTGTAAAACATTACCAGCGAGGGTCTAGATGGGTTAGGTTAGGTTATATTACGATACAGACGTATATAGTGTGCCCACCGAGAAGTTGGGGCCGACCCGCCGGGAATGTTGGAAAATACTACGTCCGAGATGTTGGGTTCCCTTAGGTTAGGATATATAACGTTATAGACGTATATAATGACCCCACCGAGAAGTACGGGCCGACACGACCGGGATTTTGTAAAACATTACCAGCGACGGTCTAGATGGGTTAGGTTAGGTTATATTCCCATATAGACGTATATAATTTGCCCACCGAGAAGTAGGGGCCGTCACGCCTGGAATGTTGTAAAATACAACATTCGAGATGTTAGGTTGCCTTAGGTTAGGATATATAACGATATAGACGTATATAATGTCCGCACCGAGACGTACCGGACGACACGAAGGGGATTCTGTAAAACATTACCAGCGGGGGGATAGATGGGTTAGGTTAGGTTATATTACGTTATAGACGTATATAATGTGCCCACCGAGAAGTTTGGGCCGACCCGCCAGGAATGTTGGAAAATACTACATCCGAGGTGTTAAGTTGCCTTAGGTTAGGATATATAACGTTATAGACGTATATAATGTCCGCACCGAGACATACGGACCGACACGACCGGGATTTTGTAAAACATTACCAGCGAGGGTCTAGACGGTTCAGGTTAGGTTATATTACGATATAGACGTATATAATGTGCCCACCGAGAAGTAGGGCCCGACCCGCTATGAATGTTGGGAAATAATACATCCGAGATGTTAGGTTCCCTTAGGTTAGGATATACAACGATATAGAAGTATATAATGTCCCCCCGAGAAGAACGTGCCGACACGACCGGGATTTTGTAAAACATTACCAGCGAGGGTCTAGATGGGTTAGGTTAGGTTATATTACGTTATAGACGTAAATAATGTTCCCACCGAGAAGTGGGGCCGACCTGCCAGGAATGTTGTGAAATACTACATTCGAGATGTTAGGTTGCCTTAGGTTAGGATATATAACGATATAGACGTATATAATGTCCGCACCGAGACGTACCGGACGACACGAAGGGGATTCTGTAAAACATTACCAGCGAGGGGATAGATGGGTTAGGTTAGGTTATATTACGTTATAGACGTATATAATGTGCCCACCGAGAAGTTTGGGCCGACCCGCCAGGAATGTTGGAAAATACTACATCCGAGATGTTAGGTTCCCTTAGGTTAGGATATATAACGTTATAGACGTATATAATGTCCCCACCGAGAAGTACGGGCCGACACGACCGGGATGTTGTAACACGTTACCAGCGAGGGTCTAGATGGGTTATGTTAGATTATATTACGATATAGACGTATATAATGTGCCCACCGAGAAGTAGGGGCCGACCCGCTAGGAATGTTGGAAAATACTACATCCGAGATGTTAGGTTCCCTTAGGTTAGGATATATAACGTTATAGACGTATATAACGTCCCCACCGAGAAGTAGGGGCCGACACGACCGGGATTTTGTAAAACATTACCAGCGAGGGTCTAGATGGGTTAGGTTGAGTTATATTACGATATAGATGTATATAATGTGCCCACCGAGAAGTTTGGGCCGACCCGCCAGGAATGTTGGAAAATACTACATCCGAGATGTTAGGTTCCCTTAGGTTAGGATATACAACGATATAGACGTATATAATGTCCCCCCGAGAAGTACGTGCCGACACGACCGGGATTTTGTAAAACATTACCAGCGAGGGTCTAGATGGGTTAGGTTAGGTTATGTTCCGATATAGACGTATATAATTTGCCCACCGAGAAGTAGGGGCCGTCACGCCTGGAATGTTGTAAAATACAACATTCGAGATGTTAAGTTGCCTTAGGTTAGGATATATAACGTTATAGACGTATATAATGTCCGCATCGAGACATACGGACCGACACGACCGGGATTTTGTAAAACATTACCAGCGAGGGTCTAGACGGGTCAGCTTAGGTTATATTACGATATAGACGTATATAATGTGCCCACCGAGAAGTAGGGGCCGACCCGCTAGGAATGTTGGGAAATACTACATCCGAGATGTTAGGTTCCTTTAGGTTAGGATATATAACGATATAGACGTATATAATGTCCCCCCGAGAAGTACGTGCCGACACGACCGGGATTTTGTAAAACATTACCAGCGAGGGTCTAGATGGGTTAGGTTAGGTTATATTACGATATAGACGTATATAATGTTCCCACCGAGAAGTAGGGGCCGACCCGCCAGGAATGTTGGAAAATACTACATCCGAGATGTCAGGTTCCCTTAGGTTAGGATATATAATGTTATAGACGTATATAATGACCCCACCGCGAAGTACGGGCCGACACGACCGGGATTTTGTAAAACATTACCAGCGAGGGTCTAGATGGGTTAGGTTAGGTTATATTCCGATATAGACGTATATAATGTGCCCACCGAGAAGTTGGGGCCGACAAGCCAGGAATGTTGGAAAATACTACATCCGAGATGTCAGGTTCCCTTAGGTTAGGGTATATTACGTTACAGATGCATACAATGTCCCAACCGAGATCTACGGTACGACACGGCCGGGATTCTGTAAAACATTATCACAGAGGGGCAAAATGGGTTAGGTTAGGTTATATTACGATATAGACGTATATAATGTCCCCACCGAGAAGTAGGGGCTGTCACGCCTGGAATGTTGGAAAATACTACATCCGAGATGTTAGGTTCCCTTAGGTTAGGATATATAACGTTATAGACGTATATAATGTCCCCATCGCGAAGTAAGGGCCGACACGACCGGGACTTTGTAAAACATTACCAGCGAGGGTCTAGGTGGGTTAGGTAAGGTTATATTACGATATAGACGTATATAATGTGCCCACCGAGAAGTTGGGGCCGACCCGTCAGGAATGTTGGAAAATACTACATCCGAGATGTTAGGTTCCCTTAGGTTAGGATATATAACGTTATAGACGTATATAATGACCCCACCGAGAAGTACGGGCCGACACGACCGGGATTTTGTAAAACATTACCAGCGACGGTCTAGATGGGTTAGGTTAGGTTATATTCCCATATAGACGTATATAATTTGCCCACCGAGAAGTAGGGGCCGTCACGCCTGGAATGTTGTAAAATACAACATTCGAGATGTTAGGTTGCCTTAGGTTAGGATATATAACGATATAGACGTATATAATGTCCGCACCGAGACGTACCGGACGACACGAAGGGGATTCTGTAAAACATTACCAGCGAGGGGATAGATGGGTTAGGTTAGGTTATATTACGTTATAGACGTATATAATGTGCCCACCGAGAAGTTTGGGCCGACCCGCCAGGAATGTTGGAAAATACTACATCCGAGGTGTTAAGTTGCCTTAGGTTAGGATATATAACGTTATAGACGTATATAATGTCCGCACCGAGACATACGGACCGACACGACCGGGATTTTGTAAAACATTACCAGCGAGGGTCTAGACGGTTCAGGTTAGGTTATATTACGATATAGACGTATATAATGTGCCCACCGAGAAGTAGGGCCCTACCCGCTATGAATGTTGGGAAATAATACATCCGAGATGTTAGGTTCCCTTAGGTTAGGATATACAACGATATAGAAGTATATAATGTCCCCCCGAGAAGAACGTGCCGACACGACAGGGATTTTGTAAAACATTACCAGCGAGGGTCTAGATGGGTTAGGTTAGGTTATATTACGTTATAGACGTAAATAATGTTCCCACCGAGAAGTGGGGCCGACCTGCCAGGAATGTTGTGAAATACTACATTCGAGATGTTAGGTTGCCTTAGGTTAGGATATATAACGATATAGACGTATATAATGTCCGCACCGAGACGTACCGGACGACACGAAGGGGATTCTGTAAAACATTACCAGCGAGGGTCTAGATGGGTTATGTTAGATTATATTACGATATAGACGTATATAATGTGCCCACCGAGAAGTAGGGGCCGACCCGCTAGGAATGTTGGAAAATACTACATCCGAGATGTTAGGTTCCCTTAGGTTAGGATATATAACGTTATAGACGTATATAACGTCCCCACCGAGAAGTAGGGGCCGACACGACCGGGATTTTGTAAAACATTACCAGCGAGGGTCTAGATGGGTTAGGTTGAGTTATATTACGATATAGATGTATATAATGTGCCCACCGAGAAGTTTGGGCCGACCCGCCAGGAATGTTGGAAAATACTACATCCGAGATGTTAGGTTCCCATAGGTTAGGATATACAACGATATAGACGTATATAATGTCCCCCCGAGAAGTACGTGCCGACACGACCGGGATTTTGTAAAACATTACCAGCGAGGGTCTAGATGGGTTAGGTTAGGTTATGTTCCGATATAGACGTATATAATTTGCCCACCGAGAAGTAGGGGCCGTCACGCCTGGAATGTTGTAAAATACAACATTCGAGATGTTAAGTTGCCTTAGGTTAGGATATATAACGTTATAGACGTATATAATGTCCGCATCGAGACATACGGACCGACACGACCGGGATTTTGTAAAACATTACCAGCGAGGGTCTAGACGGGTCAGCTTAGGTTATATTACGATATAGACGTATATAATGTGCCCACCGAGAAGTAGGGGCCGACCCGCTAGGAATGTTGGGAAATACTACATCCGAGATGTTAGGTTCCTTTAGGTTAGGAAATATAACGATATAGACGTATATAATGTCCCCCCGAGAAGTACGTGCCGACACGACCGGGATTTTGTAAAACATTACCAGCGAGGGTCTAGATGGGTTAGGTTAGGTTATATTACGATATAGACGTATATAATGTTCCCACCGAGAAGTAGGGGCCGACCCGCCAGGAATGTTGGAAAATACTACATCCGAGATGTCAGGTTCCCTTAGGTTAGGATATATAATGTTATAGACGTATATAATGACCCCACCGCGAAGTACGGGCCGACACGACCGGGATTTTGTAAAACATTACCAGCGAGGGTCTAGATGGGTTAGGTTAGGTTGTATTCCGATATAGACGTATATAATGTGCCCACCGAGAAGTTGGGGCCGACAAGCCAGGAATGTTGGAAAATACTACATCCGAGATGTCAGGTTCCCTTAGGTTAGGGTATATTACGTTACAGATGCATACAATGTCCCAACCGAGATCTACGGTACGACACGGCCGGGATTCTGTAAAACATTATCACAGAGGGGCAAAATGGGTTAGGTTAGGTTATATTGCGATATAGACGTATATAATGTCCCCACCGAGAAGTAGGGGCCGTCACGCCTGGAATGTTGGAAAATACTACATCCGAGATGTTAGGTTCCCTTAGGTTAGGATATATAACGTTATAGACGTATATAATGTCCCCACCGAGAAGTACGGGCCGACACGACCGGGAATTTGTAAAACATTACCAGCGAAGTTCCAGATGGGTTAGGTTAGGATATATTACGATATAGACGTATATAATGTGCCCACCGAGAAGTTGGGGCCGACCCGCCAGGAATGTTGTAAAATACAACATTCGAGATGTTAGGTTGCCTTAGGTTAGGATATATAACGATATAGACGTATATAATGTCCGCACCGAGACGTACCAGACGACACGAAGGGGATTCTGTAAAACATTACCAGCGAGGGGATAGATGGGTTAGGTTAGGTTATATTACGTTATAGACGTATATAATGTGCCCACCGAGAAATTGGGGCCGACCCGCCAGGAATGTTGGAAAATACTACATCCGAGAAGTTAAGTTGCCTTAGGTTAGAGTATATAACGTTATAGACGTATATAATGTCCGCACCGAGACGTACGGGCCGACACGACCGGGATTTTGTAAAACATTACCAGCGAGGGTCTAGACGGGTTAGGTTAGGTTATATTACGATATAGACGTATATAATGTGCCCACCGAGAAGTAGGGGCGACCCGCTAGGAATGTTGGGAAATACTACTTCCGAGATGTTAGGTTCCCTTAGGTTAGGATATTAACGATATAGACGTATATAATGTCCCCCCGAGAAGTACGTGCCGACACGACCGGGATTTTGTAAAACATTACCAGCGAGGGTCTAGATGGGTTAGGTTAGGTTATATTACGATATAGACGTATATAATGTGCCCACCGAGAAGTTGGGGCCGACCCGCCAGGAATGTTGGAAAATACTACATCCGAGATGTCAGGTTCCCTTAGGTTAGGATATATAATGTTATAGACGTATATAATGACCCCACCGAGAAGTACGGGCCGACACGACCGGGATTTTGTAAAACATTACCAGCGAGGGTCTAGATGGGTTAGGTTAGGTTATATTCCGATATAGACGTATATAATGTGCCCACCGAGAAGTTGGGGCCGACCCGCCACGAATGTTGGAAAATACTACATCCGAGATGTTAGGTTCCCTTAGGTTAGGATATATAACGTTATAGACGTATATAATGTCCGCATCGAGACATACGGACCGACACGACCGGGATTTTGTAAAACATTACCAGCGAGGGTCTAGACGGGTCAGCTTAGGTTATATTACGATATAGACGTATATAATGTGCCCACCGAGAAGTAGGGGCCGACCCGCTAGGAATGTTGGGAAATACTACATCCGAGATGTTAGGTTCCTTTAGGTTAGGATATATAACGATATAGACGTATATAATGTCCCCCCGAGAAGTACGTGCCGACACGACCGGGAATTTGTAAAACATTACCAGCGAGGGTCTAGATGGGTTAGGTTAGGTTATATTACGATATAGACGTATATAATGTTCCCACCGAGAAGTAGGGGCCGACCCGCCAGGAATGTTGGAAAATACTACATCCGAGATGTCAGGTTCCCTTAGGTTAGGATATATAATGTTATAGACGTATATAATGACCCCACCGCGAAGTACTGGCCGACACGACCGGGATTTTGTAAAACATTACCAGCGAGGGTCTAGATGGGTTAGGTTAGGTTATATTCCGATATAGACGTATATAATGTGCCCACCGAGAAGTTGGGGCCGACAAGCCAGGAATGTTGGAAAATACTACATCCGAGATGTCAGGTTCCCTTAGGTTAGGGTATATTACGTTACAGATGCATACAATGTCCCAACCGAGATCTACGGTACGACACGGCCGGGATTCTGTAAAACATTATCACAGTGGGGCAAAATGGGTTAGGTTAGGTTATATTACGATATAGACGTATATAATGTCCCCACCGAGAAGTAGGGGCTGTCACGCCTGGAATGTTGGAAAATACTACATCCGAGATGTTAGGTTCCCTTAGGTTAGGATATATAACGTTATAGACGTATATAATGTCCCCACCGAGAAGTACGGGCCGACACGACCGGGAATTTGTAAAACATTACCAGCGAAGTTCCAGATGGGTTAGGTTAGGATATATTACGATATAGACGTATATAATGTGCCCACCGAGAAGTTGGGGCCCACCCGCCAGGAATGTTGGAAAATACTACATCCGAGATGTTAGGTTCCCTTATGTTAGGACATATAACGTTATAGACGTATATAATGTCCCCATCGCGAAGTAAGGGCCGACACGACCGGGACTTTGTAAAACATTACCAGCGAGGGTCTAGGTGGGTTAGGTAAGGTTATATTACGATATAGACGTATATAATGTGCCCACCGAGAAGTTGGGGCCGACCCGTCAGGAATGTTGGAAAATACTACATCCGAGATGTTAGGTTCCCTTAGGTTAGGATATATAACGTTATAGACGTATATAATGTCCCCACCGAGAAGTACGGGCCGACACGACCGGGATTTTGTAAAACATTACCAGCGACGGTCTAGATGGGTTAGGTTAGGTTATATTCCCATATAGACGTATATAATTTGCCCACCGAGAAGTAGGGGCCGTCACGCCTGGAATGTTGTAAAATACAACATTCGAGATGTTAGGTTGCCTTAGGTTAGGATATATAACGTTATAGACGTATATAATGTCCGCACCGAGACATACGGACCGACACGACCGGGATTTTGTAAAACATTACCAGCGAGGGTCTAGACGGTTCAGGTTAGGTTATATTACGATATAGACGTATATAATGTGCCCACCGAGAAGTAGGGCCCGACCCGCTATGAATGTTGGGAAATAATACATCCGAGATGTTAGGTTCCCTTAGGTTAGGATATACAACGATATAGAAGTATATAATGTCCCCCCGAGAAGTACGTGCCGACACGACCGGGATTTTGTAAAACATTACCAGCGAGGGTCTAGATGGGTTAGGTTAGGTTATATTACGTTATAGACGTAAATAATGTTCCCACCGAGAAGTGGGGCCGACCTGCCAGGAATGTTGTGAAATACTACATTCGAGATGTTAGGTTGCCTTAGGTTAGGATATATAACGATATAGACGTATATAATGTCCCCACCGAGAAGTACGGGCCGACGCGACCGGGATGTTGTAAAACATTACCAGCGAGGGTCTAGATGGGTTAGGTTAGGTTATATTACGATATAGATGTATATAATGTGCCCACCGAGAAGTTGGGGCCGACCCGCCAGGAATGTTGTGAAATACTACATCCGCGATGCTAGGTTCCCTTAGGTTAGGATATATAACGTTATAGACGTATATAATGTCCCCACCGAGAAGTACGGGCCGACACGACCGGGATTTTGTAAAACATTACCAGCGAGGGTCTAGATGGGTTAGGTTAGGTTATATTACGATATAGACGTATATAATGTGCCCGCCGAGAAGTTTGGGCCGACCCGCCAGGAATGTTGGAAAATACTACATCCGAGATGTCAGGTTCCCTTAGGTTAGGATATATAATGTTATAGACGTATATAATGACCCCACCGCGAAGTACGGGCCGACACGACCGGGATTTTGTAAAACATTACCAGCGAGGGTCTAGATGGGTTAGGTTAGGTTATATTCCGATATAGACGTATATAATGTGCCCACCGAGAAGTTGGGGCCGACAAGCCAGGAATGTTGGAAAATACTACATCCGAGATGTCAGGTTCCCTTAGGTTAGGGTATATTACGTTACAGATGCATACAATGTCCCAACCGAGATCTACGGTACGACACGGCCGGGATTCTGTAAAACATTATCACAGAGGGGCAAAATGGGTTAGGTTAGGTTATATTGCGATATAGACGTATATAATGTCCCCACCGAGAAGTAGGGGCCGTCACGCCTGGAATGTTGGAAAATACTACATCCGAGATGTTAGGTTCCCTTAGGTTAGGATATATAACGTTATAGACGTATATAATGTCCCCACCGAGAAGTACGGGCCGACACGACCGGGAATTTGTAAAACATTACCAGCGAAGTTCCAGATGGGTTAGGTTAGGATATATTACGATATAGACGTATATAATGTGCCCACCGAGAAGTTGGGGCCGACCCGCCAGGAATGTTGTAAAATACAACATTCGAGATGTTAGGTTGCCTTAGGTTAGGATATATAACGATATAGACGTATATAATGTCCGCACCGAGACGTACCAGACGACACGAAGGGGATTCTGTAAAACATTACCAGCGAGGGGATAGATGGGTTAGGTTAGGTTATATTACGTTATAGACGTATATAATGTGCCCACCGAGAAATTGGGGCCGACCCGCCAGGAATGTTGGAAAATACTACATCCGAGAAGTTAAGTTGCCTTAGGTTAGAGTATATAACGTTATAGACGTATATAATGTCCGCACCGAGACGTACGGGCCGACACGACCGGGATTTTGTAAAACATTACCAGCGAGGGTCTAGACGGGTTAGGTTAGGTTATATTACGATATAGACGTATATAATGTGCCCACCGAGAAGTAGGGGCGACCCGCTAGGAATGTTGGGAAATACTACTTCCGAGATGTTAGGTTCCCTTAGGTTAGGATATTAACGATATAGACGTATATAATGTCCCCCCGAGAAGTACGTGCCGACACGACCGGGATTTTGTAAAACATTACCAGCGAGGGTCTAGATGGGTTAGGTTAGGTTATATTACGATATAGACGTATATAATGTGCCCACCGAGAAGTTGGGGCCGACCCGCCAGGAATGTTGGAAAATACTACATCCGAGATGTCAGGTTCCCTTAGGTTAGGATATATAATGTTATAGACGTATATAATGACCCCACCGAGAAGTACGGGCCGACACGACCGGGATTTTGTAAAACATTACCAGCGAGGGTCTAGATGGGTTAGGTTAGGTTATATTCCGATATAGACGTATATAATGTGCCCACCGAGAAGTTGGGGCCGACCCGCCACGAATGTTGGAAAATACTACATCCGAGATGTTAGGTTCCCTTAGGTTAGGATATATAACGTTATAGACGTATATAATGTCCGCATCGAGACATACGGACCGACACGACCGGGATTTTGTAAAACATTACCAGCGAGGGTCTAGACGGGTCAGCTTAGGTTATATTACGATATAGACGTATATAATGTGCCCACCGAGAAGTAGGGGCCGACCCGCTAGGAATGTTGGGAAATACTACATCCGAGATGTTAGGTTCCTTTAGGTTAGGATATATAACGATATAGACGTATATAATGTCCCCCCGAGAAGTACGTGCCGACACGACCGGGAATTTGTAAAACATTACCAGCGAGGGTCTAGATGGGTTAGGTTAGGTTATATTACGATATAGACGTATATAATGTTCCCACCGAGAAGTAGGGGCCGACCCGCCAGGAATGTTGGAAAATACTACATCCGAGATGTCAGGTTCCCTTAGGTTAGGATATATAATGTTATAGACGTATATAATGACCCCACCGCGAAGTACTGGCCGACACGACCGGGATTTTGTAAAACATTACCAGCGAGGGTCTAGATGGGTTAGGTTAGGTTATATTCCGATATAGACGTATATAATGTGCCCACCGAGAAGTTGGGGCCGACAAGCCAGGAATGTTGGAAAATACTACATCCGAGATGTCAGGTTCCCTTAGGTTAGGGTATATTACGTTACAGATGCATACAATGTCCCAACCGAGATCTACGGTACGACACGGCCGGGATTCTGTAAAACATTATCACAGTGGGGCAAAATGGGTTAGGTTAGGTTATATTACGATATAGACGTATATAATGTCCCCACCGAGAAGTAGGGGCTGTCACGCCTGGAATGTTGGAAAATACTACATCCGAGATGTTAGGTTCCCTTAGGTTAGGATATATAACGTTATAGACGTATATAATGTCCCCACCGAGAAGTACGGGCCGACACGACCGGGAATTTGTAAAACATTACCAGCGAAGTTCCAGATGGGTTAGGTTAGGATATATTACGATATAGACGTATATAATGTGCCCACCGAGAAGTTGGGGCCCACCCGCCAGGAATGTTGGAAAATACTACATCCGAGATGTTAGGTTCCCTTATGTTAGGACATATAACGTTATAGACGTATATAATGTCCCCATCGCGAAGTAAGGGCCGACACGACCGGGACTTTGTAAAACATTACCAGCGAGGGTCTAGGTGGGTTAGGTAAGGTTATATTACGATATAGACGTATATAATGTGCCCACCGAGAAGTTGGGGCCGACCCGTCAGGAATGTTGGAAAATACTACATCCGAGATGTTAGGTTCCCTTAGGTTAGGATATATAACGTTATAGACGTATATAATGTCCCCACCGAGAAGTACGGGCCGACACGACCGGGATTTTGTAAAACATTACCAGCGACGGTCTAGATGGGTTAGGTTAGGTTATATTCCCATATAGACGTATATAATTTGCCCACCGAGAAGTAGGGGCCGTCACGCCTGGAATGTTGTAAAATACAACATTCGAGATGTTAGGTTGCCTTAGGTTAGGATATATAACGTTATAGACGTATATAATGTCCGCACCGAGACATACGGACCGACACGACCGGGATTTTGTAAAACATTACCAGCGAGGGTCTAGACGGTTCAGGTTAGGTTATATTACGATATAGACGTATATAATGTGCCCACCGAGAAGTAGGGCCCGACCCGCTATGAATGTTGGGAAATAATACATCCGAGATGTTAGGTTCCCTTAGGTTAGGATATACAACGATATAGAAGTATATAATGTCCCCCCGAGAAGTACGTGCCGACACGACCGGGATTTTGTAAAACATTACCAGCGAGGGTCTAGATGGGTTAGGTTAGGTTATATTACGTTATAGACGTAAATAATGTTCCCACCGAGAAGTGGGGCCGACCTGCCAGGAATGTTGTGAAATACTACATTCGAGATGTTAGGTTGCCTTAGGTTAGGATATATAACGATATAGACGTATATAATGTCCCCACCGAGAAGTACGGGCCGACACGACCGGGATGTTGTAAAACATTACCAGCGAGGGTCTAGATGGGTTAGGTTAGGTTATATTACGATATAGATGTATATAATGTGCCCACCGAGAAGTTGGGGCCGACCCGCCAGGAATGTTGTGAAATACTACATCCGCGATGCTAGGTTCCCTTAGGTTAGGATATATAACGTTATAGACGTATATAATGTCCCCACCGAGAAGTACGGGCCGACACGACCGGGATTTTGTAAAACATTACCAGCGAGGGTCTAGATGGGTTAGGTTAGGTTATATTACGATATAGACGTATATAATGTGCCCGCCGAGAAGTTTGGGCCGACCCGCCAGGAATGCTGGAAAATACTACATCCGAGATGCTAGCTTCCCTTAGGTTAGTGTATAACGTTATAGACGCATATAATGTCCCCACCGAGTAGTACGTGCCGACACGACCGGGATTTTGTAAAACATTACCAGCGAGGGTCTAGATGGGTTAGGTTAGGCTATATTGCGATATAGACATATATAATGTGCCCACCGAGAAGGAGTGGCCGACCCGCTAGGAATGTTGGAAAATAGTACATCCGAGATGTTAAGTTTCCTTAGGTTAGGATATATAACGTTATAGACGTGTATAATGTCCCCACCGAGAAGTACGGGCCGACATGACCGGGATTTTGTAAAACATTACCAGCGAGGGTCCAGATGGGTTATGTTAGGTTATATTACGATATAGATGTATATAATGTGCCCACCGAGAAGTTGGGGCCGACCCGCCAGGAATGTTGTGAAATACTACATCCGCGATGCTAGGTTCCCTTAGGTTAGGATATATAACGTTATAGACGTATATAATGTCCCCACCGAGAAGTACGGGCCGCCACGACCGGGATTTTGTAAAACATTACCAGCGAGGGTCTAGATGGGTTAGGTTAGGTTATATTACGATATAGACGTATATAATGTGCCCACCGAGAAGTTGGGGCCGACCCGCCAGGAATGTTGGACAATACTACATCCGAGATGTTAGGTTCCCTTATGTTAGGACATATAACGTTATAGACGTATATAATGTCCCCACCGCGAAGTAAGGGCCGACACGACCGGGACTTTGTAAAACATTACCAGCGAGGGTCTAGATGGGTTAGGTTAGGTTATATTACGATATAGACGTATATAATGTGCCCACCGAGAAGTTGGGGCCGACCCGCCAGGAATGTTGGAAAATACTACATCCGAGATGTTAAGTTGCCTTAGGTTAGGATATATAACGTTATAGACGTATATAATGTCCCCACCGAGACGTACGGGCCGACACGACCGGGATTTTGTAAAACATTACCAGCGAGGGTCTAGATGGTTTAGGTTAGGTTATATTACGATATAGACGTATGTAATGTGCCCACCGAGAAGTAGGGGCCGACCCGCTAGGAATGTTGGAAAATACTACATCCGAGATGTTAGGTTCCCTTAGGTTAGGATATATAACGATATAGACGTATATAATGTCCGCACCGAGACGTACCGGACGACACGAAGGGGATTCTGTAAAACATTACCAGCGAGGGGATAGATGGGTTAGGTTAGGTTATATTACGTTATAGACGTATATAATGTGCCCACCGAGAAGTTTGGGCCGACCCGCCAGGAATGTTGGAAAATACTACATCCGAGGTGTTAAGTTGCCTTACGTTAGGATATATAACGTTATAGACGTATATAATGTCCGCACCGAGACATACGGACCGACACGACCGGGATTTTGTAAAACATTACCAGCGAGGGTCTAGACGGTTCAGGTTAGGTTATATTACGATATAGACGTATATAATGTGCCCACCGAGAAGTAGGGCCCGACCCGCTATGAATGTTGGGAAATAATACATCCGAGATGTTAGGTTCCCTTAGGTTAGGATATACAACGATATAGAAGTATATAATGTCCCCCCGAGAAGTACGTGCCGACACGACCGGGATTTTGTAAAACATTACCAGCGAGGGTCTAGATGGGTTAGGTTAGGTTATATTACGTTATAGACGTAAATAATGTTCCCACCGAGAAGTGGGGCCGACCTGCCAGGAATGTTGTGAAATACTACATTCGAGATGTTAGGTTGCCTTAGGTTAGGATATATAACGATATAGACGTATATAATGTCCGCACCGAGACGTACCGGACGACACGAAGGGGATTCTGTAAAACATTACCAGCGAGGGGATAGATGGGTTAGGTTAGGTTATATTACGTTATAGACGTATATAATGTGCCCACCGAGAAGTTTGGGCCGACCCGCCAGGAATGTTGGAAAATACTACATCCGAGATGTTAGGTTCCCTTAGGTTAGGATATATAACGTTATAGACGTATATAATGTCCCCACCGAGAAGTACGAGCCGACACGACCGGGATGTTGTAAAACGTTACCAGCGAGGGTCTAGATGGGTTATGTTAGATTATATTACGATATAGACGTATATAATGTGCCCACCGAGAAGTAGGGGCCGACCCGCTAGGAATGTTGGAAAATACTACATCCGAGATGTTAGGTTCCCTTAGGTTAGGATATATAACGTTATAGACGTATATAACGTCCCCACCGAGAAGTAGGGGCCGACACAACCGGGATTTTGTAAAACATTACCAGCGAGGGTCTAGATGGGTTAGGTTGAGTTATATTACGATATAGATGTATATAATGTGCCCACCGAAAAGTTTGGGCCGACCCGCCAGGAATGTTGGAAAATACTACATCCGAGATGTTAGGTTCCCTTAGGTTAGGATATATAACGTTATAGACGTATATAATGTCCCCACCGAGAAGTACGGGCCCACACGACCGGGATGTTGTAAAACATTACCAGCGAGGGTCTAGATGGGTTAGGTTAGGTTATATTACGATATAGATGTATATAATGTGCCCACCGAGAAGTTGGGGCCGACCCGCCAGGAATGTTGTGAAATACTACATCCGCGATGCTAGGTTCCCTTAGGTTAGGATATATAACGTTATAGACGTATATAATGTCCCCACCGAGAAGTACGGGCCGACACGACCGGGATTTTGTAAAACATTACCAGCGAGGGTCTAGATGGGTTAGGTTAGGTTATATTACGATATAGACGTATATAATGTGCCCGCCGAGAAGTTTGGGCCGACCCGCCAGGAATGCTGGAAAATACTACATCCGAGATGCTAGCTTCCCTTAGGTTAGTGTATAACGTTATAGACGCATATAATGTCCCCACCGAGTAGTACGTGCCGACACGACCGGGATTTTGTAAAACATTACCAGCGAGGGTCTAGATGGGTTAGGTTAGGCTATATTGCGATATAGACGTATATAATGTGCCCACCGAGAAGTAGTGGCCGACCCGCTAGGAATGTTGGAAAATAGTACATCCGAGATGTTAAGTTCCCTTAGGTTAGGATATATAACGTTATAGACGTGTATAATGTCCCCACCGAGAAGTACGGGCCGACATGACCGGGATTTTGTAAAACATTACCAGCGAGGGTCCAGATGGGTTATGTTAGGTTATATTACGATATAGATGTATATAATGTGCCCACCGAGAAGTTGGGGCCGACCCGCCAGGAATGTTGTGAAATACTACATCCGCGATGCTAGGTTCCCTTAGGTTAGGATATATAACGTTATAGACGTATATAATGTCCCCACCGAGAAGTACGGGCCGCCACGACCGGGATTTTGTAAAACATTACCAGCGAGGGTCTAGATGGGTTAGGTTAGGTTATATTACGATATAGACGTATATAATGTGCCCACCGAGAAGTTGGGGCCGACCCGCCAGGAATGTTGGACAATACTACATCCGAGATGTTAGGTTCCCTTATGTTAGGACATATAACGTTATAGACGTATATAATGTCCCCACCGCGAAGTAAGGGCCGACACGACCGGGACTTTGTAAAACATTACCAGCGAGGGTCTAGATGGGTTAGGTTAGGTTATATTACGATATAGACGTATATAATGTGCCCACCGAGAAGTTGGGGCCGACCCGCCAGGAATGTTGGAAAATACTACATCCGAGATGTTAAGTTGCCTTAGGTTAGGATATATAACGTTATAGACGTATATAATGTCCCCACCGAGACGTACGGGCCGACACGACCGGGATTTTGTAAAACATTACCAGCGAGGGTCTAGATGGTTTAGGTTAGGTTATATTACGATATAGACGTATGTAATGTGCCCACCGAGAAGTAGGGGCCGACCCGCTAGGAATGTTGGAAAATACTACATCCGAGATGTTAGGTTCCCTTAGGTTAGTATATATAACGTTATAAACGTATATAATGTCCCCACCGAGAAGTACGTGCCGACACGACCGGGATTTTGTAAAACATTACCAGCGAGGTTCTAGATGGGTTAGGTTAGGTTATATTACGTTATAGACGTATATAATGTGCCCACCGAGAAGTTGGGGCCGACCCGCCAGGAATGTTGGAGAATACTACATCCGAGATGTTAAGTTGCCTCAGGTTAGGGTATATTACGTTACAGATGCATACAATGTCCCTACCGAGACGTACGGGACGACACGGCCGGGATTTTGTAAAACATTACCAGCGAGGGTCTAGATGGGCTAGGTTAGGTTATATTACGATATAGACGTATATAATGTGCCCACCGAGAAGTTTGGGCCGACCCGCCAGGAATGTTGGAAAATACTACATCCGAGATGTTAAGTTGCCTTAGGTTAGGGTATATTACGTTACAGATGCATACAATGTCCCCACCGAGAAGTACGGGCCGACACGACCGGGATTTTGTAAAACATTACCAGCGAGGGTCTAGATGGGTTAGGTTAGGTTATATTACGATATAGACGTATATAATGTGCCCACCGAGAAGTTTGGGCCGACCCGCCAGGAATGTTGGAAAATACTACATCCGAGATGTTAGGTTGCCTTAGGTTAGGGTATATTACGTTACAGATGCATACAATGTCCCTACCGAGACGTACGGGACGACACGGCCGGGATTCTGTAAAACATTATCACGGAGGGGCAAAATGGGTTAGGTTAGGTTATATTACGATATATACGTATATAATGTGCCCACCGAGAAATTGGGGCCGACCTGCCAGGAATGTTGGAAAATACTACATCCGAGATGTTAGGTTCCCTTAGGTTAGGACATATAACGTTATAGACGTATATAATGTACCCACCGAGAAGAACGTGCCGACACGATCGGGATATTGTAAAACATTACCAGCGAGGGTCTAGATGGGTTAGGTTAGGTTATATTACGATATAGACGTAAACCATGTGCCCACCGAGAAGTGGGGGCCGACCCGCTAGGAATGTTGGAAAATACTACATCCGAGATGTTAGGTTCCCTTAGGTTAGGATATATAACGTTATAGACGTATATAATGTCCCCACCGAGAAGTACGGGCCGACACGACCGGGATTTTGTAAAACATTACCAGCGAGGGTCTAGATGGGTTAGGTTAGGTTATATTACGATATAGACGTATATAATGTGCCCACCGAGAAGTTTGGGCCGACCCGCCAGGAATGTTGGAAAATACTACATCCGAGATGTTAGCTTCCCTTAGGTTAGGATATATAACGTTATAGACGTATATAATGTCCCCACCGAGAAGTACGGGCCGACACGACCCGGATTTTGTAAAAACATTACCAGCGAGGGTCTAGATGGTTTAGGTTAGGTTATATTACGATATAGACGTATGTAATGTGCCCACCGAGAAGTAGGGGCCGACCCGCTAGGAATGTTGGAAAATACTACATCCGAGATGTTAGGTTCCCTTAGGTTAGAATATATAACGTTATAGACGTATATAATGTCCCCACCGAGAAGTACGGGCCGACACGACCGGGATTTTGTAAAACATTACCAGCGAGGGTCTAGATGGTTTAGGTTAGGTTATATTACGATATAGACGTATGTAATGTGCCCACCGAGAAGTAGGGGCCGACCCGCTAGGAATGTTGGAAAATACTACATCCGAGATGTTAGGTTCCCTTAGGTTAGTATATATAACGTTATAAACGTATATAATGTCCCCACCGAGAAGTACGTGCCGACACGACCGGGATTTTGTAAAACATTACCAGCGAGGTTCTAGATGGGTTAGGTTAGGTTATATTACGTTATAGACGTATATAATGTGCCCACCGAGAAGTTGGGGCCGACCCGCCAGGAATGTTGGAGAATACTACATCCGAGATGTTAAGTTGCCTCAGGTTAGGGTATATTACGTTACAGATGCATACAATGTCCCTACCGAGTCGTACGGGACGACACGGCCGGGATTTTGTAAAACATTACCAGCGAGGGTCTAGATGGGTTAGGTTAGGTTATATTACGATATAGACGTATATAATGTGCCCACCGAGAAGTTTGGGCCGACCCGCCAGGAATGTTGGAAAATACTACATCCGAGATGTTAAGTTGCCTTAGGTTAGGGTATATTACGTTACAGATGCATACAATGTCCCCACCGAGAAGTACGGGCCGACACGACCGGGATTTTGTAAAACATTACCAGCGAGGGTCTAGATGGGTTAGGTTAGGTTATATTACGATATAGACGTATATAATGTGCCCACCGAGAAGTTTGGGCCGACCCGCCAGGAATGTTGGAAAATACTACATCCGAGATGTTAGGTTGCCTTAGCTTAGGGTATATTACGTTACAGATGCATACAATGTCCCTACCGAGACGTACGGGACGACACGGCCGGGATTCTGTAAAACATTATCACGGAGGGGCAAAATGGGTTAGGTTAGGTTATATTACGATATATACGTATATAATGTGCCCACCGAGAAGTTGGGGCCGACCTGCCAGGAATGTTGGAAAATACTACATCCGAGATGTTAGGTTCCCTTAGGTTAGGACATATAACGTTATAGACGTATATAATGTACCCACCGAGAAGCACGTGCCGACACGATCGGGATATTGTAAAACATTACCAGCGACGGTCTAGATGGGTTAGGTTAGGTTATATTACGATATAGACGTAAACCATGTGCCCACCGAGAAGTGGGGGCCGACCCGCTAGGAATGTTGGAAAATACTACATCCGAGATGTTAGGTTCCCTTAGGTTAGGATATATAACGTTATAGACGTATATAATGTCCCCACCGAGAAGTACGGGCCGACACGACCGGGATTTTGTAAAACATTACCAGCGAGGGTCTAGATGGGTTAGGTTAGGTTATATTACGATATAGACGTATATAATGTGCCCACCGAGAAGTTTGGGCCGACCCGCCAGGAATGTTGGAAAATACTACATCCGAGATGTTAGCTTCCCTTAGGTTAGGATATATAACGTTATAGACGTATATAATGTCCCCACCGAGAAGTACGGGCCGACACGACCCGGATTTTGTAAAATATTACCAGCGAGGGTCTAGATGGGTTAGGTTAGGTTATATTACGATATAGACGTATATAATGTGCCCACCGAGAAGTTGGGGCCGACCCGCCAGGAATGTTGGAAAATACTACATCCGAGATGTTAAGTTGCCTTAGGTTAGGATATATAACGTTATAGACGTATATAATGTCCCCACCGAGACGTACGGGCCGACACGACCGGGATTTTGTAAAACATTACCAGCGAGGGTCTAGATGGTTTAGGTTAGGTTATATTACGATATAGACGTATGTAATGTGCCCACCGAGAAGTAGGGGCCGACCCGCTAGGAATGTTGGAAAATACTACATCCGAGATGTTAGGTTCCCTTAGGTTAGAATATATAACGTTATAGACGTATATAATGTCCCCACCGAGAAGTACGGGCCGACACGACCGTGATTTTGTAAAACATTGTCAGCGAGGGTCTAGATGGTTTAGGTTAGGTTATATTACGATATAGACGTATATAATGTGCCCACCGAGAAGTAGGGGCCGACCCGCTAGGAATGTTGGAAAATACTACATCCGAGATGTTGGGTTCCCTTAGGTTAGGATACATAACGTTATAGACGTATATAATGTCCCCACCGAGAAGTACGTGCCGACACGACCGGGATTTTGTAAAACATTACCAGCGAGGGTCTAGATTTGTTAGGTTAGGTTATATTACGATATAGACATATATAATATGCCCACCGAGAAGTTGGGGCCGACCCGCCAGGAATGTTGGACAATACTACATCCGAGATGTTAGGTTCCCTTATGTTAGGACGTATAACGTTATAGACGTATATAATGTCCCCACCGAGATGTACGGGCCGACACGACCGGGACTTTGTAAAACATTACCAGCGAGGGTCTAGATGGGTTAGGTTAGATTATATTACGATATAGACGTATATAATGTTCCCACCGAGAAGTTGGGGCCGACCCGCCAGGAATGTTGGAAAATACTACATCCGAGATGTTAAGTTGCCTTAGGTTAGGATATGTAACGTTATAGACGTATATAATGTCGGCACCGAGACATAGGGGAAGACACGACCGAGATTCTGTAAAACATTACCAGCGAGGGGCTAGATGGGTTAGGTTAGGTTATATTACGTTATAGACGTATATTATGTTCCCACCCAGAAGTGGGGCGGACCCGCCAGGAATGTTGTGAAATACTACATTCGAGATGTTAGGTTGCCTTTGGTTAGGGTATATTACGTTACAGATGCATACAATGTCCGCACCGAGACGTACGGGCCGACACGACCGGGATTTTGTAAAACATTACCAGCGAGGGTCTAGACGGGTTAGGTTAGGTTTTATTAGGATATAGACGTATATAATGTGCCCACCGAGAAGTTGGGGCCGACCCGCTAGGAATGTTGGAAAATACTACATCCGAGATGTTAGCTTCCCTTAGGTTAGGATATATAACGTTATAGACGTATATAATGTCCCCACCGAGAAGTACGGGCCGACACGACCCGGATTTTGTAAAAACATTACCAGCGAGGGTCTAGATGGTTTAGGTTAGGTTATATTACGATATAGACGTATGTAATGTGCCCACCGAGAAGTAGGGGCCGACCCGCTAGGAATGTTGGAAAATACTACATCCGAGATGTTAGGTTCCCTTAGGTTAGAATATATAACGTTATAGACGTATATAATGTCCCCACCGAGAAGTACGGGCCGACACGACCGTGATTTTGTAAAACATTGTCAGCGAGGGTCTAGATGGTTTAGGTTAGGTTATATTACGATATAGACGTATATAATGTGCCCACCGAGAAGTAGGGGCCGACCCGCTAGGAATGTTGGAAAATACTACATCCGAGATGTTGGGTTCCCTTAGGTTAGGATACATAACGTTATAGACGTATATAATGTCCCCACCGAGAAGTACGTGCCGACACGACCGGGATTTTGTAAAACATTACCAGCGAGGGTCTAGATTTGTTAGGTTAGGTTATATTACGATATAGACATATATAATATGCCCACCGAGAAGTTGGGGCCGACCCGCCAGGAATGTTGGACAATACTACATCCGAGATGTTAGGTTCCCTTATGTTAGGACGTATAACGTTATAGACGTATATAATGTCCCCACCGAGATGTACGGGCCGACACGACCGGGACTTTGTAAAACATTACCAGCGAGGGTCTAGATGGGTTAGGTTAGATTATATTACGATATAGACGTATATAATGTTCCCACCGAGAAGTTGGGGCCGACCCGCCAGGAATGTTGGAAAATACTACATCCGAGATGTTAAGTTGCCTTAGGTTAGGATATGTAACGTTATAGACGTATATAATGTCGGCACCGAGACATAGGGGAAGACACGACCGAGATTCTGTAAAACATTACCAGCGAGGGGCTAGATGGGTTAGGTTAGGTTATATTACGTTATAGACGTATATTATGTTCCCACCCAGAAGTGGGGCGGACCCGCCAGGAATGTTGTGAAATACTACATTCGAGATGTTAGGTTGCCTTTGGTTAGGGTATATTACGTTACAGATGCATACAATGTCCGCACCGAGACGTACGGGCCGACACGACCGGGATTTTGTAAAACATTACCAGCGAGGGTCTAGACGGGTTAGGTTAGGTTTTATTAGGATATAGACGTATATAATGTGCCCACCGAGAAGTTGGGGCCGACCCGCTAGGAATGTTGGAAAATACTACATCCGAGATGTTAAGTTGCCTTAGGTTAGGATATATAACGTTATAGACGTATATAATGTCCCCACCGAGGCGTACGGGCCGACACGACCGGGATTTTGTAAAACATTACCAGCGAGGGTCTAGATGGTTTAGGTTAGGTTATATTACGATATAGACGTATGTAATGTGCCCACCGAGAAGTAGGGGCCGACCCGCTAGGAATGTTGGAAAATACTACATCCGAGATGTTAGGTTCCCTTAGGTTAGTATATATAACGTTATAAACGTATATAATTTCCCCACCGAGAAGTACGTGCCGACACGACCGGGATTTTGTAAAACATTACCAGCGAGGTTCTAGATGGGTTAGGTTAGGTTATATTACGTTATAGACGTATATAGTGTGCCCACCGAGAGGTTGGGGCCGACCCGCCAGGAATGTTGGAGAATACTACATCCGAGATGTTAAGTTGCCTTAGGTTAGGGTATATTACGTTACAGATGCATACAATGTCCCTACCGAGACGTACGGGACGACACGGCCGGGATTCTGTAAAACATTATCACGGAGGGGCAAAACGGGTTAGGTTAGGTTATATTACGATATAGACGTATATAATGTCCCCACCGAGAAGTAGGGGCCGTCACGCCTGGAATGTTGGAAAATACTACATCCGAGATGTTAGGTTCCCTTAGGTTAGGATATATAACGTTATAGACGTATATAATGTCCCCACCGAGAAGTACGGGCCGACACGACCGGGATTTTGTAAAACATTACCAGCGAGGGTCTAGATGGGTTAGGTTAGGTTATATTACGATATAGACGGATATAATGTGCCCACCGAGAAGTTTGGGCCGACCCGCCAGGAATGTTGTGAAATACTACATCCGAGATGTTAAGTTCCCTTAGGTTAGGATATATCACGTTATAGACGTGTATAATGTCCCCACCGAGAAGTACGGGCCGACACGACCGGGATTTTGTAAAACATTACCAGCGAGGGTCCAGATGGGTTATGTTAGGTTATATTACGATATAGATGTATATAATGTGCCCACCGAGAAGTTGGGGCCGACCCGCCAGGAATGTTGTGAAATACTACATCCGCGATGCCAGGTTCCCTTAGGTTAGGATATATAACGTTATAGACGTATATAATGTCCCCACCGAGAAGTACGGGCCGCCACGACCGGGATTTTGTAAAACATTACCAGCGAGGGTCTAGATGGGTTAGGTTTGGTTATATTACGATATAGACGTATATAATGTGCACACCGAGAAGTTGGGGCCGACCCGCCAGGAATGTTGGACAATACTACATCCGAGATGTTAGGTTCCCTTATGTTAGGACATATAACGTTATAGACGTATATAATGTCCCCACCGCGAAGTAAGGGCCGACACGACCGGGACTTTGTAAAACATTACCAGCGAGGGTCTAGATGGGTTAGGTTAGGTTATATTACGATATAGACGTATATAATGTGCCCACCGAGAAGTTGGGGCCGACCCGCCAGGAATGTTGGAAAATACTACATCCGAGATGTTAGGTTCCCTTAGGTTAGGATATATAACGTTATAGACGTATATAATGTCCCCACCGAGAAGTACGGGCCGACACGACCGGGATTTTGTAAAACATTACCAGCGAGGGTCTAGATGGGTTAGGTTAGGTTATATTACGATATAGACGTATATAATGTGCCCACCGAGAAGTAGGGGCCGACCCGCTAGGAATGTTGGAAAATACTACATCCGAGATGTTAGGTTCCCTTAGGTTAGTATATATAACGTTATAAACGTATATAATGTCCCCACCGAGAAGTACGTGCCGACACGACCGGGATTTTGTAAAACATTACCAGCGAGGTTCTAGATGGGTTAGGTTAGGTTATATTACGTTATAGACGTATATAATGTGCCCACCGAGAAGTTGGGGCCGACCCGCCAGGAATGTTGGAGAATACTACATCCGAGATGTTAAGTTGCCTCAGGTTAGGGTATATTACGTTACAGATGCATACAATGTCCCTACCGAGACGTACGGGACGACACGGCCGGGATTTTGTAAAACATTACCAGCGAGGGTCTAGATGGGTTAGGTTAGGTTATATTACGATATAGACGTATATAATGTGCCCACCGAGAAGTTTGGGCCGACCCGCCAGGAATGTTGGAAAATACTACATCCGAGATGTTAAGTTGCCTTAGGTTAGGGTATATGACGTTACAGATGCATACAATGTCCCCACCGAGAAGTATGGGCCGACACGACCGGGATTTTGTAAAACATTACCAGCGAGGGTCTAGATGGGTTAGGTTAGGTTATATTACGATATAGACGTATATAATGTGCCCACCGAGAAGTTTGGGCCGACCCGCCAGGAATGTTGGAAAATACTACATCCGAGATGTTAGGTTGCCTTAGGTTAGGGTATATTACGTTACAGATGCATACAATGTCCCTACCGAGACGTACGGGACGACACGGCCGGGATTCTGTAAAACATTATCACGGAGGGGCAAAATGGGTTAGGTTAGGTTATATTACGATATATACGTATATAATGTGCCCACCGAGAAGTTGGGGCCGACCTGCCAGGAATGTTGGAAAATACTACATCCGAGATGTTAGGTTCCCTTAGGTTAGGACATATAACGTTATAGACGTATATAATGTACCCACCGAGAAGAACGTGCCGACACGATCGGGATATTGTAAAACATTACCAGCGAGGGTCTAGATGGGTTAGGTTAGGTTATATTACGATATAGACGTAAACCATGTGCCCACCGAGAAGTGGGGGCCGACCCGCTAGGAATGTTGGAAAATACTACATCCGAGATGTTAGGTTCCCTTAGGTTAGGATATATAACGTTATAGACGTATATAATGTCCCCACCGAGAAGTACGGGCCGACACGACCGGGATTTTGTAAAACATTACCAGCGAGGGTCTAGATGGGTTAGGTTAGGTTATATTACGATATAGACGTATATAATGTGCCCACCGAGAAGTTTGGGCCGACCCGCCAGGAATGTTGGAAAATACTACATCCGAGATGTTAGCTTCCCTTAGGTTAGGATATATAACGTTATAGACGTATATAATGTCCCCACCGAGAAGTACGGGCCGACACGACCCGGATTTTGTAAAAACATTACCAGCGAGGGTCTAGATGGTTTAGGTTAGGTTATATTACGATATAGACGTATGTAATGTGCCCACCGAGAAGTAGGGGCCGACCCGCTAGGAATGTTGGAAAATACTACATCCGAGATGTTAGGTTCCCTTAGGTTAGAATATATAACGTTATAGACGTATATAATGTCCCCACCGAGAAGTACGGGCCGACACGACCGTGATTTTGTAAAACATTGTCAGCGAGGGTCTAGATGGTTTAGGTTAGGTTATATTACGATATAGACGTATATAATGTGCCCACCGAGAAGTAGGGGCCGACCCGCTAGGAATGTTGGAAAATACTACATCCGAGATGTTGGGTTCCCTTAGGTTAGGATACATAACGTTATAGACGTATATAATGTCCCCACCGAGGCGTACGGGCCGACACGACCGGGATTTTGTAAAACATTACCAGCGAGGGTCTAGATGGGTTAGGTTAGGTTATATTACGATATAGACGGATATAATGTGCCCACCGAGAAGTTTGGGCCGACCCGCCAGGAATGTTGTGAAATACTACATCCGAGATGTTAAGTTCCCTTAGGTTAGGATATATCACGTTATAGACGTGTATAATGTCCCCACCGAGAAGTACGGGCCGACACGACCGGGATTTTGTAAAACATTACCAGCGAGGGTCCAGATGGGTTATGTTAGGTTATATTACGATATAGATGTATATAATGTGCCCACCGAGAAGTTGGGGCCGACCCGCCAGGAATGTTGTGAAATACTACATCCGCGATGCTAGGTTCCCTTAGGTTAGGATATATAACGTTATAGACGTATATAATGTCCCCACCGAGAAGTACGGGCCGCCACGACCGGGATTTTGTAAAACATTACCAGCGAGGGTCTAGATGGGTTAGGTTTGGTTATATTACGATATAGACGTATATAATGTGCCCACCGAGAAGTTGGGGCCGACCCGCCAGGAATGTTGGACAATACTACATCCGAGATGTTAGGTTCCCTTATGTTAGGACATATAACGTTATAGACGTATATAATGTCCCCACCGCGAAGTAAGGGCCGACACGACCGGGACTTTGTAAAACATTACCAGCGAGGGTCTAGATGGGTTAGGTTAGGTTATATTACGATATAGACGTATATAATGTGCCCACCGAGAAGTTGGGGCCGACCCGCCAGGAATGTTGGAAAATACTACATCCGAGATGTTAGGTTCCCTTAGGTTAGGATATATAACGTTATAGACGTATATAATGTCCCCACCGAGAAGTACGGGCCGACACGACCGGGATTTTGTAAAACATTACCAGCGAGGGTCTAGATGGGTTAGGTTAGGTTATATTACGATATAGACGTATATAATGTGCCCACCGAGAAGTTTGGGCCGACCCGCCAGGAATGTTGGAAAATACTACATCCGAGATGTTAGCTTCCCTTAGGTTAGGATATATAACGTTATAGACGTATATAATGTCCCCACCGAGAAGTACGGGCCGACACGACCCGGATTTTGTAAAATATTACCAGCGAGGGTCCAGATGGGTTAGGTTAGGTTATATTACGATATAGACGTATATAATGTGCCCACCGAGAAGTTGGGGCCGACCCGCCAGGAATGTTGGAAAATACTACATCCGAGATGTTAAGTTGCCTTAGGTTAGGATATATAACGTTATAGACGTATATAATGTCCCCACCGAGACGTACGGGCCGACACGACCGGGATTTTGTAAAACATTACCAGCGAGGGTCTAGATGGTTTAGGTTAGGTTATATTACGATATAGACGTATGTAATGTGCCCACCGAGAAGTAGGGGCCGACCCGCTAGGAATGTTGGAAAATACTACATCCGAGATGTTAGGTTCCCTTAGGTTAGTATATATAACGTTATAAACGTATATAATGTCCCCACCGAGAAGTACGTGCCGACACGACCGGGATTTTGTAAAACATTACCAGCGAGGTTCTAGATGGGTTAGGTTAGGTTATATTACGTTATAGACGTATATAATGTGCCCACCGAGAAGTTGGGGCCGACCCGCCAGGAATGTTGGAGAATAATACATCCGAGATGTTAAGTTGCCTTAGGTTAGGGTATATTACGTTACAGATGCATACAATGTCCCTACCGAGACGTACGGGACGACACGGCCGGGATTCTGTAAAACATTATCACGGAGGGGCAAAACGGGTTAGGTTAGGTTATATTACGATATAGACGTATATAATGTCCCCACCGAGAAGTAGGGGCCGTCACGCCTGGAATGTTGGAAAATACTACATCCGAGATGTTAGGTTCCCTTAGGTTAGGATATATAACGTTATAGACGTATATAATGTCCCCACCGAGAAGTACGGGCCGACACGTCCGGGATTTTGTAAAACATTACCAGCGAGGGTCTAGATGGGTTAGGTTAGGTTATATTACGATATAGACGGATATAATGTGCCCACCGAGAAGTTTGGGCCGACCCGCCAGGAATGTTGTGAAATACTACATCCGAGATGTTAAGTTCCCTTAGGTTAGGATATATAACGTTATAGACGTGTATAATGTCCCCACCGAGAAGTACGGGCCGACACGACCGGGATTTTGTAAAACATTACCAGCGAGGGTCTAGATGGGTTAGGTTAGGTTATATTCCGATATAGACGTATATAATGTGCCCACCGAGAAGTTGGGGCCGACCCGCCAGGAATGTTGGAAAATACTACATCCGAGATGTCAGGTTCCCTTAGGTTAGGATATATAATGTTATAGACGTACATAATGATCCCACCGAGAAGTACGGGCCGACACGACCGGGATTTTGTAAAACATTACCAGCGAGGGTCTAGATGGGTTAGGTTAGGTTATATTCCGATATAGACGTATATAATTTGCCCACAGAGAAGTAGGGGCCGTCACGCCTGGAATGTTGTAAAATACAACATTCGAGATGTTAGGTTGCCTTAGGTTAGGATATATAACGATATAGACGTATATAATGTCCGCACCGAGACGTACCGGACGACACGAAGGGGATTCTGTAAAACATTACCAGCGAGGGTCCAGATGGGTTAGGTTAGGTTATATTACGATATAGATGTATATAATGTGCCCACCGAGAAGTTGGGGCCGACCCGCCAGGAATGTTGTGGAATACTACATCCGCGATGCTAGGTTCCCTTAGGTTAGGATATTAACGATATAGACGTATATAATATCCCCCCGAGAAGTACGTGCCGACACGACCGGGATTTTGTAAAATATTACCAGCGAGGGTCTAGATGGGTTAGGTTAGGTTATATTACGATATAGACGTATATAATGTGCCCACCGAGAAGTTGGGGCCGACCCGCCAGGAATGTTGGAAAATACTACTTCCGAGATGTCAGGTTCCCTTAGGTTAGGATATATAATGTTATAGACGTATATAATGACCCCACCGAGAAGTACGGGCCGACGCGACCGGGATTTTGTAAAACATTACCAGCGAGGGTCTAGATGGGTTAGGTTAGGTTATATTCCGATATAGACGTATATAATGTTCCCACCGAGAAGTAGGGGCCGACCCGCCAGGAATGTTGGAAAATACTACATTCGAGATGTCAGGTTCCCTTAGGTTAGGATATATAATGTTATAGACGTATATAATGACCCCACCGAGAAGTACGGGCCGACACGACCGGGATTTTGTAAAACATTACCAGCGAGGGTCTAGATGGGTTAGGTTAGGTTATATACCGATATAGACGTATATAATGTGCCCACCGAGAAGTTGGGGCCGACAAGCCAGGAATGTTGGAAAATACTACATCCGAGATGTCAGGTTCCCTTAGGTTAGGGTATATTACGTTACAGATGCATACAATGTCCCAACCGAGATCTACGGTACGACACGGCCGGGATTCTGTAAAACATTATCACGGAGGGGCAAAATGGGTTAGGTTAGGTTATATTACGATATAGACGTATATAATGTCCCCACCGAGAAGTAGGGGCCGTCACGCCTGGAATGTTGGAAAATACTACATCCGAGATGTTAGGTTCCCTTAGGTTAGGATATATAACGTTATAGACGTATATAATGTCCCCACCGAGAAGTACGGGCCGACACGACCGGGAATTTGTAAAACATTACCAGCGAAGTTCCAGATGGGTTAGGTTAGGATATATTACGATATAGACGTATATAATGTGCCCACCGAGAAGTTGGGGCCGACCCGCCAGGAATGTTGGAAAATACTACATCCGAGATGTTAGGTTCCCTTAGGTTAGGATATATAACGTTATAGACGTATATAATGTCCCAACCGGGAAGTACGGCCCGACACGACCGGAATTTGTAAAACTTTACCAGCGAGGGTCTAGATGGGTTAGGTTAGGTTATATTACGATATAGACGTATATAATGTGCCCACCGAGAAGTAGGGGCCGACCCGCCAGGAATGTTGGAAAATACTACATCCGAGATGTTAGGTTCCCTTAGGTTAGGATATATAACGTTATAGACGTATATAATGTCCCAACCGGGAAGTACGGCCCGACACGACCGGAATTTGTAAAACTTTACCAGCGAGGGTCTAGATGGGTTAGGTTAGGTTATATTACGATACAGACGTATATAATGTGCCCACCGAGAAGTAGGGGCCGACCCGCCAGGAATGTTGGAAAATACTACATCCGAGATGTTAAGTTGCCTTAGGTTAGGATATATAACGTTATAGACGTATATCATGTCCGCACCGAGACGTACAGGACGACACGACCGGGATTCTGTAAAACATTACCAGCGAGGGTCTAGATGGGTTAGGTTAGGTTATATTACGATATAGACGTATATAATGTGCCCACCGAGAAGTAGGGGCCGACCCGCTATGAATGTTGGGAAATAATACATCCGAGATGTTAGGTTCCCTTAGGTTAGGATATACAACGATATAGACGTATATAATGTCCCCCCGAGAAGTACGTGCCGACACGACCGGGATTTTGTAAAACATTACCAGCGAGGGTCTAGATGGGTTAGGTTAGGTTATATTACGATATAGACGTATATAATGTGCCCACCGAGAAGTTGGGGCCGACCCGCCAGGAATGTTGGAAAATACTACATCCGAGATGTCAGGTTCCCTTAGGTTAGGATATATAATGTTATAGACGTACATAATGATCCCACCGAGAAGTACGGGCCGACACGACCGGGATTTTGTAAAACATTACCAGCGAGGGTCTAGACGGGTTAGGTTAGGTTTTATTAGGATATAGACGTATATAATGTGCCCACCGAGAAGTTGGGGCCGACCCGCTAGGAATGTTGGAAAATACTACATCCGAGATGTTAAGTTGCCTTAGGTTAGGATATATAACGTTATAGACGTATATAATGTCCCCACCGAGGCGTACGGGCCGACACGACCGGGATTTTGTAAAACATTACCAGCGAGGGTCTAGATGGTTTAGGTTAGGTTATATTACGATATAGACGTATGTAATGTGCCCACCGAGAAGTAGGGGCCGACCCGCTAGGAATGTTGGAAAATACTACATCCGAGATGTTAGGTTCCCTTAGGTTAGTATATATAACGTTATAAACGTATATAATGTCCCCACCGAGAAGTACGTGCCGACACGACCGGGATTTTGTAAAACATTACCAGCGAGGTTCTAGATGGGTTAGGTTAGGTTATATTACGTTATAGACGTATATAATGTGCCCACCGAGAAGTTGGGGCCGACCCGCCAGGAATGTTGGAGAATACTACATCCGAGATGTTAAGTTGCCTTAGGTTAGGGTATATTACGTTACAGATGCATACAATGTCCCTACCGAGACGTACGGGACGACACGGCCGGGATTCTGTAAAACATTATCACGGAGGGGCAAAACGGGTTAGGTTAGGTTATATTACGATATAGACGTATATAATGTCCCCACCGAGAAGTAGGGGCCGTCACGCCTGGAATGTTGGAAAATACTACATCCGAGATGTTAGGTTCCCTTAGGTTAGGATATATAACGTTATAGACGTATATAATGTCCCCACCGAGAAGTACGGGCCGACACGACCGGGATTTTGTAAAACATTACCAGCGAGGGTCTAGATGGGTTAGGTTTGGTTATATTACGATATAGACGTATATAATGTGCCCACCGAGAAGTTGGGGCCGACCCGCCAGGAATGTTGGACAATACTACATCCGAGATGTTAGGTTCCCTTATGTTAGGACATATAACGTTATAGACGTATATAATGTCCCCACCGCGAAGTAAGGGCCGACACGACCGGGACTTTGTAAAACATTACCAGCGAGGGTCTAGATGGGTTAGGTTAGGTTATATTACGATATAGACGTATATAATGTGCCCACCGAGAAGTTGGGGCCGACCCGCCAGGAATGTTGGAAAATACTACATCCGAGATGTTAGGTTCCCTTAGGTTAGGATATATAACGTTATAGACGTATATAATGTCCCCACCGAGAAGTACGGGCCGACACGACCGGGATTTTGTAAAACATTACCAGCGAGGGTCTAGATGGGTTAGGTTAGGTTATATTACGATATAGACGTATATAATGTGCCCACCGAGAAGTTTGGGCCGACCCGCCAGGAATGTTGGAAAATACTACATCCGAGATGTTAGCTTCCCTTAGGTTAGGATATATAACGTTATAGACGTATATAATGTCCGCACCGAGAAGTACGGGCCGACACGACCCGGATTTTGTAAAATATTACCAGCGAGGGTCTAGATGGGTTAGGTTAGGTTATATTACGATATAGACGTATATAATGTGCCCACCGAGAAGTTGGGGCCGACCCGCCAGGAATGTTGGAAAATACTACATCCGAGATGTTAAGTTGCCTTAGGTTAGGATATATAACGTTATAGACGTATATAATGTCCCCACCGAGACGTACGGGCCGACACGACCGGGATTTTGTAAAACATTACCAGCGAGGGTCTAGATGGTTTAGGTTAGGTTATATTACGATATAGACGTATGTAATGTGCCCACCGAGAAGTAGGGGCCGACCCGCTAGGAATGTTGGAAAATACTACATCCGAGATGTTAGGTTCCCTTAGGTTAGTATATATAACGTTATAAACGTATATAATGTCCCCACCGAGAAGTACGTGCCGACACGACCGGGATTTTGTAAAACATTACCAGCGAGGTTCTAGATGGGTTAGGTTAGGTTATATTACGTTATAGACGTATATAATGTGCCCACCGAGAAGTTGGGGCCGACCCGCCAGGAATGTTGGAGAATAATACATCCGAGATGTTAAGTTGCCTTAGGTTAGGGTATATTACGTTACAGATGCATACAATGTCCCTACCGAGACGTACGGGACGACACGGCCGGGATTCTGTAAAACATTATCACGGAGGGGCAAAACGGGTTAGGTTAGGTTATATTACGATATAGACGTATATAATGTCCCCACCGAGAAGTAGGGGCCGTCACGCCTGGAATGTTGGAAAATACTACATCCGAGATGTTAGGTTCCCTTAGGTTAGGATATATAACGATATAGACGTATATAATGTCCGCACCGAGAAGTACGGGCCGACACGACCGGGATTTTGTAAAACATTACCAGCGAGGGTCTAGATGGGTTAGGTTAGGTTATATTACGATATAGACGGATATAATGTGCCCACCGAGAAGTTTGGGCCGACCCGCCAGGAATGTTGTGAAATACTACATCCGAGATGTTAAGTTCCCTTAGGTTAGGATATATAACGTTATAGACGTGTATAATGTCCCCACCGAGAAGTACGGGCCGACACGACCGGGATTTTGTAAAACATTACCAGCGAGGGTCTAGATGGGTTAGGTTAGGTTATATTCCGATATAGACGTATATAATGTGCCCACCGAGAAGTTGGGGCCGACCCGCCAGGAATGTTGGAAAATACTACATCCGAGATGTCAGGTTCCCTTAGGTTAGGATATATAATGTTATAGACGTACATAATGATCCCACCGAGAAGTACGGGCCGACACGACCGGGATTTTGTAAAACATTACCAGCGAGGGTCTAGATGGGTTAGGTTAGGTTATATTCCGATATAGACGTATATAATTTGCCCACCGAGAAGTAGGGGCCGTCACGCCTGGAATGTTGTAAAATACAACATTCGAGATGTTAGGTTGCCTTAGGTTAGGATATATAACGATATAGACGTATATAATGTCCGCACCGAGACGTACCGGACGACACGAAGGGGATTCTGTAAAACATTACCAGCGAGGGTCCAGATGGGTTAGGTTAGGTTATATTACGATATAGATGTATATAATGTGCCCACCGAGAAGTTGGGGCCGACCCGCCAGGAATGTTGTGGAATACTACATCCGCGATGCTAGGTTCCCTTAGGTTAGGATATTAACGATATAGACGTATATAATATCCCCCCGAGAAGTACGTGCCGACACGACCGGGATTTTGTAAAATATTACCAGCGAGGGTCTAGATGGGTTAGGTTAGGTTATATTACGATATAGACGTATATAATGTGCCCACCGAGAAGTTGGGGCCGACCCGCCAGGAATGTTGGAAAATACTACATCCGAGATGTCAGGTTCCCTTAGGTTAGGATATATAATGTTATAGACGTATATAATGACCCCACCGAGAAGTACGGGCCGACGCGACCGGGATTTTGTAAAACATTACCAGCGAGGGTCTAGATGGGTTAGGTTAGGTTATATTCCGATATAGACGTATATAATGTTCCCACCGAGAAGTAGGGGCCGACCCGCCAGGAATGTTGGAAAATACTACATTCGAGATGTCAGGTTCCCTTAGGTTAGGATATATAATGTTATAGACGTATATAATGACCCCACCGAGAAGTACGGGCCGACACGACCGGGATTTTGTAAAACATTACCAGCGAGGGTCTAGATGGGTTAGGTTAGGTTATATACCGATATAGACGTATATAATGTGCCCACCGAGAAGTTGGGGCCGACAAGCCAGGAATGTTGGAAAATACTACATCCGAGATGTCAGGTTCCCTTAGGTTAGGGTATATTACGTTACAGATGCATACAATGTCCCAACCGAGATCTACGGTACGACACGGCCGGGATTCTGTAAAACATTATCACGGAGGGGCAAAATGGGTTAGGTTAGGTTATATTACGATATAGACGTATATAATGTCCCCACCGAGAAGTAGGGGCCGTCACGCCTGGAATGTTGGAAAATACTACATCCGAGATGTTAGGTTCCCTTAGGTTAGGATATATAACGTTATAGACGTATATAATGTCCCCACCGAGAAGTACGGGCCGACACGACCGGGAATTTGTAAAACATTACCAGCGAAGTTCCAGATGGGTTAGGTTAGGATATATTACGATATAGACGTATATAATGTGCCCACCGAGAAGTTGGGGCCGACCCGCCAGGAATGTTGGAAAATACTACATCCGAGATGTTAGGTTCCCTTAGGTTAGGATATATAACGTTATAGACGTATATAATGTCCCAACCGGGAAGTACGGCCCGACACGACCGGAATTTGTAAAACTTTACCAGCGAGGGTCTAGATGGGTTAGGTTAGGTTATATTACGATATAGACGTATATAATGTGCCCACCGAGAAGTAGGGGCCGACCCGCCAGGAATGTTGGAAAATACTACATCCGAGATGTTAGGTTCCCTTAGGTTAGGATATATAACGTTATAGACGTATATAATGTCCCAACCGGGAAGTACGGCCCGACACGACCGGAATTTGTAAAACTTTACCAGCGAGGGTCTAGATGGGTTAGGTTAGGTTATATTACGATACAGACGTATATAATGTGCCCACCGAGAAGTAGGGGCCGACCCGCCAGGAATGTTGGAAAATACTACATCCGAGATGTTAAGTTGCCTTAGGTTAGGATATATAACGTTATAGACGTATATCATGTCCGCACCGAGACGTACAGGACGACACGACCGGGATTCTGTAAAACATTACCAGCGAGGGTCTAGATGGGTTAGGTTAGGTTATATTACGATATAGACGTATATAATGTGCCCACCGAGAAGTAGGGGCCGACCCGCTATGAATGTTGGGAAATAATACATCCGAGATGTTAGGTTCCCTTAGGTTAGGATATACAACGATATAGACGTATATAATGTCCCCCCGAGAAGTACGTGCCGACACGACCGGGATTTTGTAAAACATTACCAGCGAGGGTCTAGATGGGTTAGGTTAGGTTATATTACGATATAGACGTATATAATGTGCCCACCGAGAAGTTGGGGCCGACCCGCCAGGAATGTTGGAAAATACTACATCCGAGATGTCAGGTTCCCTTAGGTTAGGATATATAATGTTATAGACGTACATAATGATCCCACCGAGAAGTACGGGCCGACACGACCGGGATTTTGTAAAACATTACCAGCGAGGGTCTAGACGGGTTAGGTTAGGTTTTATTAGGATATAGACGTATATAATGTGCCCACCGAGAAGTTGGGGCCGACCCGCTAGGAATGTTGGAAAATACTACATCCGAGATGTTAAGTTGCCTTAGGTTAGGATATATAACGTTATAGACGTATATAATGTCCCCACCGAGGCGTACGGGCCGACACGACCGGGATTTTGTAAAACATTACCAGCGAGGGTCTAGATGGTTTAGGTTAGGTTATATTACGATATAGACGTATGTAATGTGCCCACCGAGAAGTAGGGGCCGACCCGCTAGGAATGTTGGAAAATACTACATCCGAGATGTTAGGTTCCCTTAGGTTAGTATATATAACGTTATAAACGTATATAATGTCCCCACCGAGAAGTACGTGCCGACACGACCGGGATTTTGTAAAACATTACCAGCGAGGTTCTAGATGGGTTAGGTTAGGTTATATTACGTTATAGACGTATATAATGTGCCCACCGAGAAGTTGGGGCCGACCCGCCAGGAATGTTGGAGAATACTACATCCGAGATGTTAGGTTCCCTTAGGTTAGTATATATAACGTTATAAACGTATATAATGTCCCTACCGAGACGTACGGGACGACACGGCCGGGATTCTGTAAAACATTATCACGGAGGGGCAAAACGGGTTAGGTTAGGTTATATTACGATATAGACGTATATAATGTCCCCACCGAGAAGTAGGGGCCGTCACGCCTGGAATGTTGGAAAATACTACATCCGAGATGTTAGGTTCCCTTAGGTTAGGATATATAACGTTATAGACGTATATAATGTCCCCACCGAGAAGTACGGGCCGACACGACCGGGATTTTGTAAAACATTACCAGCGAGGGTCTAGATGGGTTAGGTTAGGTTATATTACGATATAGACGGATATAATGTGCCCACCGAGAAGTTTGGGCCGACCCGCCAGGAATGTTGTGAAATACTACATCCGAGATGTTAAGTTCCCTTAGGTTAGGATATATAACGTTATAGACGTGTATAATGTCCCCACCGAGAAGTACGGGCCGACACGACCGGGATTTTGTAAAACATTACCAGCGAGGGTCTAGATGGGTTAGGTTAGGTTATATTCCGATATAGACGTATATAATGTGCCCACCGAGAAGTTGGGGCCGACCCGGCAGGAATGTTGGAAAATACTACATCCGAGATGTCAGGTTCCCTTAGGTTAGGATATATAATGTTATAGACGTACATAATGATCCCACCGAGAAGTACGGGCCGACACGACCGGGATTTTGTAAAACATTACCAGCGAGGGTCTAGATGGGTTAGGTTAGGTTATATTCCGATATAGACGTATATAATTTGCCCACCGAGAAGTAGGGGCCGTCACGCCTGGAATGTTGTAAAATACAACATTCGAGATGTTAGGTTGCCTTAGGTTAGGATATATAACGATATAGACGTATATAATGTCCGCACCGAGACGTACCGGACGACACGAAGGGGATTCTGTAAAACATTACCAGCGAGGGTCCAGATGGGTTAGGTTAGGTTATATTACGATATAGATGTATATAATGTGCCCACCGAGAAGTTGGGGCCGACCCGCCAGGAATGTTGTGGAATACTACATCCGCGATGCTAGGTTCCCTTAGGTTAGGATATTAACGATATAGACGTATATAATATCCCCCCGAGAAGTACGTGCCGAAACGACCGGGATTTTGTAAAATATTACCAGCGAGGGTCTAGATGGGTTAGGTTAGGTTATATTACGATATAGACGTATATAATGTGCCCACCGAGAAGTTGGGGCCGACCCGCCAGGAATGTTGGAAAATACTACATCCGAGATGTCAGGTTCCCTTAGGTTAGGATATATAATGTTATAGACGTATATAATGACCTCACCGAGAAGTACGGGCCGACGCGACCGGGATTTTGTAAAACATTACCAGCGAGGGTCTAGATGGGTTAGGTTAGGTTATATTCCGATATAGACGTATATAATGTTCCCACCGAGAAGTAGGGGCCGACCCGCCAGGAATGTTGGAAAATACTACATTCGAGATGTCAGGTTCCCTTAGGTTAGGATATATAATGTTATAGACGTATATAATGACCCCACCGAGAAGTACGGGCCGACACGACCGGGATTTTGTAAAACATTACCAGCGAGGGTCTAGATGGGTTAGGTTAGGTTATATACCGATATAGACGTATATAATGTGCCCACCGAGAAGTTGGGGCCGACAAGCCAGGAATGTTGGAAAATACTACATCCGAGATGTCAGGTTCCCTTAGGTTAGGGTATATTACGTTACAGATGCATACAATGTCCCAACCGAGATCTACGGTACGACACGGCCGGGATTCTGTAAAACATTATCACGGAGGGGCAAAATGGGTTAGGTTAGGTTATATTACGATATAGACGTATATAATGTCCCCACCGAGAAGTAGGGGCCGTCACGCCTGGAATGTTGGAAAATACTACATCCGAGATGTTAGGTTCCCTTAGGTTAGGATATATAACGTTATAGACGTATATAATGTCCCCACCGAGAAGTACGGGCCGACACGACCGGGAATTTGTAAAACATTACCAGCGAAGTTCCAGATGGGTTAGGTTAGGATATATTACGATATAGACGTATATAATGTGCCCACCGAGAAGTTGGGGCCGACCCGCCAGGAATGTTGGAAAATACTACATCCGAGATGTTAGGTTCCCTTAGGTTAGGATATATAACGTTATAGACGTATATAATGTCCCAACCGGGAAGTACGGCCCGACACGACCGGAATTTGTAAAACTTTACCAGCGAGGGTCTAGATGGGTTAGGTTAGGTTATATTACGATATAGACGTATATAATGTGCCCACCGAGAAGTAGGGGCCGACCCGCCAGGAATGTTGGAAAATACTACATCCGAGATGTTAAGTTTCCTTAGGTTAGGATATATAACGTTATAGACGTATATAATGTCCGCACCGAGAAGTACGGGCCGACACGACCGGGATTTTGTAAAACATTACCAGCGAGGGTCCAGATGGGTTAGGTTAGGTTATATTACGATATAGATGTATATAATGTGCCCACCGAGAAGTTGGGGCCGACCCGCCAGGAATGTTGTGGAATACTACATCCGCGATGCTAGGTTCCCTTAGGTTAGGATATATAACGTTATAGACGTATATAATGTCCCCACCGAGAAGTACGGGCCGACACGACCGGGATTTTGTAAAACATTACCAGCGAATGTCTAGATGGGTTAGGTTAGGTTATATTACGATACAGACGTATATAATGTGCCCACCGAGAAGTAGGGGCCGACCCGCCAGGAATGTTGGAAAATACTACATCCGAGATGTTAAGTTGCCTTAGGTTAGGATATATAACGTTATAGACGTATATCATGTCCGCACCGAGACGTACAGGACGACACGACCGGGATTCTGTAAAACATTACCAGCGAGGGTCTAGATGGGTTAGGTTAGGTTATATTACGATATAGACGTATATAATGTGCCCACCGAGAAGTAGGGGCCGACCCGCTATGAATGTTGGGAAATAATACATCCGAGATGTTAGGTTCCCTTAGGTTAGGATATACAACGATATAGACGTATATAATGTCCCCCCGAGAAGTACGTGCCGACACGACCGGGATTTTGTAAAACATTACCAGCGAGGGTCTAGATGGGTTAGGTTAGGTTATATTACGATATAGACGTATATAATGTGCCCACCGAGAAGTTGGGGCCGACCCGCCAGGAATGTTGGAAAATACTACATCCGAGATGTCAGGTTCCCTTAGGTTAGGATATATAATGTTATAGACGTACATAATGATCCCACCGAGAAGTACGGGCCGACACGACCGGGATTTTGTAAAACATTACCAGCGAGGGTCTAGACGGGTTAGGTTAGGTTTTATTAGGATATAGACGTATATAATGTGCCCACCGAGAAGTTGGGGCCGACCCGCTAGGAATGTTGGAAAATACTACATCCGAGATGTTAAGTTGCCTTAGGTTAGGATATATAACGTTATAGACGTATATAATGTCCCCACCGAGGCGTACGGGCCGACACGACCGGGATTTTGTAAAACATTACCAGCGAGGGTCTAGATGGTTTAGGTTAGGTTATATTACGATATAGACGTATGTAATGTGCCCACCGAGAAGTAGGGGCCGACCCGCTAGGAATGTTGGAAAATACTACATCCGAGATGTTAGGTTCCCTTAGGTTAGTATATATAACGTTATAAACGTATATAATGTCCCCACCGAGAAGTACGTGCCGACACGACCGGGATTTTGTAAAACATTACCAGCGAGGTTCTAGATGGGTTAGGTTAGGTTATATTACGTTATAGACGTATATAATGTGCCCACCGAGAAGTTGGGGCCGACCCGCCAGGAATGTTGGAGAATACTACATCCGAGATGTTAAGTTGCCTTAGGTTAGGGTATATTACGTTACAGATGCATACAATGTCCCTACCGAGACGTACGGGACGACACGGCCGGGATTCTGTAAAACATTATCACGGAGGGGCAAAACGGGTTAGGTTAGGTTATATTACGATATAGACGTATATAATGTCCCCACCGAGAAGTAGGGGCCGTCACGCCTGGAATGTTGGAAAATACTACATCCGAGATGTTAGGTTCCCTTAGGTTAGGATATATAACGTTATAGACGTATATAATGTCCCCACCGAGAAGTACGTGCCGACACGACCGGGATTTTGTAAAACATTACCAGCGAGGGTCTAGATGGGTTAGGTTAGGTTATATTACGATATAGACGGATATAATGTGCCCACCGAGAAGTTTGGGCCGACCCGCCAGGAATGTTGTGAAATACTACATCCGAGATGTTAAGTTCCCTTAGGTTAGGATATATCACGTTATAGACGTGTATAATGTCCCCACCGAGAAGTACGGGCCGACACGACCGGGATTTTGTAAAACATTACCAGCGAGGGTCCAGATGGGTTATGTTAGGTTATATTACGATATAGATGTATATAATGTGCCCACCGAGAAGTTGGGGCCGACCCGCCAGGAATGTTGTGAAATACTACATCCGCGATGCTAGGTTCCCTTAGGTTAGGATATATAACGTTATAGACGTATATAATGTCCCCACCGAGAAGTACGGGCCGCCACGACCGGGATTTTGTAAAACATTACCAGCGAGGGTCTAGATGGGTTAGGTTTGGTTATATTACGATATAGACGTATATAATGTGCCCACCGAGAAGTTGGGGCCGACCCGCCAGGAATGTTGGACAATACTACATCCGAGATGTTAGGTTCCCTTATGTTAGGACATATAACGTTATAGACGTATATAATGTCCCCACCGCGAAGTAAGGGCCGACACGACCGGGACTTTGTAAAACATTACCAGCGAGGGTCTAGATGGGTTAGGTTAGGTTATATTACGATATAGACGTATATAATGTGCCCACCGAGAAGTTGGGGCCGACCCGCCAGGAATGTTGGAAAATACTACATCCGAGATGTTAGGTTCCCTTAGGTTAGGATATATAACGTTATAGACGTATATAATGTCCCCACCGAGAAGTACGGGCCGACACGACCGGGATTTTGTAAAACATTACCAGCGAGGGTCTAGATGGGTTAGGTTAGGTTATATTACGATATAGACGTATATAATGTGCCCACCGAGAAGTTTGGGCCGACCCGCCAGGAATGTTGGAAAATACTACATCCGAGATGTTAGCTTCCCTTAGGTTAGGATATATAACGTTATAGACGTATATAATGTCCCCACCGAGAAGTACGGGCCGACACGACCCGGATTTTGTAAAATATTACCAGCGAGGGTCTAGATGGGTTAGGTTAGGTTATATTACGATATAGACGTATATAATGTGCCCACCGAGAAGTTGGGGCCGACTCGCCAGGAATGTTGGAAAATACTACATCCGAGATGTTAAGTTGCCTTAGGTTAGGATATATAACGTTATAGACGTATATAATGTCCCCACCGAGACGTACGGGCCGACACGACCGGGATTTTGTAAAACATTACCAGCGAGGGTCTAGATGGTTTAGGTTAGGTTATATTACGATATAGACGTATGTAATGTGCCCACCGAGAAGTAGGGGCCGACCCGCTAGGAATGTTGGAAAATACTACATCCGAGATGTTAGGTTCCCTTAGGTTAGTATATATAACGTTATAAACGTATATAATGTCCCCACCGAGAAGTACGTGCCGACACGACCGGGATTTTGTAAAACATTACCAGCGAGGTTCTAGATGGGTTAGGTTAGGTTATATTACGTTATAGACGTATATAATGTGCCCACCGAGAAGTTGGGGCCGACCCGCCAGGAATGTTGGAGAATAATACATCCGAGATGTTAAGTTGCCTTAGGTTAGGGTATATTACGTTACAGATGCATACAATGTCCCTACCGAGACGTACGGGACGACACGGCCGGGATTCTGTAAAACATTATCACGGAGGGGCAAAACGGGTTAGGTTAGGTTATATTACGATATAGACGTATATAATGTCCCCACCGAGAAGTAGGGGCCGTCACGCCTGGAATGTTGGAAAATACTACATCCGAGATGTTAGGTTCCCTTAGGTTAGGATATATAACGTTATAGACGTATATAATGTCCCCACCGAGAAGTACGGGCCGACACGACCGGGATTTTGTAAAACATTACCAGCGAGGGTCTAGATGGGTTAGGTTAGGTTATATTACGATATAGACGGATATAATGTGCCCACCGAGAAGTTTGGGCCGACCCGCCAGGAATGTTGTGAAATACTACATCCGAGATGTTAAGTTCCCTTAGGTTAGGATATATAACGTTATAGACGTGTATAATGTCCCCACCGAGAAGTACGGGCCGACACGACCGGGATTTTGTAAAACATTACCAGCGAGGGTCCAGATGGGTTATGTTAGGTTATATTACGATATAGATGTATATAATGTGCCCACCGAGAAGTTGGGGCCGACCCGCCAGGAATGTTGTGAAATACTACATCCGCGATGCTAGGTTCCCTTAGGTTAGGATATATAACGTTATAGACGTATATAATGTCCCCACCGAGAAGTACGGGCCGCCACGACCGGGATTTTGTAAAACATTACCAGCGAGGGTCTAGATGGGTTAGGTTTGGTTATATTACGATATAGACGTATATAATGTGCCCACCGAGAAGTTGGGGCCGACCCGCCAGGAATGTTGGACAATACTACATCCGAGATGTTAGGTTCCCTTATGTTAGGACATATAACGTTATAGACGTATATAATGTCCCCACCGCGAAGTAAGGGCCGACACGACCGGGACTTTGTAAAACATTACCAGCGAGGGTCTAGATGGGTTAGGTTAGGTTATATTACGATATAGACGTATATAATGTGCCCACCGAGAAGTTGGGGCCGACCCGCCAGGAATGTTGGAAAATACTACATCCGAGATGTTAGGTTCCCTTAGGTTAGGATATATAACGTTATAGACGTATATAATGTCCCCACCGAGAAGTACGGGCCGACACGACCGGGATTTTGTAAAACATTACCAGCGAGGGTCTAGATGGGTTAGGTTAGGTTATATTACGATATAGACGTATATAATGTGCCCACCGAGAAGTTTGGGCCGACCCGCCAGGAATGTTGGAAAATACTACATCCGAGATGTTAGCTTCCCTTAGGTTAGGATATATAACGTTATAGACGTATATAATGTCCCCACCGAGAAGTACGGGCCGACACGACCCGGATTTTGTAAAATATTACCAGCGAGGGTCTAGATGGGTTAGGTTAGGTTATATTACGATATAGACGTATATAATGTGCCCACCGAGAAGTTGGGGCCGACTCGCCAGGAATGTTGGAAAATACTACATCCGAGATGTTAAGTTGCCTTAGGTTAGGATATATAACGTTATAGACGTATATAATGTCCCCACCGAGACGTACGGGCCGACACGACCGGGATTTTGTAAAACATTACCAGCGAGGGTCTAGATGGTTTAGGTTAGGTTATATTACGATATAGACGTATGTAATGTGCCCACCGAGAAGTAGGGGCCGACCCGCTAGGAATGTTGGAAAATACTACATCCGAGATGTTAGGTTCCCTTAGGTTAGTATATATAACGTTATAAACGTATATAATGTCCCCACCGAGAAGTACGTGCCGACACGACCGGGATTTTGTAAAACATTACCAGCGAGGTTCTAGATGGGTTAGGTTAGGTTATATTACGTTATAGACGTATATAATGTGCCCACCGAGAAGTTGGGGCCGACCCGCCAGGAATGTTGGAGAATAATACATCCGAGATGTTAAGTTGCCTTAGGTTAGGGTATATTACGTTACAGATGCATACAATGTCCCTACCGAGACGTACGGGACGACACGGCCGGGATTCTGTAAAACATTATCACGGAGGGGCAAAACGGGTTAGGTTAGGTTATATTACGATATAGACGTATATAATGTCCCCACCGAGAAGTAGGGGCCGTCACGCCTGGAATGTTGGAAAATACTACATCCGAGATGTTAGGTTCCCTTAGGTTAGGATATATAACGTTATAGACGTATATAATGTCCCCACCGAGAAGTACGGGCCGACACGACCGGGATTTTGTAAAACATTACCAGCGAGGGTCTAGATGGGTTAGGTTAGGTTATATTACGATATAGACGGATATAATGTGCCCACCGAGAAGTTTGGGCCGACCCGCCAGGAATGTTGTGAAATACTACATCCGAGATGTTAAGTTCCCTTAGGTTAGGATATATAACGTTATAGACGTGTATAATGTCCCCACCGAGAAGTACGGGCCGACACGACCGGGATTTTGTAAAACATTACCAGCGAGGGTCCAGATGGGTTATGTTAGGTTATATTACGATATAGATGTATATAATGTGCCCACCGAGAAGTTGGGGCCGACCCGCCAGGAATGTTGTGAAATACTACATCCGCGATGCTAGGTTCCCTTAGGTTAGGATATATAACGTTATAGACGTATATAATGTCCCCACCGAGAAGTACGGGCCGCCACGACCGGGATTTTGTAAAACATTACCAGCGAGGGTCTAGATGGGTTAGGTTTGGTTATATTACGATATAGACGTATATAATGTGCCCACCGAGAAGTTGGGGCCGACCCGCCAGGAATGTTGGACAATACTACATCCGAGATGTTAGGTTCCCTTATGTTAGGACATATAACGTTATAGACGTATATAATGTCCCCACCGCGAAGTAAGGGCCGACACGACCGGGACTTTGTAAAACATTACCAGCGAGGGTCTAGATGGGTTAGGTTAGGTTATATTACGATATAGACGTATATAATGTGCCCACCGAGAAGTTGGGGCCGACCCGCCAGGAATGTTGGAAAATACTACATCCGAGATGTTAGGTTCCCTTAGGTTAGGATATATAACGTTATAGACGTATATAATGTCCCCACCGAGAAGTACGGGCCGACACGACCGGGATTTTGTAAAACATTACCAGCGAGGGTCTAGATGGGTTAGGTTAGGTTATATTACGATATAGACGTATATAATGTGCCCACCGAGAAGTTTGGGCCGACCCGCCAGGAATGTTGGAAAATACTACATCCGAGATGTTAGCTTCCCTTAGGTTAGGATATATAACGTTATAGACGTATATAATGTCCCCACCGAGAAGTACGGGCCGACACGACCCGGATTTTGTAAAATATTACCAGCGAGGGTCTAGATGGGTTAGGTTAGGTTATATTACGATATAGACGTATATAATGTGCCCACCGAGAAGTTGGGGCCGACTCGCCAGGAATGTTGGAAAATACTACATCCGAGATGTTAAGTTGCCTTAGGTTAGGATATATAACGTTATAGACGTATATAATGTCCCCACCGAGACGTACGGGCCGACACGACCGGGATTTTGTAAAACATTACCAGCGAGGGTCTAGATGGTTTAGGTTAGGTTATATTACGATATAGACGTATGTAATGTGCCCACCGAGAAGTAGGGGCCGACCCGCTAGGAATGTTGGAAAATACTACATCCGAGATGTTAGGTTCCCTTAGGTTAGTATATATAACGTTATAAACGTATATAATGTCCCCACCGAGAAGTACGTGCCGACACGACCGGGATTTTGTAAAACATTACCAGCGAGGTTCTAGATGGGTTAGGTTAGGTTATATTACGTTATAGACGTATATAATGTGCCCACCGAGAAGTTGGGGCCGACCCGCCAGGAATGTTGGAGAATAATACATCCGAGATGTTAAGTTGCCTTAGGTTAGGGTATATTACGTTACAGATGCATACAATGTCCCTACCGAGACGTACGGGACGACACGGCCGGGATTCTGTAAAACATTATCACGGAGGGGCAAAACGGGGTAGGTTAGGTTATATTACGATATAGACGTATATAATGTCCCCACCGAGAAGTAGGGGCCGTCACGCCTGGAATGTTGGAAAATACTACATCCGAGATGTTAGGTTCCCTTAGGTTAGGATATATAACGTTATAGACGTATATAATGTCCCCACCGAGAAGTACGGGCCGACACGACCGGGATTTTGTAAAACATTACCAGCGAGGGTCTAGATGGGTTAGGTTAGGTTATATTACGATATAGACGGATATAATGTGCCCACCGAGAAGTTTGGGCCGACCCGCCAGGAATGTTGTGAAATACTACATCCGAGATGTTAAGTTCCCTTAGGTTAGGATATATAACGTTATAGACGTGTATAATGTCCCCACCGAGAAGTACGGGCCGACATGACCGGGATTTTGTAAAACATTACCAGCGAGGGTCTAGATGGGTTAGGTTAGGTTATATTCCGATATAGACGTATATAATTTGCCCACCGAGAAGTAGGGGCCGTCACGCCTGGAATGTTGTAAAATACAACATTCGAGATGTTAGGTTGCCTTAGGTTAGGATATATAACGATATAGACGTATATAATGTCCGCACCGAGACGTACCGGACGACACGAAGGGGATTCTGTAAAACATTACCAGCGAGGGTCCAGATGGGTTAGGTTAGGTTATATTACGATATAGATGTATATAATGTGCCCACCGAGAAGTTGGGGCCGACCCGCCAGGAATGCTGTGGAATACTACATCCGCGATGCTAGGTTCCCTTAGGTTAGGATATTAACGATATAGACGTATATAATATCCCCCCGAGAAGTACGTGCCGACACGACCGGGATTTTGTAAAATATTACCAGCGAGGGTCTAGATGGGTTAGGTTAGGTTATATTACGATATAGACGTATATAATGTGCCCACCGAGAAGTTGGGGCCGACCCGCCAGGAATGTTGGAAAATACTACATCCGAGATGTCAGGTTCCCTTAGGTTAGGATATATAATGTTATAGACGTATATAATGACCCCACCGAGAAGTACGGGCCGACGCGACCGGGATTTTGTAAAACATTACCAGCGAGGGTCTAGATGGGTTAGGTTAGGTTATATTCCGATATAGACGTATATAATGTTCCCACCGAGAAGTAGGGGCCGACCCGCCAGGAATGTTGGAAAATACTACATTCGAGATGTCAGGTTCCCTTAGGTTAGGATATATAATGTTATAGACGTATATAATGACCCCACCGAGAAGTACGGGCCGACACGACCGGGATTTTGTAAAACATTACCAGCGAGGGTCTAGATGGGTTAGGTTAGGTTATATACCGATATAGACGTATATAATGTGCCCACCGAGAAGTTGGGGCCGACAAGCCAGGAATGTTGGAAAATACTACATCCGAGATGTCAGGTTCCCTTAGGTTAGGGTATATTACGTTACAGATGCATACAATGTCCCAACCGAGATCTACGGTACGACACGGCCGGGATTCTGTAAAACATTATCACGGAGGGGCAAAATGGGTTAGGTTAGGTTATATTACGATATAGACGTATATAATGTCCCCACCGAGAAGTAGGGGCCGTCACGCCTGGAATGTTGGAAAATACTACATCCGAGATGTTAGGTTCCCTTAGGTTAGGATATATAACGTTATAGACGTATATAATGTCCCCACCGAGAAGTACGGGCCGACACGACCGGGAATTTGTAAAACATTACCAGCGAAGTTCCAGATGGGTTAGGTTAGGATATATTACGATATAGACGTATATAATGTGCCCACCGAGAAGTTGGGGCCGACCCGCCAGGAATGTTGGAAAATACTACATCCGAGATGTTAGGTTCCCTTAGGTTAGGATATATAACGTTATAGACGTATATAATGTCCCAACCGGGAAGTACGGCCCGACACGACCGGAATTTGTAAAACTTTACCAGCGAGGGTCTAGATGGGTTAGGTTAGGTTATATTACGATATAGACGTATATAATGTGCCCACCGAGAAGTAGGGGCCGACCCGCCAGGAATGTTGGAAAATACTACATCCGAGATGTTAAGTTTCCTTAGGTTAGGATATATAACGTTATAGACGTATATAATGTCCGCACCGAGAAGTACGGGCCGACACGACCGGGATTTTGTAAAACATTACCAGCGAGGGTCCAGATGGGTTAGGTTAGGTTATATTACGATATAGATGTATATAATGTGCCCACCGAGAAGTTGGGGCCGACCCGCCAGGAATGTTGTGGAATACTACATCCGCGATGCTAGGTTCCCTTAGGTTAGGATATATAACGTTATAGACGTATATAATGTCCCCACCGAGAAGTACGGGCCGACACGACCGGGATTTTGTAAAACATTACCAGCGAATGTCTAGATGGGTTAGGTTAGGTTATATTACGATACAGACGTATATAATGTGCCCACCGAGAAGTAGGGGCCGACCCGCCAGGAATGTTGGAAAATACTACATCCGAGATGTTAAGTTGCCTTAGGTTAGGATATATAACGTTATAGACGTATATCATGTCCGCACCGAGACGTACAGGACGACACGACCGGGATTCTGTAAAACATTACCAGCGAGGGTCTAGATGGGTTAGGTTAGGTTATATTACGATATAGACGTATATAATGTGCCCACCGAGAAGTAGGGGCCGACCCGCTATGAATGTTGGGAAATAATACATCCGAGATGTTAGGTTCCCTTAGGTTAGGATATACAACGATATAGACGTATATAATGTCCCCCCGAGAAGTACGTGCCGACACGACCGGGATTTTGTAAAACATTACCAGCGAGGGTCTAGATGGGTTAGGTTAGGTTATATTACGATATAGACGTATATAATGTGCCCACCGAGAAGTTGGGGCCGACCCGCCAGGAATGTTGGAAAATACTACATCCGAGATGTCAGGTTCCCTTAGGTTAGGATATATAATGTTATAGACGTACATAATGATCCCACCGAGAAGTACGGGCCGACACGACCGGGATTTTGTAAAACATTACCAGCGAGGGTCTAGATGGGTTAGGTTAGGTTGTATTCCGATATAGACGTATATAATTTGCCCACCGAGAAGTAGGGGCCGACCCGCTAGGAATGTTGGGAAATACTACTTCCGAGATGTTAGGTTCCCTTAGGTTAGGATATTAACGATATAGACGTATATAATGTCCCCCCGAGAAGTACGTGCCGACACGACCGGGATTTTGTAAAACATTACCAGCGAGGGTCTAGATGGGTTAGGTTAGGTTATATTACGATATAGACGTATATAATGTGCCCACCGAGAAGTTGGGGCCGACCCGCCAGGAATGTTGGAAAATACTACATCCGAGAAGTTAAGTTGCCTTAGGTTAGAATATATAACGTTATAGACGTATATAATGTCCGCACCGAGACGTACGGGACGACACGACCGAGATTCTGTAAAACATTACCAGCGAGGGGATAGATGGGTTAGGTTAGGTTATATTACGATATAGACGTATATAATGTGCCCACCGAGAAGTTGGGGCCGACCCGCCAGGAATGTTGGAAAATACTACATTCGAGATGTTAAGTTGCCTTAGGTTAGGATATATAACGTTATAGACGTATATAATGTCCGCACCGAGACGTACAGGACGACACGACCGGGATTATGTAAAACATTACCAGCGAGGGTCTGGATGAGTTAGGTTAGATTATATTACGACATAGACGTATATAATGTGCCCACCGGGAAGTAGGGGCCGACCCGCCAGGAATGTTGGAAAATACTACATCCGAGATGTTAAGTTGCCTTAGGTTAGGATATATAACGTTATAGACGTATATAATGTCCGCATCGAGACATACGGACCGACACGACCGGGATTTTGTAAAACATTACCAGCGAGGGTCTAGACGGGTCAGCTTAGGTTATATTACGATATAGACGTATATAATGTGCCCACCGAGAAGTAGGGGCCGACCCGCTAGGAATGTTGGGAAATACTACATCCGAGATGTTAGGTTCCTTTAGGTTAGGATATATAACGATATAGACGTATATAATGTCCCCCCGAGAAGTACGTGCCGACACGACCGGGATTTTGTAAAACATTACCAGCGAGGGTCTAGATGGGTTAGGTTAGGTTATATTACGATATAGACGTATATAATGTTCCCACCGAGAAGTAGGGGCCGACCCGCCAGGAATGTTGGAAAATACTACATCCGAGATGTAAGGTTCCCTTAGGTTAGGATATATAATGTTATAGACGTATATAATGACCCCACCGAGAAGTACGGGCCGACACGACCGGGATTTTGTAAAACATTACCAGCGAGGGTCTAGATGGGTTAGGTTAGGTTATATTCCGATATAGACGTATATAATGTGCCCACCGAGAAGTTGGGGCCGACAAGCCAGGAATGTTGGAAAATACTACATCCGAGATGTCAGGTTCCCTTAGGTTAGGGTATATTACGTTACAGATGCATACAATGTCCCAACCGAGATCTACGGTACGACACGGCCGGAATTCTGTAAAACATTATCACGGAGGGGCAAAATGGGTTAGGTTAGGTTATATTACGATATAGACGTATATAATGTCCCCACCGAGAAGTAGGGGCCGTCACGCCTGGAATGTTGGAAAATACTACATCCGAGATGTTAGGTTCCCTTAGGTTAGGATATATAACGTTATAGACGTATATAATGTCCCCACCGAGAAGTACGGGACGACACGACCGGGAATTTGTAAAACATTACCAGCGAAGTTCCAGATGGGTTAGGTTAGGATATATTACGATATAGACGTATATAATGTGCCCACCGAGAAGTTGGGGCCGACCCGCCAGGAATGTTGGAAAATACTACATCCGAGATGTTAGGTTCCCTTAGGTTAGGATATATAACGTTATAGACGTATATAATGTCCCAACCGGGAAGTACGGCCCGACACGACCGGAATTTGTAAAACTTTACCAGCGAGGGTCTAGATGGGTTAGGTTAGGTTATATTACGATATAGACGTATATAATGTGCCCACCGAGAAGGAGGGGCCGACCCGCTAGGAATGTTGGAAAATAGTACATCCGAGATGTTAAGTTTCCTTAGGTTAGGATATATAACGTTGTAGACGTATATAATGTCCGCACCGAGAAGTACGGGCCGACACGACCGGGATTTTGTAAAACATTACCAGCGAGGGTCCAGATGGGTTAGGTTAGGTTATATTACGATATAGATGTATATAATGTGCCCACCGAGAAGTTGGGGCCGACCCGCCAGGAATGTTGTGGAATACTACATCCGCGATGCTAGGTTCCCTTAGGTTAGGATATTAACGATATAGACGTATATAATGTCCCCCCGAGAAGTACGTGCCGACACGACCGGGATTTTGTAAAACATTACCAGCGAGGGTCTAGATGGGTTAGGTTAGGTTATATTACGATATAGACGTATATAATGTGCCCACCGAGAAGTTGGGGCCGACCCGCCAGGAATGTTGGAAAATACTACATCCGAGATGTCAGGTTCCCTTAGGTTAGGATATATAATGTTATAGACGTATATAATGACCCCACCGAGAAGTACGGGCCGACACGACCGGGATTTTGTAAAACATTACCAGCGAGGGTCTAGATGGGTTAGGTTAGGTTATATTCCGATATAGACGTATATAATGTTCCCACCGAGAAGTAGGGGCCGACCCGCCAGGAATGTTGGAAAATACTACATTCGAGATGTCAGGTTCCCTTAGGTTAGGATATATAATGTTATAGACGTATATAATGACCCCACCGAGAAGTACGGGCCGACACGACCGGGATTTTGTAAAACATTACCAGCGAGGGTCTAGATGGGTTAGGTTAGGTTATATTACGATATAGAGGTATATAATGTGCCCACCGAGAAGTTGGGGCCGACCCGCTAGGAATGTTGGAAAATACTACATCCGAGATGTTAAGTTGCCTTAGGTTAGGATATATAACGTTATAGACGTATATAATGTCCCCACCGAGGCGTACGGGCCGACACGACCGGGATTTTGTAAAACATTACCAGCGAGGGTCTAGATGGTTTAGGTTAGGTTATATTACGATATAGACGTATGTAATGTGCCCACCGAGAAGTAGGGGCCGACCCGCTAGGAATGTTGGAAAATACTACATCCGAGATGTTAGGTTCCCTTAGGTTAGTATATATAACGTTATAAACGTATATAATGTCCCCACCGAGAAGTACGTGCCGACACGACCGGGATTTTGTAAAACATTACCAGCGAGGTTCTAGATGGGTTAGGTTAGGTTATATTACGTTATAGACGTATATAATGTGCCCACCGAGAAGTTGGGGCCGACCCGCCAGGAATGTTGGAGAATACTACATCCGAGATGTTAAGTTGCCTTAGGTTAGGGTATATTACGTTACAGATGCATACAATGTCCCTACCGAGACGTACGGGACGACACGGCCGGGATTCTGTAAAACATTATCACGGAGGGGCAAAACGGGTTAGGTTAGGTTATATTACGATATAGACGTATATAATGTCCCCACCGAGAAGTTGGGGCCGACCCGCCAGGAATGTTGGAAAATACTACATCCGAGATGTCAGGTTCCCTTAGGTTAGGATATATAATGTTATAGACGTACATAATGATCCCACCGAGAAGTACGGGCCGACACGACCGGGATTTTGTAAAACATTACCAGCGAGGGTCTAGACGGGTTAGGTTAGGTTTTATTAGGATATAGACGTATATAATGTGCCCACCGAGAAGTTGGGGCCGACCCGCTAGGAATGTTGGAAAATACTACATCCGAGATGTTAAGTTGCCTTAGGTTAGGATATATAACGTTATAGACGTATATAATGTCCCCACCGAGGCGTACGGGCCGACACGACCGGGATTTTGTAAAACATTACCAGCGAGGGTCTAGATGGTTTAGGTTAGGTTATATTACGATATAGACGTATGTAATGTGCCCACCGAGAAGTAGGGGCCGACCCGCTAGGAATGTTGGAAAATACTACATCCGAGATGTTAGGTTCCCTTAGGTTAGTATATATAACGTTATAAACGTATATAATGTCCCCACCGAGAAGTACGTGCCGACACGACCGGGATTTTGTAAAACATTACCAGCGAGGTTCTAGATGGGTTAGGTTAGGTTATATTACGTTATAGACGTATATAATGTGCCCACCGAGAAGTTGGGGCCGACCCGCCAGGAATGTTGGAGAATACTACATCCGAGATGTTAAGTTGCCTTAGGTTAGGGTATATTACGTTACAGATGCATACAATGTCCCTACCGAGACGTACGGGACGACACGGCCGGGATTCTGTAAAACATTATCACGGAGGGGCAAAACGGGTTAGGTTAGGTTATATTACGATATAGACGTATATAATGTCCCCACCGAGAAGTAGGGGCCGTCACGCCTGGAATGTTGGAAAATACTACATCCGAGATGTTAGGTTCCCTTAGGTTAGGATATATAACGTTATAGACGTATATAATGTCCCCACCGAGAAGTACGGGCCGACACGACCGGGATTTTGTAAAACATTACCAGCGAGGGTCTAGATGGGTTAGGTTAGGTTATATTACGATATAGACGGATATAATGTGCCCACCGAGAAGTATGGGCCGACCCGCCAGGAATGTTGTGAAATACTACATCCGAGATGTTAAGTTCCCTTAGGTTAGGATATATCACGTTATAGACGTGTATAATGTCCCCACCGAGAAGTACGGGCCGACACGACCGGGATTTTGTAAAACATTACCAGCGAGGGTCCAGATGGGTTATGTTAGGTTATATTACGATATAGATGTATATAATGTGCCCACCGAGAAGTTGGGGCCGACCCGCCAGGAATGTTGTGAAATACTACATCCGCGATGCTAGGTTCCCTTAGGTTAGGATATATAACGTTATAGACGTATATAATGTCCCCACCGAGAAGTACGGGCCGCCACGACCGGGATTTTGTAAAACATTACCAGCGAGGGTCTAGATGGGTTAGGTTTGGTTATATTACGATATAGACGTATATAATGTGCCCACCGAGAAGTTGGGGCCGACCCGCCAGGAATGTTGGACAATACTACATCCGAGATGTTAGGTTCCCTTATGTTAGGACATATAACGTTATAGACGTATATAATGTCCCCACCGAGAAGTACGGGCCGACACGACCCGGATTTTGTAAAATATTACCAGCGAGGGTCTAGATGGGTTAGGTTAGGTTATATTACGATATAGACGTATATAATGTGCCCACCGAGAAGTTGGGGCCGACTCGCCAGGAATGTTGGAAAATACTACATCCGAGATGTTAAGTTGCCTTAGGTTAGGATATATAACGTTATAGACGTATATAATGTCCCCACCGAGACGTACGGGCCGACACGACCGGGATTTTGTAAAACATTACCAGCGAGGGTCTAGATGGTTTAGGTTAGGTTATATTACGATATAGACGTATGTAATGTGCCCACCGAGAAGTAGGGGCCGACCCGCTAGGAATGTTGGAAAATACTACATCCGAGATGTTAGGTTCCCTTAGGTTAGTATATATAACGTTATAAACGTATATAATGTCCCCACCGAGAAGTACGTGCCGACACGACCGGGATTTTGTAAAACATTACCAGCGAGGTTCTAGATGGGTTAGGTTAGGTTATATTACGTTATAGACGTATATAATGTGCCCACCGAGAAGTTGGGGCCGACCCGCCAGGAATGTTGGAGAATAATACATCCGAGATGTTAAGTTGCCTTAGGTTAGGGTATATTACGTTACAGATGCATACAATGTCCCTACCGAGACGTACGGGACGACACGGCCGGGATTCTGTAAAACATTATCACGGAGTGGCAAAACGGGTTAGGTTAGGTTATATTACGATATAGACGTATATAATGTCCCCACCGAGAAGTAGGGGCCGTCACGCCTGGAATGTTGGAAAATACTACATCCGAGATGTTAGGTTCCCTTAGGTTAGGATATATAACGTTATAGACGTATATAATGTCCCCACCGAGAAGTACGGGCCGACACGACCGGGATTTTGTAAAACATTACAAGCGAGGGTCTAGATGGGTTAGGTTAGGTTATATTACGATATAGACGTATATAATGTGCCCACCGAGAAGTTGGGGCCGACCCGCCAGGAATGTTGGAAAATACTACATCCGAGATGTCAGGTTCCCTTAGGTTAGGATATATAATGTTATAGACGTACATAATGATCCCACCGAGAAGTACGGGCCGACACGACCGGGATTTTGTAAAACATTACCAGCGAGGGTCTAGATGGGTTAGGTTAGGTTATATTCCGATATAGACGTATATAATTTGCCCACCGAGAAGTAGGGGCCGTCACGCCTGGAATGTTGTAAAATACAACATTCGAGATGTTAGGTTGCCTTAGGTTAGGATATATAACGATATAGACGTATATAATGTCCGCACCGAGACGTACCGGACGACACGAAGGGGATTCTGTAAAACATTACCAGCGAGGGTCCAGATGGGTTAGGTTAGGTTATATTACGATATAGATGTATATAATGTGCCCACCGAGAAGTTGGGGCCGACCCGCCAGGAATGTTGTGGAATACTACATCCGCGATGCTAGGTTCCCTTAGGTTAGGATATTAACGATATAGACGTATATAATATCCCCCCGAGAAGTACGTGCCGACACGACCGGGATTTTGTAAAATATTACCAGCGAGGGTCTAGATGGGTTAGGTTAGGTTATATTACGATATAGACGTATATAATGTGCCCACCGAGAAGTTGGGGCCGACCCGCCAGGAATGTTGGAAAATACTACATCCGAGATGTCAGGTTCCCTTAGGTTAGGATATATAACGTTATAGACGTATATAATGTCCCCACCGAGAAGTACGGGCCGACACGACCGGGATTTTGTAAAACATTACAAGCGAGGGTCTAGATGGGTTAGGTTAGGTTATATTACGATATAGACGTATATAATGTGCCCACCGAGAAGTTGGGGCCGACCCGCCAGGAATGTTGGAAAATACTACATCCGAGATGTCAGGTTCCCTTAGGTTAGGATATATAATGTTATAGACGTACATAATGATCCCACCGAGAAGTACGGGCCGACACGACCGGGATTTTGTAAAACATTACCAGCGAGGGTCTAGATGGGTTAGGTTAGGTTATATTCCGATATAGACGTATATAATTTGCCCACCGAGAAGTAGGGGCCGTCACGCCTGGAATGTTGTAAAATACAACATTCGAGATGTTAGGTTGCCTTAGGTTAGGATATATAACGATATAGACGTATATAATGTCCGCACCGAGACGTACCGGACGACACGAAGGGGATTCTGTAAAACATTACCAGCGAGGGTCCAGATGGGTTAGGTTAGGTTATATTACGATATAGATGTATATAATGTGCCCACCGAGAAGTTGGGGCCGACCCGCCAGGAATGTTGTGGAATACTACATCCGCGATGCTAGGTTCCCTTAGGTTAGGATATTAACGATATAGACGTATATAATATCCCCCCGAGAAGTACGTGCCGACACGACCGGGATTTTGTAAAATATTACCAGCGAGGGTCTAGATGGGTTAGGTTAGGTTATATTACGATATAGACGTATATAATGTGCCCACCGAGAAGTTGGGGCCGACCCGCCAGGAATGTTGGAAAATACTACATCCGAGATGTCAGGTTCCCTTAGGTTAGGATATATAATGTTATAGACGTATATAATGACCCCACCGAGAAGTACGGGCCGACGCGACCGGGATTTTGTAAAACATTACCAGCGAGGGTCTAGATGGGTTAGGTTAGGTTATATTCCGATATAGACGTATATAATGTTCCCACCGAGAAGTAGGGGCCGACCCGCCAGGAATGTTGGAAAATACTACATTCGAGATGTCAGGTTCCCTTAGGTTAGGATATATAATGTTATAGACGTATATAATGACCCCACCGAGAAGTACGGGCCGACACGACCGGGATTTTGTAAAACATTACCAGCGAGGGTCTAGATGGGTTAGGTTAGGTTATATACCGATATAGACGTATATAATGTGCCCACCGAGAAGTTGGGGCCGACAAGCCAGGAATGTTGGAAAATACTACATCCGAGATGTCAGGTTCCCTTAGGTTAGGGTATATTACGTTACAGATGCATACAATGTCCCAACCGAGATCTACGGTACGACACGGCCGGGATTCTGTAAAACATTATCACGGAGGGGCAAAATGGGTTAGGTTAGGTTATATTACGATATAGACGTATATAATGTCCCCACCGAGAAGTAGGGGCCGTCACGCCTGGAATGTTGGAAAATACTACATCCGAGATGTTAGGTTCCCTTAGGTTAGGATATATAACGTTATAGACGTATATAATGTCCCCACCGAGAAGTACGGGCCGACACGACCGGGAATTTGTAAAACATTACCAGCGAAGTTCCAGATGGGTTAGGTTAGGATATATTACGATATAGACGTATATAATGTGCCCACCGAGAAGTTGGGGCCGACCCGCCAGGAATGTTGGAAAATACTACATCCGAGATGTTAGGTTCCCTTAGGTTAGGATATATAACGTTATAGACGTATATAATGTCCCAACCGGGAAGTACGGCCCGACACGACCGGAATTTGTAAAACTTTACCAGCGAGGGTCTAGATGGGTTAGGTTAGGTTATATTACGATATAGACGTATATAATGTGCCCACCGAGAAGTAGGGGCCGACCCGCCAGGAATGTTGGAAAATACTACATCCGAGATGTTAAGTTTCCTTAGGTTAGGATATATAACGTTATAGACGTATATAATGTCCGCACCGAGAAGTACGGGCCGACACGACCGGGATTTTGTAAAACATTACCAGCGAGGGTCCAGATGGGTTAGGTTAGGTTATATTACGATATAGATGTATATAATGTGCCCACCGAGAAGTTGGGGCCGACCCGCCAGGAATGTTGTGGAATACTACATCCGCGATGCTAGGTTCCCTTAGGTTAGGATATATAACGTTATAGACGTATATAATGTCCCCACCGAGAAGTACGGGCCGACACGACCGGGATTTTGTAAAACATTACCAGCGAATGTCTAGATGGGTTAGGTTAGGTTATATTACGATACAGACGTATATAATGTGCCCACCGAGAAGTAGGGGCCGACCCGCCAGGAATGTTGGAAAATACTACATCCGAGATGTTAAGTTGCCTTAGGTTAGGATATATAACGTTATAGACGTATATCATGTCCGCACCGAGACGTACAGGACGACACGACCGGGATTCTGTAAAACATTACCAGCGAGGGTCTAGATGGGTTAGGTTAGGTTATATTACGATATAGACGTATATAATGTGCCCACCGAGAAGTAGGGGCCGACCCGCTATGAATGTTGGGAAATAATACATCCGAGATGTTAGGTTCCCTTAGGTTAGGATATACAACGATATAGACGTATATAATGTCCCCCCGAGAAGTACGTGCCGACACGACCGGGATTTTGTAAAACATTACCAGCGAGGGTCTAGATGGGTTAGGTTAGGTTATATTACGATATAGACGTATATAATGTGCCCACCGAGAAGTTGGGGCCGACCCGCCAGGAATGTTGGAAAATACTACATCCGAGATGTCAGGTTCCCTTAGGTTAAGATATATAATGTTATAGACGTACATAATGATCCCACCGAGAAGTACGGGCCGACACGACCGGGATTTTGTAAAACATTACCAGCGAGGGTCTAGATGGGTTAGGTTAGGTTGTATTCCGATATAGACGTATATAATTTGCCCACCGAGAAGTAGGGGCCGACCCGCTAGGAATGTTGGGAAATACTACTTCCGAGATGTTAGGTTCCCTTAGGTTAGGATATTAACGATATAGACGTATATAATGTCCCCCCGAGAAGTACGTGCCGACACGACCGGGATTTTGTAAAACATTACCAGCGAGGGTCTAGATGGGTTAGGTTAGGTTATATTACGATATAGACGTATATAATGTGCCCACCGAGAAGTTGGGGCCGACCCGCCAGGAATGTTGGAAAATACTACATCCGAGAAGTTAAGTTGCCTTAGGTTAGAATATATAACGTTATAGACGTATATAATGTCCGCACCGAGACGTACGGGACGACACGACCGAGATTCTGTAAAACATTACCAGCGAGGGGCTAGATGGGTTAGGTTAGGTTATATTACGATATAGACGTATATAATGTGCCCACCGAGAAGTTGGGGCCGACCCGCCAGGAATGTTGGAAAATACTACATTCGAGATGTTAAGTTGCCTTAGGTTAGGATATATAACGTTATAGACGTATATAATGTCCGCACCGAGACGTACAGGACGACACGACCGGGATTATGTAAAACATTACCAGCGAGGGTCTGGATGAGTTAGGTTAGATTATATTACGACATAGACGTATATAATGTGCCCACCGGGAAGTAGGGGCCGACCCGCCAGGAATGTTGGAAAATACTACATCCGAGATGTTAAGTTGCCTTAGGTTAGGATATATAACGTTATAGACGTATATAATGTCCGCATCGAGACATACGGACCGACACGACCGGGATTTTGTAAAACATTACCAGCGAGGGTCTAGACGGGTCAGCTTAGGTTATATTGCGATATAGACGTATATAATGTGCCCACCGAGAAGTAGGGGCCGACCCGCTAGGAATGTTGGGAAATACTACATCCGAGATGTTAGGTTCCTTTAGGTTAGGATATATAACGATATAGACGTATATAATGTCCCCCCGAGAAGTACGTGCCGACACGACCGGGATTTTGTAAAACATTACCAGCGAGGGTCTAGATGGGTTAGGTTAGGTTATATTACGATATAGACGTATATAATGTTCCCACCGAGAAGTAGGGGCCGACCCGCCAGGAATGTTGGAAAATACTACATCCGAGATGTAAGGTTCCCTTAGGTTAGGATATATAATGTTATAGACGTATATAATGACCCCACCGAGAAGTACGGGCCGACACGACCGGGATTTTGTAAAACATTACCAGCGAGGGTCTAGATGGGTTAGGTTAGGTTATATTCCGATATAGACGTATATAATGTGCCCACCGAGAAGTTGGGGCCGACAAGCCAGGAATGTTGGAAAATACTACATCCGAGATGTCAGGTTCCCTTAGGTTAGGGTATATTACGTTACAGATGCATACAATGTCCCAACCGAGATCTACGGTACGACACGGCCGGAATTCTGTAAAACATTATCACGGAGGGGCAAAATGGGTTAGGTTAGGTTATATCACGATATAGACGTATATAATGTCCCCACCGAGAAGTAGGGGCCGTCACGCCTGGAATGTTGGAAAATACTACATCCGAGATGTTAGGTTCCCTTAGGTTAGGATATATAACGTTATAGACGTATATAATGTCCCCACCGGGAAGTACGGGCCGACACGACCGGGAATTTGTAAAACATTACCAGCGAAGTTCCAGATGGGTTAGGTTAGGATATATTACGATATAGACGTATATAATGTGCCCACCGAGAAGTTGGGGCCGACCCGCCAGGAATGTTGGAAAATACTACATCCGAGATGTTAGGTTCCCTTAGGTTAGGATATATAACGTTATAGACGTATATAATGTCCCAACCGGGAAGTACGGCCCGACACGACCGGAATTTGTAAAACTTTACCAGCGAGGGTCTAGATGGGTTAGGTTAGGTTATATTACGATATAGACGTATATAATGTGCCCACCGAGAAGTTGGGGCCGACCCGCCAGGAATGTTGTGGAATACTACATCCGCGATGCTAGGTTCCCTTAGGTTAGGATATTAACGATATAGACGTATATAATGTCCCCCCGAGAAGTACGTGCCGACACGACCGGGATTTTGTAAAACATTACCAGCGAGGGTCTAGATGGGTTAGGTTAGGTTATATTACGATATAGACGTATATAATGTGCCCACCGAGAAGTTGGGGCCGACCCGCCAGGAATGTTGGAAAATACTACATCCGAGATGTCAGGTTCCCTTAGGTTAGGATATATAATGTTATAGACGTATATAATGACCCCACCGAGAAGTACGGGCCGACACGACCGGGATTTTGTAAAACATTACCAGCGAGGGTCTAGATGGGTTAGGTTAGGTTATATTCCGATATAGACGTATATAATGTTCCCACCGAGAAGTAGGGGCCGACCCGCCAGGAATGTTGGAAAATACTACATCCGAGATGTCAGGTTCCCTTAGGTTAGGGTATATTACGTTACAGATGCATACAATGTCCCTACCGAGACGTACGGGACGACACGGCCGGGATTCTGTAAAACATTATCACGGAGGGGCAAAACGGGTTAGGTTAGGTTATATTACGATATAGACGTATATAATGTCCCCACCGAGAAGTAGGGGCCGTCACGCCTGGAATGTTGGAAAATACTACATCCGAGATGTTAGGTTCCCTTAGGTTAGGATATATAACGTTATAGACGTATATAATGTCCCCACCGAGAAGTACGGGCCGACACGACCGGGATTTTGTAAAACATTACCAGCGAGGGTCTAGATGGGTTAGGTTAGGTTATATTACGATATAGACGGATATAATGTGCCCACCGAGAAGTTTGGGCCGACCCGCCAGGAATGTTGTGAAATACTACATCCGAGATGTTAAGTTCCCTTAGGTTAGGATATATCACGTTATAGACGTGTATAACGTCCCCACCGAGAAGTACGGGCCGACACGACCGGGATTTTGTAAAACATTACCAGCGAGGGTCCAGATGGGTTATGTTAGGTTATATTACGATATAGATGTATATAATGTGCCCACCGAGAAGTTGGGGCCGACCCGCCAGGAATGTTGTGAAATACTACATCCGCGATGCTAGGTTCCCTTAGGTTAGGATATATAACGTTATAGACGTATATAATGTCCCCACCGAGAAGTACGGGCCGCCACGACCGGGATTTTGTAAAACATTACCAGCGAGGGTCTAGATGGGTTAGGTTTGGTTATATTACGATATAGACGTATATAATGTGCCCACCGAGAAGTTGGGGCCGACCCGCCAGGAATGTTGGACAATACTACATCCGAGATGTTAGGTTCCCTTATGTTAGGACATATAACGTTATAGACGTATATAATGTCCCCACCGCGAAGTAAGGGCCGACACGACCGGGACTTTGTAAAACATTACCAGCGAGGGTCTAGATGGGTTAGGTTAGGTTATATTACGATATAGACGTATATAATGTGCCCACCGAGAAGTTGGGGCCGACCCGCCAGGAATGTTGGAAAATACTACATCCGAGATGTTAGGTTCCCTTAGGTTAGGATATATAACGTTATAGACGTATATAATGTCCCCACCGAGAAGTACGGGCCGACACGACCGGGATTTTGTAAAACATTACCAGCGAGGGTCTAGATGGGTTAGGTTAGGTTATATTACGATATAGACGTATATAATGTGCCCACCGAGAAGTTTGGGCCGACCCGCCAGGAATGTTGGAAAATACTACATCCGAGATGTTAGCTTCCCTTAGGTTAGGATATATAACGTTATAGACGTATATAATGTCCCCACCGAGAAGTACGGGCCGACACGACCCGGATTTTGTAAAATATTACCAGCGAGGGTCTAGATGGGTTAGGTTAGGTTATATTACGATATAGACGTATATAATGTGCCCACCGAGAATTTGGGGCCGACCCGCCAGGAATGTTGGAAAATACTACATCCGAGATGTTAAGTTGCCTTAGGTTAGGATATATAACGTTATAGACGTATATAATGTCCCCACCGAGACGTACGGGCCGACACGACCGGGATTTTGTAAAACATTACCAGCGAGGGTCTAGATGGTTTAGGTTAGGTTATATTACGATATAGACGTATGTAATGTGCCCACCGAGAAGTAGGGGCCGACCCGCCAGGAATGTTGTGGAATACTACATCCGCGATGCTAGGTTCCCTTAGGTTAGGATATATAACGTTATAGACGTATATAATGTCCCCACCGAGAAGTACGGGCCGACACGACCGGGATTTTGTAAAACATTACCAGCGAATGTCTAGATGGGTTAGGTTAGGTTATATTACGATACAGACGTATATAATGTGCCCACCGAGAAGTAGGGGCCGACCCGCCAGGAATGTTGGAAAATACTACATCCGAGATGTTAAGTTGCCTTAGGTTAGGATATATAACGTTATAGACGTATATCATGTCCGCACCGAGACGTACAGGACGACACGACCGGGATTCTGTAAAACATTACCAGCGAGGGTCTAGATGGGTTAGGTTAGGTTATATTACGATATAGACGTATATAATGTGCCCACCGAGAAGTAGGGGCCGACCCGCTATGAATGTTGGGAAATAATACATCCGAGATGTTAGGTTCCCTTAGGTTAGGATATACAACGATATAGACGTATATAATGTCCCCCCGAGAAGTACGTGCCGACACGACCGGGATTTTGTAAAACATTACCAGCGAGGGTCTAGATGGGTTAGGTTAGGTTATATTACGATATAGACGTATATAATGTGCCCACCGAGAAGTTGGGGCCGACCCGCCAGGAATGTTGGAAAATACTACATCCGAGATGTCAGGTTCCCTTAGGTTAGGATATATAATGTTATAGACGTACATAATGATCCCACCGAGAAGTACGGGCCGACACGACCGGGATTTTGTAAATAATTACCAGCGAGGGTCTAGATGGGTTAGGTTAGGTTGTATTCCGATATAGACGTATATAATTTGCCCACCGAGAAGTAGGGGCCGACCCGCTAGGAATGTTGGGAAATACTACTTCCGAGATGTTAGGTTCCCTTAGGTTAGGATATTAACGATATAGACGTATATAATGTCCCCCCGAGAAGTACGTGCCGACACGACCGGGATTTTGTAAAACATTACCAGCGAGGGTCTAGATGGGTTAGGTTAGGTTATATTACGATATAGACGTATATAATGTGCCCACCGAGAAGTTGGGGCCGACCCGCCAGGAATGTTGGAAAATACTACATCCGAGAAGTTAAGTTGCCTTAGGTTAGAATATATAACGTTATAGACGTATATAATGTCCGCACCGAGACGTACGGGACGACACGACCGAGATTCTGTAAAACATTACCAGCGAGGGGCTAGATGGGTTAGGTTAGGTTATATTACGATATAGACGTATATAATGTGCCCACCGAGAAGTTGGGGCCGACCCGCCAGGAATGTTGGAAAATACTACATTCGAGATGTTAAGTTGCCTTAGGTTAGGATATATAACGTTATAGACGTATATAATGTCCGCACCGAGACGTACAGGACGACACGACCGGGATTATGTAAAACATTACCAGCGAGGGTCTGGATGAGTTAGGTTAGATTATATTACGACATAGACGTATATAATGTGCCCACCGGGAAGTAGGGGCCGACCCGCCAGGAATGTTGGAAAATACTACATCCGAGATGTTAAGTTGCCTTAGGTTAGGATATATAACGTTATAGACGTATATAATGTCCGCATCGAGACATACGGACCGACACGACCGGGATTTTGTAAAACATTACCAGCGAGGGTCTAGACGGGTCAGCTTAGGTTATATTACGATATAGACGTATATAATGTGCCCACCGAGAAGTAGGGGCCGACCCGCTAGGAATGTTGGGAAATACTACATCCGAGATGTTAGGTTCCTTTAGGTTAGGATATATAACGATATAGACGTATATAATGTCCCCCCGAGAAGTACGTGCCGACACGACCGGGATTTTGTAAAACATTACCAGCGAGGGTCTAGATGGGTTAGGTTAGGTTATATTACGATATAGACGTATATAATGTTCCCACCGAGAAGTAGGGGCCGACCCGCCAGGAATGTTGGAAAATACTACATCCGAGATGTAAGGTTCCCTTAGGTTAGGATATATAATGTTATAGACGTATATAATGACCCCACCGAGAAGTACGGGCCGACACGACCGGGATTTTGTAAAACATTACCAGCGAGGGTCTAGATGGGTTAGGTTAGGTTATATTCCGATATAGACGTATATAATGTGCCCACCGAGAAGTTGGGGCCGACAAGCCAGGAATGTTGGAAAATACTACATCCGAGATGTCAGGTTCCCTTAGGTTAGGGTATATTACGTTACAGATGCATACAATGTCCCAACCGAGATCTACGGTACGACACGGCCGGAATTCTGTAAAACATTATCACGGAGGGGCAAAATGGGTTAGGTTAGGTTATATTACGATATAGACGTATATAATGTCCCCACCGAGAAGTAGGGGCCGTCACGCCTGGAATGTTGGAAAATACTACATCCGAGATGTTAGGTTCCCTTAGGTTAGGATATATAACGTTATAGACGTATATAATGTCCCCACCGAGAAGTACGGGCCGACACGACCGGGAATTTGTAAAACATTACCAGCGAAGTTCCAGATGGGTTAGGTTAGGATATATTACGATATAGACGTATATAATGTGCCCACCGAGAAGTTGGGGCCGACCCGCCAGGAATGTTGGAAAATACTACATCCGAGATGTTAGGTTCCCTTAGGTTAGGATATATAACGTTATAGACGTATATAATGTCCCAACCGGGAAGTACGGCCCGACACGACCGGAATTTGTAAAACTTTACCAGCGAGGGTCTAGATGGGTTAGGTTAGGTTATATTACGATATAGACGTATATAATGTGCCCACCGAGAAGGAGGGGCCGACCCGCTAGGAATGTTGGAAAATAGTACATCCGAGATGTTAAGTTTCCTTAGGTTAGGATATATAACGTTGTAGACGTATATAATGTCCGCACCGAGAAGTACGGGCCGACACGACCGGGATTTTGTAAAACATTACCAGCGAGGGTCCAGATGGGTTAGGTTAGGTTATATTACGATATAGATGTATATAATGTGCCCACCGAGAAGTTGGGGCCGACCCGCCAGGAATGTTGTGGAATACTACATCCGCGATGCTAGGTTCCCTTAGGTTAGGATATTAACGATATAGACGTATATAATGTCCCCCCGAGAAGTACGTGCCGACACGACCGGGATTTTGTAAAACATTACCAGCGAGGGTCTAGATGGGTTAGGTTAGGTTATATTACGATATAGACGTATATAATGTGCCCACCGAGAAGTTGGGGCCGACCCGCCAGGAATGTTGGAAAATACTACATCCGAGATGTCAGGTTCCCTTAGGTTAGGATATATAATGTTATAGACGTATATAATGACCCCACCGAGAAGTACGGGCCGACACGACCGGGATTTTGTAAAACATTACCAGCGAGGGTCTAGATGGGTTAGGTTAGGTTATATTCCGATATAGACGTATATAATGTTCCCACCGAGAAGTAGGGGCCGACCCGCCAGGAATGTTGGAAAATACTACATCCGAGATGTCAGGTTCCCTTAGGTTAGGATATATAATGTTATAGACGTATATAATGACCCCACCGAGAAGTACGGGCCGACACGACCGGGATTTTGTAAAACATTACCAGCGAGGGTCTAGATGGGTTAGGTTAGGTTATATTACGATATAGAGGTATATAATGTGCCCACCGAGAAGTTGGGGCCGACCCGCTAGGAATGTTGGAAAATACTACATCCGAGATGTTAAGTTGCCTTAGGTTAGGATATATAACGTTATAGACGTATATAATGTCCCCACCGAGGCGTACGGGCCGACACGACCGGGATTTTGTAAAACATTACCAGCGAGGGTCTAGATGGTTTAGGTTAGGTTATATTACGATATAGACGTATGTAATGTGCCCACCGAGAAGTAGGGGCCGACACGACCGGGACTTTGTAAAACATTACCAGCGAGGGTCTAGATGGGTTAGGTTAGGTTATATTACGATATAGACGTATATAATGTGCCCACCGAGAAGTTGGGGCCGACCCGCCAGGAATGTTGGAAAATACTACATCCGAGATGTTAGGTTCCCTTAGGTTAGGATATATATCGTTATAGACGTATATAATGTCCCCACCGAGAAGTACGGGCCGACACGACCGGGATTTTGTAAAACATTACCAGCGAGGGTCTAGATGGGTTAGGTTAGGTTATATTACGATATAGACGGATATAATGTGCCCACCGAGAAGTTTGGGCCGACCCGCCAGGAATGTTGTGAAATACTACATCCGAGATGTTAAGTTCCCTTAGGTTAGGATATATAACGTTATAGACGTGTATAATGTCCCCACCGAGAAGTACGGGCCGACACGACCGGGATTTTGTAAAACATTACCAGCGAGGGTCCAGATGGGTTATGTTAGGTTATATTACGATATAGATGTATATAATGTGCCCACCGAGAAGTTGGGGCCGACCCGCCAGGAATGTTGGACAATACTACATCCGAGATGTTAGGTTCCCTTATGTTAGGACATATAACGTTATAGACGTATATAATGTCCCCACCGCGAAGTAAGGGCCGACACGACCGGGACTTTGTAAAACATTACCAGCGAGGGTCTAGATGGGTTAGGTTAGGTTATATTACGATATAGACGTATATAATGTGCCCACCGAGAAGTTGGGGCCGACCCGCCAGGAATGTTGGAAAATACTACATCCGAGATGTTAGGTTCCCTTAGGTTAGGATATATAACGTTATAGACGTATATAATGTCCCCACCGAGAAGTACGGGCCGACACGACCGGGATTTTGTAAAACATTACCAGCGAGGGTCTAGATGGGTTAGGTTAGGTTATATTACGATATAGACGTATATAATGTGCCCACCGAGAAGTTTGGGCCGACCCGCCAGGAATGTTGGAAAATACTACATCCGAGATGTTAGCTTCCCTTATGTTAGGATATATAACGTTATAGACGTATATAATGTCCCCACCGAGAAGTACGGGCCGACACGACCCGGATTTTGTAAAACATTACCAGCGAGGGTCTAGATGGGTTAGGTTAGGTTATATTACGATATAGACGTATATAATGTTCCCACCGAGAAGTTGGGGCCGACCCGCCAGGAATGTTGGAAAATACTACATCCGAGATGTTAAGTTGCCTTAGGTTAGGATATATAACGTTATAGACGTATATAATGTCCCCACCGAGACGTACGGGCCGACACGACCGGGATTTTGTAAAACATTACCAGCGAGGGTCTAGATGGTTTAGGTTAGGTTATATTGCGATACAGACGTATGTAATGTGCCCACCGAGAAGTTGGGGCCGACCCGCCAGGAATGTTGGAAAATACTACATCCGAGATGTTAAGTTGCCTTAGGTTAGGATATGTAACGTTATAGACGTATATAATGTCGGCACCGAGACATACGGGAAGACACGACCGAGATTCTGTAAAACATTACCAGCGAGGGGCTAGATGGGTTAGGTTAGGTTATATTACGTTATAGACGTATATTATGTTCCCACCCAGAAGTGGGGCGGACCCGCCAGGAATGTTGTGAAATACTACATTCGAGATGTTAGGTTGCCTTTGGTTAGGGTATATTACGTTACAGATGCATACAATGTCCCTACCGAGACGTACGGGACGACACAGCCGGGATTCTGTAAAACATTATCACGGAGGGGCAAAATGGGTTAGGTTAGGTTATATTACGATATAGAGGTATATAATGTCCCCACCGAGAAGTAGGGGCCGTCACGCCTGGATTGTTGGAAAATACTACATCCGAGATGTTAGGTTCCCTTAGGTTAGGATATATAACGTTATAGACGTATATAATGTCACCACCGAGAAGTACGGGCCGACACGACCGGGATTTTGTAAAACATTACCAGCGAGGGTCTGGACGGGTTAGGTTAGGTTATATTACGATATAGACGTATATAATGTGCCCACCGAGAAGTTGGGGCCGACCCGCCAGGAATGTTGGAGAATACTACATCCGAGATGTTAAGTTGCCTTAGGTTAGGGTATATTACGTTACAGATGCATACAATGTCCCTACCGAGACGTACGGGACGACACGGCCGGGATTCTGTAAAACATTATCACGGAGGGGCAAAACGGGTTAGGTTAGGTTATATTACGATATAGACGTATATAATGTCCCCACCGAGAAGTAGGGGCCGTCACGCCTGGAATGTTGGAAAATACTACATCCGAGATGTTAGGTTCCCTTAGGTTAGGATATATAACGTTATAGACGTATATAATGTCCCCACCGAGAAGTACGGGCCGACACGACCGGGATTTTGTAAAACATTACCAGCGAGGGTCTAGATGGGTTAGGTTAGGTTATATTACGATATAGACGGATATAATGTGCCCACCGAGAAGTTTGGGCCGACCCGCCAGGAATGTTGTGAAACACTACATCCGAGATGTTAAGTTCCCTTAGGTTAGGATATATAACGTTATAGACGTGTATAATGTCCCCACCGAGAAGTACGGGCCGACACGACCGGGATTTTGTAAAACATTACCAGCGAGGGTCCAGATGGGTTATGTTAGGTTATATTACGATATAGATGTATATAATGTGCCCACCGAGAAGTTGGGGCCGACCCGCCAGGAATGTTGTGAAATACTACATCCGCGATGCTAGGTTCCCTTAGGTTAGGATATATAACGTTATAGACGTATATAATGTCCCCACCGAGAAGTACGGGCCGCCACGACCGGGATTTTGTAAAACATTACCAGCGAGGGTCTAGATGGGTTAGGTTTGGTTATATTACGATATAGACGTATATAATGTGCCCACCGAGAAGTTGGGGCCGACCCGCCAGGAATGTTGGACAATACTACATCCGAGATGTTAGGTTCCCTTATGTTAGGACATATAACGTTATAGACGTATATAATGTCCCCACCGAGAAGTACGGGCCGACACGACCCGGATTTTGTAAAATATTACCAGCGAGGGTCTAGATGGGTTAGGTTAGGTTATATTACGATATAGACGTATATAATGTGCCCACCGAGAAGTTGGGGCCGACTCGCCAGGAATGTTGGAAAATACTACATCCGAGATGTTAAGTTGCCTTAGGTTAGGATATATAACGTTATAGACGTATATAATGTCCCCACCGAGACGTACGGGCCGACACGACCGGGATTTTGTAAAACATTACCAGCGAGGGTCTAGATGGTTTAGGTTAGGTTATATTACGATATAGACGTATGTAATGTGCCCACCGAGAAGTAGGGGCCGACCCGCTAGGAATGTTGGAAAATACTACATCCGAGATGTTAGGTTCCCTTAGGTTAGTATATATAACGTTATAAACGTATATAATGTCCCCACCGAGAAGTACGTGCCGACACGACCGGGATTTTGTAAAACATTACCAGCGAGGTTCTAGATGGGTTAGGTTAGGTTATATTACGTTATAGACGTATATAATGTGCCCACCGAGAAGTTGGGGCCGACCCGCCAGGAATGTTGGAGAATAATACATCCGAGATGTTAAGTTGCCTTAGGTTAGGGTATATTACGTTACAGATGCATACAATGTCCCTACCGAGACGTACGGGACGACACGGCCGGGATTCTGTAAAACATTATCACGGAGGGGCAAAACGGGTTAGGTTAGGTTATATTACGATATAGACGTATATAATGTCCCCACCGAGAAGTAGGGGCCGTCACGCCTGGAATGTTGGAAAATACTACATCCGAGATGTTAGGTTCCCTTAGGTTAGGATATATAACGTTATAGACGTATATAATGTCCCCACCGAGAAGTACGGGCCGACACGACCGGGATTTTGTAAAACATTACAAGCGAGGGTCTAGATGGGTTAGGTTAGGTTATATTACGATATAGACGTATATAATGTGCCCACCGAGAAGTTGGGGCCGACCCGCCAGGAATGTTGGAAAATACTACATCCGAGATGTCAGGTTCCCTTAGGTTAGGATATATAATGTTATAGACGTACATAATGATCCCACCGAGAAGTACGGGCCGACACGACCGGGATTTTGTAAAACATTACCAGCGAGGGTCTAGATGGGTTAGGTTAGGTTATATTCCGATATAGACGTATATAATTTGCCCACCGAGAAGTAGGGGCCGTCACGCCTGGAATGTTGTAAAATACAACATTCGAGATGTTAGGTTGCCTTAGGTTAGGATATATAACGATATAGACGTATATAATGTCCGCACCGAGACGTACCGGACGACACGAAGGGGATTCTGTAAAACATTACCAGCGAGGGTCCAGATGGGTTAGGTTAGGTTATATTACGATATAGATGTATATAATGTGCCCACCGAGAAGTTGGGGCCGACCCGCCAGGAATGTTGTGGAATACTACATCCGCGATGCTAGGTTCCCTTAGGTTAGGATATTAACGATATAGACGTATATAATATCCCCCCGAGAAGTACGTGCCGACACGACCGGGATTTTGTAAAATATTACCAGCGAGGGTCTAGATGGGTTAGGTTAGGTTATATTACGATATAGACGTATATAATGTGCCCACCGAGAAGTTGGGGCCGACCCGCCAGGAATGTTGGAAAATACTACATCCGAGATGTCAGGTTCCCTTAGGTTAGGATATATAATGTTATAGACGTATATAATGACCCCACCGAGAAGTACGGGCCGACGCGACCGGGATTTTGTAAAACATTACCAGCGAGGGTCTAGATGGGTTAGGTTAGGTTATATTCCGATATAGACGTATATAATGTTCCCACCGAGAAGTAGGGGCCGACCCGCCAGGAATGTTGGAAAATACTACATTCGAGATGTCAGGTTCCCTTAGGTTAGCATATATAATGTTATAGACGTATATAATGACCCCACCGAGAAGTACGGGCCGACACGACCGGGATTTTGTAAAACATTACCAGCGAGGGTCTAGATGGGTTAGGTTAGGTTATATACCGATATAGACGTATATAATGTGCTCACCGAGAAGTTGGGGCCGACAAGCCAGGAATGTTGGAAAATACTACATCCGAGATGTCAGGTTCCCTTAGGTTAGGGTATATTACGTTACAGATGCATACAATGTCCCAACCGAGATCTACGGTACGACACGGCCGGGATTCTGTAAAACATTATCACGGAGGGGCAAAATGGGTTAGGTTAGGTTATATTACGATATAGACGTATATAATGTCCCCACCGAGAAGTAGGGGCCGTCACGCCTGGAATGTTGGAAAATACTACATCCGAGATGTTAGGTTCCCTTAGGTTAGGATATATAACGTTATAGACGTATATAATGTCCCCACCGAGAAGTACGGGCCGACACGACCGGGAATTTGTAAAACATTACCAGCGAAGTTCCAGATGGGTTAGGTTAGGATATATTACGATATAGACGTATATAATGTGCCCACCGAGAAGTTGGGGCCGACCCGCCAGGAATGTTGGAAAATACTACATCCGAGATGTTAGGTTCCCTTAGGTTAGGATATATAACGTTATAGACGTATATAATGTCCCAACCGGGAAGTACGGCCCGACACGACCGGAATTTGTAAAACTTTACCAGCGAGGGTCTAGATGGGTTAGGTTAGGTTATATTACGATATAGACGTATATAATGTGCCCACCGAGAAGTAGGGGCCGACCCGCCAGGAATGTTGGAAAATACTACATCCGAGATGTTAAGTTTCCTTAGGTTAGGATATATAACGTTATAGACGTATATAATGTCCGCACCGAGAAGTACGGGCCGACACGACCGGGATTTTGTAAAACATTACCAGCGAGGGTCCAGATGGGTTAGGTTAGGTTATATTACGATATAGATGTATATAATGTGCCCACCGAGAAGTTGGGGCCGACCCGCCAGGAATGTTGTGGAATACTACATCCGCGATGCTAGGTTCCCTTAGGTTAGGATATATAACGTTATAGACGTATATAATGTCCCCACCGAGAAGTACGGGCCGACACGACCGGGATTTTGTAAAACATTACCAGCGAATGTCTAGATGGGTTAGGTTAGGTTATATTACGATACAGACGTATATAATGTGCCCACCGAGAAGTAGGGGCCGACCCGCCAGGAATGTTGGAAAATACTACATCCGAGATGTTAAGTTGCCTTAGGTTAGGATATATAACGTTATAGACGTATATCATGTCCGCACCGAGACGTACAGGACGACACGACCGGGATTCTGTAAAACATTACCAGCGAGGGTCTAGATGGGTTAGGTTAGGTTATATTACGATATAGACGTATATAATGTGCCCACCGAGAAGTAGGGGCCGACCCGCTATGAATGTTGGGAAATAATACATCCGAGATGTTAGGTTCCCTTAGGTTAGGATATACAACGATATAGACGTATATAATGTCCCCCCGAGAAGTACGTGCCGACACGACCGGGATTTTGTAAAACATTACCAGCGAGGGTCTAGATGGGTTAGGTTAGGTTATATTACGATATAGACGTATATAATGTGCCCACCGAGAAGTTGGGGCCGACCCGCCAGGAATGTTGGAAAATACTACATCCGAGATGTCAGGTTCCCTTAGGTTAAGATATATAATGTTATAGACGTACATAATGATCCCACCGAGAAGTACGGGCCGACACGACCGGGATTTTGTAAAACATTACCAGCGAGGGTCTAGATGGGTTAGGTTAGGTTGTATTCCGATATAGACGTATATAATTTGCCCACCGAGAAGTAGGGGCCGACCCGCTAGGAATGTTGGGAAATACTACTTCCGAGATGTTAGGTTCCCTTAGGTTAGGATATTAACGATATAGACGTATATAATGTCCCCCCGAGAAGTACGTGCCGACACGACCGGGATTTTGTAAAACATTACCAGCGAGGGTCTAGATGGGTTAGGTTAGGTTATATTACGATATAGACGTATATAATGTGCCCACCGAGAAGTTGGGGCCGACCCGCCAGGAATGTTGGAAAATACTACATCCGAGAAGTTAAGTTGCCTTAGGTTAGAATATATAACGTTATAGACGTATATAATGTCCGCACCGAGACGTACGGGACGACACGACCGAGATTCTGTAAAACATTACCAGCGAGGGGCTAGATGGGTTAGGTTAGGTTATATTACGATATAGACGTATATAATGTGCCCACCGAGAAGTTGGGGCCGACCCGCCAGGAATGTTGGAAAATACTACATTCGAGATGTTAAGTTGCCTTAGGTTAGGATATATAACGTTATAGACGTATATAATGTCCGCACCGAGACGTACAGGACGACACGACCGGGATTATGTAAAACATTACCAGCGAGGGTCTGGATGAGTTAGGTTAGATTATATTACGACATAGACGTATATAATGTGCCCACCGGGAAGTAGGGGCCGACCCGCCAGGAATGTTGGAAAATACTACATCCGAGATGTTAAGTTGCCTTAGGTTAGGATATATAACGTTATAGACGTATATAATGTCCGCATCGAGACATACGGACCGACACGACCGGGATTTTGTAAAACATTACCAGCGAGGGTCTAGACGGGTCAGCTTAGGTTATATTGCGATATAGACGTATATAATGTGCCCACCGAGAAGTAGGGGCCGACCCGCTAGGAATGTTGGGAAATACTACATCCGAGATGTTAGGTTCCTTTAGGTTAGGATATATAACGATATAGACGTATATAATGTCCCCCCGAGAAGTACGTGCCGACACGACCGGGATTTTGTAAAACATTACCAGCGAGGGTCTAGATGGGTTAGGTTAGGTTATATTACGATATAGACGTATATAATGTTCCCACCGAGAAGTAGGGGCCGACCCGCCAGGAATGTTGGAAAATACTACATCCGAGATGTAAGGTTCCCTTAGGTTAGGATATATAATGTTATAGACGTATATAATGACCCCACCGAGAAGTACGGGCCGACACGACCGGGATTTTGTAAAACATTACCAGCGAGGGTCTAGATGGGTTAGGTTAGGTTATATTCCGATATAGACGTATATAATGTGCCCACCGAGAAGTTGGGGCCGACAAGCCAGGAATGTTGGAAAATACTACATCCGAGATGTCAGGTTCCCTTAGGTTAGGGTATATTACGTTACAGATGCATACAATGTCCCAACCGAGATCTACGGTACGACACGGCCGGAATTCTGTAAAACATTATCACGGAGGGGCAAAATGGGTTAGGTTAGGTTATATCACGATATAGACGTATATAATGTCCCCACCGAGAAGTAGGGGCCGTCACGCCTGGAATGTTGGAAAATACTACATCCGAGATGTTAGGTTCCCTTAGGTTAGGATATATAACGTTATAGACGTATATAATGTCCCCACCGGGAAGTACGGGCCGACACGACCGGGAATTTGTAAAACATTACCAGCGAAGTTCCAGATGGGTTAGGTTAGGATATATTACGATATAGACGTATATAATGTGCCCACCGAGAAGTTGGGGCCGACCCGCCAGGAATGTTGGAAAATACTACATCCGAGATGTTAGGTTCCCTTAGGTTAGGATATATAACGTTATAGACGTATATAATGTCCCAACCGGGAAGTACGGCCCGACACGACCGGAATTTGTAAAACTTTACCAGCGAGGGTCTAGATGGGTTAGGTTAGGTTATATTACGATATAGACGTATATAATGTGCCCACCGAGAAGTTGGGGCCGACCCGCCAGGAATGTTGTGGAATACTACATCCGCGATGCTAGGTTCCCTTAGGTTAGGATATTAACGATATAGACGTATATAATGTCCCCCCGAGAAGTACGTGCCGACACGACCGGGATTTTGTAAAACATTACCAGCGAGGGTCTAGATGGGTTAGGTTAGGTTATATTACGATATAGACGTATATAATGTGCCCACCGAGAAGTTGGGGCCGACCCGCCAGGAATGTTGGAAAATACTACATCCGAGATGTCAGGTTCCCTTAGGTTAGGATATATAATGTTATAGACGTATATAATGACCCCACCGAGAAGTACGGGCCGACACGACCGGGATTTTGTAAAACATTACCAGCGAGGGTCTAGATGGGTTAGGTTAGGTTATATTCCGATATAGACGTATATAATGTTCCCACCGAGAAGTAGGGGCCGACCCGCCAGGAATGTTGGAAAATACTACATCCGAGATGTCAGGTTCCCTTAGGTTAGGGTATATTACGTTACAGATGCATACAATGTCCCTACCGAGACGTACGGGACGACACGGCCGGGATTCTGTAAAACATTATCACGGAGGGGCAAAACGGGTTAGGTTAGGTTATATTACGATATAGACGTATATAATGTCCCCACCGAGAAGTAGGGGCCGTCACGCCTGGAATGTTGGAAAATACTACATCCGAGATGTTAGGTTCCCTTAGGTTAGGATATATAACGTTATAGACGTATATAATGTCCCCACCGAGAAGTACGGGCCGACACGACCGGGATTTTGTAAAACATTACCAGCGAGGGTCTAGATGGGTTAGGTTAGGTTATATTACGATATAGACGGATATAATGTGCCCACCGAGAAGTTTGGGCCGACCCGCCAGGAATGTTGTGAAATACTACATCCGAGATGTTAAGTTCCCTTAGGTTAGGATATATCACGTTATAGACGTGTATAACGTCCCCACCGAGAAGTACGGGCCGACACGACCGGGATTTTGTAAAACATTACCAGCGAGGGTCCAGATGGGTTATGTTAGGTTATATTACGATATAGATGTATATAATGTGCCCACCGAGAAGTTGGGGCCGACCCGCCAGGAATGTTGTGAAATACTACATCCGCGATGCTAGGTTCCCTTAGGTTAGGATATATAACGTTATAGACGTATATAATGTCCCCACCGAGAAGTACGGGCCGCCACGACCGGGATTTTGTAAAACATTACCAGCGAGGGTCTAGATGGGTTAGGTTTGGTTATATTACGATATAGACGTATATAATGTGCCCACCGAGAAGTTGGGGCCGACCCGCCAGGAATGTTGGACAATACTACATCCGAGATGTTAGGTTCCCTTATGTTAGGACATATAACGTTATAGACGTATATAATGTCCCCACCGCGAAGTAAGGGCCGACACGACCGGGACTTTGTAAAACATTACCAGCGAGGGTCTAGATGGGTTAGGTTAGGTTATATTACGATATAGACGTATATAATGTGCCCACCGAGAAGTTGGGGCCGACCCGCCAGGAATGTTGGAAAATACTACATCCGAGATGTTAGGTTCCCTTAGGTTAGGATATATAACGTTATAGACGTATATAATGTCCCCACCGAGAAGTACGGGCCGACACGACCGGGATTTTGTAAAACATTACCAGCGAGGGTCTAGATGGGTTAGGTTAGGTTATATTACGATATAGACGTATATAATGTGCCCACCGAGAAGTTTGGGCCGACCCGCCAGGAATGTTGGAAAATACTACATCCGAGATGTTAGCTTCCCTTAGGTTAGGATATATAACGTTATAGACGTATATAATGTCCCCACCGAGAAGTACGGGCCGACACGACCCGGATTTTGTAAAATATTACCATCGAGGGTCTAGATGGGTTAGGTTAGGTTATATTACGATATAGACGTATATAATGTGCCCACCGAGAATTTGGGGCCGACCCGCCAGGAATGTTGGAAAATACTACATCCGAGATGTTAAGTTGCCTTAGGTTAGGATATATAACGTTATAGACGTATATAATGTCCCCACCGAGACGTACGGGCCGACACGACCGGGATTTTGTAAAACATTACCAGCGAGGGTCTAGATGGTTTAGGTTAGGTTATATTACGATATAGACGTATGTAATGTGCCCACCGAGAAGTAGGGGCCGACCCGCCAGGAATGTTGTGGAATACTACATCCGCGATGCTAGGTTCCCTTAGGTTAGGATATATAACGTTATAGACGTATATAATGTCCCCACCGAGAAGTACGGGCCGACACGACCGGGATTTTGTAAAACATTACCAGCGAATGTCTAGATGGGTTAGGTTAGGTTATATTACGATACAGACGTATATAATGTGCCCACCGAGAAGTAGGGGCCGACCCGCCAGGAATGTTGGAAAATACTACATCCGAGATGTTAAGTTGCCTTAGGTTAGGATATATAACGTTATAGACGTATATCATGTCCGCACCGAGACGTACAGGACGACACGACCGGGATTCTGTAAAACATTACCAGCGAGGGTCTAGATGGGTTAGGTTAGGTTATATTACGATATAGACGTATATAATGTGCCCACCGAGAAGTAGGGGCCGACCCGCTATGAATGTTGGGAAATAATACATCCGAGATGTTAGGTTCCCTTAGGTTAGGATATACAACGATATAGACGTATATAATGTCCCCCCGAGAAGTACGTGCCGACACGACCGGGATTTTGTAAAACATTACCAGCGAGGGTCTAGATGGGTTAGGTTAGGTTATATTACGATATAGACGTATATAATGTGCCCACCGAGAAGTTGGGGCCGACCCGCCAGGAATGTTGGAAAATACTACATCCGAGATGTCAGGTTCCCTTAGGTTAGGATATATAATGTTATAGACGTACATAATGATCCCACCGAGAAGTACGGGCCGACACGACCGGGATATTGTAAATAATTACCAGCGAGGGTCTAGATGGGTTAGGTTAGGTTGTATTCCGATATAGACGTATATAATTTGCCCACCGAGAAGTAGGGGCCGACCCGCTAGGAATGTTGGGAAATACTACTTCCGAGATGTTAGGTTCCCTTAGGTTAGGATATTAACGATATAGACGTATATAATGTCCCCCCGAGAAGTACGTGCCGACACGACCGGGATTTTGTAAAACATTACCAGCGAGGGTCTAGATGGGTTAGGTTAGGTTATATTACGATATAGACGTATATAATGTGCCCACCGAGAAGTTGGGGCCGACCCGCCAGGAATGTTGGAAAATACTACATCCGAGAAGTTAAGTTGCCTTAGGTTAGAATATATAACGTTATAGACGTATATAATGTCCGCACCGAGACGTACGGGACGACACGACCGAGATTCTGTAAAACATTACCAGCGAGGGGCTAGATGGGTTAGGTTAGGTTATATTACGATATAGACGTATATAATGTGCCCACCGAGAAGTTGGGGCCGACCCGCCAGGAATGTTGGAAAATACTACATTCGAGATGTTAAGTTGCCTTAGGTTAGGATATATAACGTTATAGACGTATATAATGTCCGCACCGAGACGTACAGGACGACACGACCGGGATTATGTAAAACATTACCAGCGAGGGTCTGGATGAGTTAGGTTAGATTATATTACGACATAGACGTATATAATGTGCCCACCGGGAAGTAGGGGCCGACCCGCCAGGAATGTTGGAAAATACTACATCCGAGATGTTAAGTTGCCTTAGGTTAGGATATATAACGTTATAGACGTATATAATGTCCGCATCGAGACATACGGACCGACACGACCGGGATTTTGTAAAACATTACCAGCGAGGGTCTAGACGGGTCAGCTTAGGTTATATTACGATATAGACGTATATAATGTGCCCACCGAGAAGTAGGGGCCGACCCGCTAGGAATGTTGGGAAATACTACATCCGAGATGTTAGGTTCCTTTAGGTTAGGATATATAACGATATAGACGTATATAATGTCCCCCCGAGAAGTACGTGCCGACACGACCGGGATTTTGTAAAACATTACCAGCGAGGGTCTAGATGGGTTAGGTTAGGTTATATTACGATATAGACGTATATAATGTTCCCACCGAGAAGTAGGGGCCGACCCGCCAGGAATGTTGGAAAATACTACATCCGAGATGTAAGGTTCCCTTAGGTTAGGATATATAATGTTATAGACGTATATAATGACCCCACCGAGAAGTACGGGCCGACACGACCGGGATTTTGTAAAACATTACCAGCGAGGGTCTAGATGGGTTAGGTTAGGTTATATTCCGATATAGACGTATATAATGTGCCCACCGAGAAGTTGGGGCCGACAAGCCAGGAATGTTGGAAAATACTACATCCGAGATGTCAGGTTCCCTTAGGTTAGGGTATATTACGTTACAGATGCATACAATGTCCCAACCGAGATCTACGGTACGACACGGCCGGAATTCTGTAAAACATTATCACGGAGGGGCAAAATGGGTTAGGTTAGGTTATATTACGATATAGACGTATATAATGTCCCCACCGAGAAGTAGGGGCCGTCACGCCTGGAATGTTGGAAAATACTACATCCGAGATGTTAGGTTCCCTTAGGTTAGGATATATAACGTTATAGACGTATATAATGTCCCCACCGAGAAGTACGGGCCGACACGACCGGGAATTTGTAAAACATTACCAGCGAAGTTCCAGATGGGTTAGGTTAGGATATATTACGATATAGACGTATATAATGTGCCCACCGAGAAGTTGGGGCCGACCCGCCAGGAATGTTGGAAAATACTACATCCGAGATGTTAGGTTCCCTTAGGTTAGGATATATAACGTTATAGACGTATATAATGTCCCAACCGGGAAGTACGGCCCGACACGACCGGAATTTGTAAAACTTTACCAGCGAGGGTCTAGATGGGTTAGGTTAGGTTATATTACGATATAGACGTATATAATGTGCCCACCGAGAAGGAGGGGCCGACCCGCTAGGAATGTTGGAAAATAGTACATCCGAGATGTTAAGTTTCCTTAGGTTAGGATATATAACGTTGTAGACGTATATAATGTCCGCACCGAGAAGTACGGGCCGACACGACCGGGATTTTGTAAAACATTACCAGCGAGGGTCCAGATGGGTTAGGTTAGGTTATATTACGATATAGATGTATATAATGTGCCCACCGAGAAGTTGGGGCCGACCCGCCAGGAATGTTGTGGAATACTACATCCGCGATGCTAGGTTCCCTTAGGTTAGGATATTAACGATATAGACGTATATAATGTCCCCCCGAGAAGTACGTGCCGACACGACCGGGATTTTGTAAAACATTACCAGCGAGGGTCTAGATTGGTTAGGTTAGGTTATATTACGATATAGACGTATATAATGTGCCCACCGAGAAGTTGGGGCCGACCCGCCAGGAATGTTGGAAAATACTACATCCGAGATGTCAGGTTCCCTTAGGTTAGGATATATAATGTTATAGACGTATATAATGACCCCACCGAGAAGTACGGGCCGACACGACCGGGATTTTGTAAAACATTACCAGCGAGGGTCTAGATGGGTTAGGTTAGGTTATATTCCGATATAGACGTATATAATGTTCCCACCGAGAAGTAGGGGCCGACCCGCCAGGAATGTTGGAAAATACTACATCCGAGATGTCAGGTTCCCTTAGGTTAGGATATATAATGTTATAGACGTATATAATGACCCCACCGAGAAGTACGGGCCGACACGACCGGGATTTTGTAAAACATTACCAGCGAGGGTCTAGATGGGTTAGGTTAGGTTATATTACGATATAGAGGTATATAATGTGCCCACCGAGAAGTTGGGGCCGACCCGCTAGGAATGTTGGAAAATACTACATCCGAGATGTTAAGTTGCCTTAGGTTAGGATATATAACGTTATAGACGTATATAATGTCCCCACCGAGGCGTACGGGCCGACACGACCGGGATTTTGTAAAACATTACCAGCGAGGGTCTAGATGGTTTAGGTTAGGTTATATTACGATATAGACGTATGTAATGTGCCCACCGAGAAGTAGGGGCCGACCCGCTAGGAATGTTGGAAAATACTACATCCGAGATGTTAGGTTCCCTTAGGTTAGTATATATAACGTTATAAACGTATATAATGTCCCCACCGAGAAGTACGTGCCGACACGACCGGGATTTTGTAAAACATTACCAGCGAGGTTCTAGATGGGTTAGGTTAGGTTATATTACGTTATAGACGTATATAATGTGCCCACCGAGAAGTTGGGGCCGACCCGCCAGGAATGTTGGAGAATACTACATCCGAGATGTTAAGTTGCCTTAGGTTAGGGTATATTACGTTACAGATGCATACAATGTCCCTACCGAGACGTACGGGACGACACGGCCGGGATTCTGTAAAACATTATCACGGAGGGGCAAAACGGGTTAGGTTAGGTTATATTACGATATAGACGTATATAATGTCCCCACCGAGAAGTAGGGGCCGTCACGCCTGGAATGTTGGAAAATACTACATCCGAGATGTTAGGTTCCCTTAGGTTAGGATATATAACGTTATAGACGTATATAATGTCCCCACCGAGAAGTACGGGCCGACACGACCGGGATTTTGTAAAACATTACCAGCGAGGGTCTAGATGGGTTAGGTTAGGTTATATTACGATATAGACGGATATAATGTGCCCACCGAGAAGTTTGGGCCGACCCGCCAGGAATGTTGTGAAATACTACATCCGAGATGTTAAGTTCCCTTAGGTTAGGATATATCACGTTATAGACGTGTATAATGTCCCCACCGAGAAGTACGGGCCGACACGACCGGGATTTTGTAAAACATTACCAGCGAGGGTCCAGATGGGTTATGTTAGGTTATATTACGATATAGATGTATATAATGTGCCCACCGAGAAGTTGGGGCCGACCCGCCAGGAATGTTGTGAAATACTACATCCGCGATGCTAGGTTCCCTTAGGTTAGGATATATAACGTTATAGACGTATATAATGTCCCCACCGAGAAGTACGGGCCGCCACGACCGGGATTTTGTAAAACATTACCAGCGAGGGTCTAGATGGGTTAGGTTTGGTTATATTACGATATAGACGTATATAATGTGCCCACCGAGAAGTTGGGGCCGACCCGCCAGGAATGTTGGACAATACTACATCCGAGATGTTAGGGTCCCTTATGTTAGGACATATAACGTTATAGACGTATATAATGTCCCCACCGCGAAGTAAGGGCCGACACGACCGGGACTTTGTAAAACATTACCAGCGAGGGTCTAGATGGGTTAGGTTAGGTTATATTACGATATAGACGTATATAATGTGCCCACCGAGAAGTTGGGGCCGACCCGCCAGGAATGTTGGAAAATACTACATCCGAGATGTTAGCTTCCCTTAGGTTAGGATATATAACGTTATAGACGTATATAATGTCCCCACCGAGAAGTACGGGCCGACACGACCCGGATTTTGTAAAATATTACCAGCGAGGGTCTAGATGGGTTAGGTTAGGTTATATTACGATATAGACGTATATAATGTGCCCACCGAGAAGTTGGGGCCGACCCGCCAGGAATGTTGGAAAATACTACATCCGAGATGTTAAGTTGCCTTAGGTTAGGATATATAACGTTATAGACGTATATAATGTCCCCACCGAGACGTACGGGCCGACACGACCGGGATTTTGTAAAACATTACCAGCGAGGGTCTAGATGGTTTAGGTTAGGTTATATTACGATATAGACGTATGTAATGTGCCCACCGAGAAGTAGGGGCCGACCCGCTAGGAATGTTGGAAAATACTACATCCGAGATGTTAGGTTCCCTTAGGTTAGTATATATAACGTTATAAACGTATATAATGTCCCCACCGAGAAGTACGTGCCGACACGACCGGGATTTTGTAAAACATTACCAGCGAGGTTCTAGATGGGTTAGGTTAGGTTATATTACGTTATAGACGTATATAATGTGCCCACCGAGAAGTTGGGGCCGACCCGCCAGGAATGTTGGAGAATACTACATCCGAGATGTTAAGTTGCCTTAGGTTAGGGTATATTACGTTACAGATGCATACAATGTCCCTACCGAGACGTACGGGACGACACGGCCGGGATTCTGTAAAACATTATCACGGAGGGGCAAAACGGGTTAGGTTAGGTTATATTACGATATAGACGTATATAATGTCCCCACCGAGAAGTAGGGGCCGTCACGCCTGGAATGTTGGAAAATACTACATCCGAGATGTTAGGTTCCCTTAGGTTAGGATATATAACGTTATAGACGTATATAATGTCCCCACCGAGAAGTACGGGCCGACACGACCGGGATTTTGTAAAACATTACCAGCGAGGGTCTAGATGGGTTAGGTTAGGTTATATTACGATATAGACGGATATAATGTGCCCACCGAGAAGTTTGGGCCGACCCGCCAGGAATGTTGTGAAATACTACATCCGAGATGTTAAGTTCCCGTAGGTTAGGATATATAACGTTATAGACGTGTATAATGTCCCCACCGAGAAGTACGGGCCGACACGACCGGGATTTTGTAAAACATTACCAGCGAGGGTCCAGATGGGTTATGTTAGGTTATATTACGATATAGATGTATATAATGTGCCCACCGAGAAGTTGGGGCCGACCCGCCAGGAATGTTGTGAAATACTACATCCGCGATGCTAGGTTCCCTTAGGTTAGGATATATAACGTTATAGACGTATATAATGTCCCCACCGAGAAGTACGGGCCGCCACGACCGGGATTTTGTAAAACATTACCAGCGAGGGTCTAGATGGGTTAGGTTTGGTTATATTACGATATAGACGTATATAATGTGCCCACCGAGAAGTTGGGGCCGACCCGCCAGGAATGTTGGACAATACTACATCCGAGATGTTAGGTTCCCTTATGTTAGGACATATAACGTTATAGACGTATATAATGTCCCCACCGCGAAGTAAGGGCCGACACGACCGGGACTTTGTAAAACATTACCAGCGAGGGTCTAGATGGGTTAGGTTAGGTTATATTACGATATAGACGTATATAATGTGCCCACCGAGAAGTTGGGGCCGACCCGCCAGGAATGTTGGAAAATACTACATCCGAGATGTTAGGTTCCCTTAGGTTAGGATATATAACGTTATAGACGTATATAATGTCCCCACCGAGAAGTACGGGCCGACACGACCGGGATTTTGTAAAACATTACCAGCGAGGGTCTAGATGGGTTAGGTTAGGTTATATTACGATATAGACGGATATAATGTGCCCACCGAGAAGTTTGGGCCGACCCGCCAGGAATGTTGTGAAATTCTACATCCGAGATGTTAAGTTCCCTTAGGTTAGGATATATAACGTTATAGACGTGTATAATGTCCCCACCGAGAAGTACGGGCCGACACGACCGGGATTTTGTAAAACATTACCAGCGAGGGTCCAGATGGGTTATGTTAGGTTATATTACGATATAGATGTATATAATGTGCCCACCGAGAAGTTGGGGCCGACCCGCCAGGAATGTTGGACAATACTACATCCGAGATGTTAGGTTCCCTTATGTTAGGACATATAACGTTATAGACGTATATAATGTCCCCACCGCGAAGTAAGGGCCGACACGACCGGGACTTTGTAAAACATTACCAGCGAGGGTCTAGATGGGTTAGGTTAGGTTATATTACGATATAGACGTATATAATGTGCCCACCGAGAAGTTGGGGCCGACCCGCCAGGAATGTTGGAAAATACTACATCCGAGATGTTAGGTTCCCTTAGGTTAGGATATATAACGTTATAGACGTATATAATGTCCCCACCGAGAAGTACGGGCCGACACGACCGGGATTTTGTAAAACATTACCAGCGAGGGTCTAGATGGGTTAGGTTAGGTTATATTACGATATAGACGTATATAATGTGCCCACCGAGAAGTTTGGGCCGACCCGCCAGGAATGTTGGAAAATACTACATCCGAGATGTTAGCTTCCCTTATGTTAGGATATATAACGTTATAGACGTATATAATGTCCCCACCGAGAAGTACGGGCCGACACGACCCGGATTTTGTAAAACATTACCAGCGAGGGTCTAGATGGGTTAGGTTAGGTTATATTACGATATAGACGTATATAATGTTCCCACCGAGAAGTTGGGGCCGACCCGCCAGGAATGTTGGAAAATACTACATTCGAGATGTTAAGTTGCCTTAGGTTAGGATATATAACGTTATAGACGTATATAATGTCCCCACCGAGACGTACGGGCCGACACGACCGGGATTTTGTAAAACATTACCAGCGAGGGTCTAGATGGTTTAGGTTAGGTTATATTGCGATACAGACGTATGTAATGTGCCCACCGAGAAGTTGGGGCCGACCCGCCAGGAATGTTGGAAAATACTACATCCGAGATGTTAAGTTGCCTTAGGTTAGGATATGTAACGTTATAGACGTATATAATGTCGGCACCGAGACATACGGGAAGACACGACCGAGATTCTGTAAAACATTACCAGCGAGGGGCTAGATGGGTTAGGTTAGGTTATATTACGTTATAGACGTATATTATGTTCCCACCCAGAAGTGGGGCGGACCCGCCAGGAATGTTGTGAAATACTACATTCGAGATGTTAGGTTGCCTTTGGTTAGGGTATATTACGTTACAGATGCATACAATGTCCCTACCGAGACGTACGGGACGACACAGCCGGGATTCTGTAAAACATTATCACGGAGGGGCAAAATGGGTTAGGTTAGGTTATATTACGATATAGAGGTATATAATGTCCCCACCGAGAAGTAGGGGCCGTCACGCCTGGATTGTTGGAAAATACTACATCCGAGATGTTAGGTTCCCTTAGGTTAGGATATATAACGTTATAGACGTATATAATGTCACCACCGAGAAGTACGGGCCGACACGACCGGGATTTTGTAAAACATTACCAGCGAGGGTCTGGACGGGTTAGGTTAGGTTATATTACGATATAGACGTATATAATGTGCCCACCGAGAAGTTTGGGCCGACCCGCCAGGAATGTTGGAAAATACTACATCCGAGATGTTAGCTTCCCTTAGGTTAGGATATATAATGTTATAGACGTATATAATGTCCCCACCGAGAAGTACGGGCCGACACGACCGGGATTTTGTAAAACATTACCAGCGAGGGTCTAGATGGGTTAGGTTAGGTTATATTACGATATAGACGTATATAATGTGCCCACCGAGAAGTTGGGGCCGACCCGTCAGGAATGTTGGAAAATACTACATCCGAGATGTTAAGTTTCCTTAGGTTAGGATATATAACGTTACAAACGTATATAATGTCCCCACCGAGACGTACGGGCCGACACGACCGGGATTTTGTAAAACATTACCAGCGAGGGTCTAGATGGTTTAGGTTAGGTTATATTACGATATAGACGTATGTAATGTGCCCACCGAGAAGTAGGGGCCGACCCGCTAGGAATGTTGGAAAATACTACATCCGAGATGTTAGGTTCCCTTAGGTTAGTATATATAACGTTATAAACGTATATAATGTCCCCACCGAGAAGTACGTGCCGACACGACCGGGATTTTGTAAAACATTACCAGCGATGTTCTAGATGGGTTAGGTTAGGTTATATTACGTTATAGACGTATATAATGTGCCCACCGAGAAGTTGGGGCCGACCCGCCAGGAATGTTGGAGAATACTACATCCGAGATGTTAAGTTGCCTTAGGTTAGGGTATATTACGTTACAGATGCATACAATGTCCCTACCGAGACGTACGGGACGACACGGCCGGGATTTTGTAAAACATTACCAGCGAGGGTCTAGATGGGTTAGGTTAGGTTATATTACGATATAGACGTATATAATGTGCCCACCGAGAAGTTTGGGCCGACCCGCCAGGAATGTTGGAAAATACTACATCCGAGATGTTAAGTTGCCTTAGGTTAGGGTATATTACGTTACAGATGCATACAATGTCCCCACCGAGAAGTACGGGCCGACACGACCGGGATTTTGTAAAACATTACCAGCGAGGGTCTAGATGGGTTAGGTTAGGTTATATTACGATATAGAAGTATATAATGTCCCCACCGAGAAGTAGGGGCCGTCACGCCTGGAATGTTGGAAAATACTACATCCGCGATGTTAGGTTCCCTTAGGTTAGGATATATAACGTTATAGACGTATATAATGTTCCCACCGAGAAGTAGGGGCCGACACGACCGGGATTTTGTAAAACATTACCAGCGAAGGTCTAGATGGGTTAGGTTAGGTTATATTACGATATAGACGTATATAATGTGCCCACCGAGAAGTTTGGGCCGACCCGCCAGGAATGTTGGAAAATACTACATCCGAGATGTTAAGTTGCCTTAGGTTAGGGTATATTACGTTACAGATGCATAAAATGTCCCCACCGAGAAGTACGGGCCGACACGACCGGGATTTTGTAAAACATTACCAGCGAGGGTCTAGATGGGTTAGGTTAGGTTACATTACGATATAGACGTATATAATGTGCCCACCGAGAAGTTTGGGCCGACCCGCCAGGAATGTTGGAAAATACTACATCCGAGATGTTAGGTTGCCTTAGGTTAGGGTATATTACGTTACAGATGCATACAATGTCCCTACCGAGACGTACGGGACGACACGGCCGGGATTCTGTAAAACATTATCACGGAGGGGCAAAATGGGTTAGGTTAGGTTATATTACGATATATACGTATATAATGTGCCCACCGAGAAGTTGGGGCCGACCTGCCAGGAATGTTGGAAAATACTACATCCGAGATGTTAGGTTCCCTTAGGTTAGGACATATAACGTTATAGACGTATATAATGTACCCACCGAGAAGCACGTGCCGACACGATCGGGATATTGTAAAACATTACCAGCGAGGGTCTAGATGGGTTAGGTTAGGTTATATTACGATATAGACGTAAACCATGTGCCCACCGAGAAGTGGGGGCCGACCCGCTAGGAATGTTGGAAAATACTACATCCGAGATGTTAGGTTCCCTTAGGTTAGGATATATAACGTTATAGACGTATATAATGTCCCCACCGAGAAGTACGTGCCGACACGACCGGGATTTTGTAAAACATTACCAGCGAGGGTCTAGATGGGTTAGGTTAGGTTATATTACGATATAGACGTATATAATGTGCCCACCGAGAAGTTTGGGCCGACCCGCCAGGAATGTTGGAAAATACAACATCCGAGATGTTAGCTTCCCTTAGGTTAGGATATATAACGTTATAGACGTATATAATGTCCCCACCGAGACGTACGGGCCGACACGACCGGGATTTTGTAAAACATTACCAGCGAGGGTCTAGATGGTTTAGGTTAGGTTATATTACGATACAGACGTATGTAATGTGCCCACCGAGAAGTTGGGGCCGACCCGCCAGGAATGTTGGAAAATACTACATCCGAGATGTTAAGTTGCCTTAGGTTAGGATATGTAACGTTATAGACGTATATAATGTCGGCACCGAGACATACGGGAAGACACGACCGAGATTCTGTAAAACATTACCAGCGAGGGGCTAGATGGGTTAGGTTAGGTTATATTACGTTATAGACCTATATTATGTTCCCACCCAGAAGTGGGGCGGACCCGCCAGGAATGTTGTGAAATACTACATTCGAGATGTTAGGTTGCCTTTGGTTAGGGTATATTACGTTACAGATGCATACAATGTCCCTACCGAGACGTACGGGACGACACAGCCGGGATTCTGTAAAACATTATCACGGAGGGGCAAAATGGGTTAGGTTAGGTTATATTACGATATAGAGGTATATAATGTCCCCACCGAGAAGTAGGGGCCGTCACGCCTGGATTGTTGGAAAATACTACATCCGAGATGTTAGGTTCCCTTAGGTTAGGATATATAACGTTATAGACGTATATAATGTCACCACCGAGAAGTACGGGCCGACACGACCGGGATTTTGTAAAACATTACCAGCGAGGGTCTAAATGGGTTAGGTTAGGTTATATTACGATATAGACGTATATAATGTGCCCACCGTGAAGTTTGGGCCGACCCGCCAGGAATGTTGGAAAATACTACATCCGAGATGTTAGCTTCCCTTAGGTTAGGATATATAATGTTATAGACGTATATAATGTCTCCACCGAGAAGTACGGGCCGACACGACCGGGATTTTGTAAAACATTACCAGCGAGGGTCTAGATGGGTTAGGTTAGGTTATATTACGATATAGACGTATATAATGTGCCCACCGAGAAGTTGGGGCCGACCCGCCAGGAATGTTGGAAAATACTACATCCGAGATGTTAAGTTTCCTTAGGTTAGGATATATAACGTTACAGACGTATATAATGTCCCCACCGAGACGTACGGGCCGACACGACCGGGATTTTGTAAAACATTACCAGCGAGGGTCTAGATGGTTTAGGTTAGGTTATATTACGATATAGACGTATGTAATGTGCCCACCGAGAAGTAGGGGCCGACCCGCTAGGAATGTTGGAAAATACTACATCCGAGATGTTAGGTTCCCTTAGGTTAGTATATATAACGTTATAAACGTATATAATGTCCCCACCGAGAAGTACGTGCCGACACGACCGGGATTTTGTAAAACATTACCAGCGAGGTTCTAGATGGGTTAGGTTAGGTTATATTACGTTATAGACGTATATAATGTGCCCACCGAGAAGTTGGGGCCGACCCGCCAGGAATGTTGGAGAATACTACATCCGAGATGTTAAGTTGCCTTAGGTTAGGGTATATTACGTTACAGATGCATACAATGTCCCTACCGAGACGTACGGGACGACACGGCCGGGATTTTGTAAAACATTACCAGCGAGGGTCTAGATGGGTTAGGTTAGGTTATATTACGATATAGACGTATATAATGTGCCCACCGAGAAGTTTGGGCCGACCCGCCAGGAATGTTGGAAAATACTACATCCGAGATGTTAAGTTGCCTTAGGTTAGGGTATATTACGTTACAGATGCATACAATGTCCCCACCGAGAAGTACGGGCCGACACGACCGGGATTTTGTAAAACATTACCAGCGAGGGTCTAGATGGGTTAGGTTAGGTTATATTACGATATAGAAGTATATAATGTCCCCACCGAGAAGTAGGGGCCGTTACGCCTGGAATGTTGGAAAATACTACATCCGCGATGTTAGGTTCCCTTAGGTTAGGATATATAACGTTATAGACGTATGTAATGTCCCCACCGAGAAGTAGGGGCCGACACGACCCGGATTTTGTAAAACATTACCAGCGAGGGTCTAGATGGTTTAGGTTAGGTTATATTACGATATAGACGTATGTAATGTGCCCACCGAGAAGTAGGGGCCGACCCGCTAGGAATGTTGGAAAATACTACATCCGAGATGTTAGGTTCCCTTAGGTTAGGATATATAACGTTATAGACGTATATAATGTCCCCACCGAGAAGTACGGGCCGACACGACCGGGATTTTGTAAAACATTACCAGCGAAGGTCTAGATGGGTTAGGTTAGGTTATATTACGATATAGACGTATATAATGTGCCCACCGAGAAGTAGGGGCCGACCCGCTAGGAATGTTGGAAAATACTACATCCGAGATGTTAGGTTCCCTTAGGTTAGGATATATAACGTTATAGACGTATATAATGTCCCCACCGAGACGTACGGGCCGACACGACCGGGATTTTGTAAAACATTATCAGCGAGGGTCTAGATGGTTTAGGTTAGGTTATATTACGATATAGACGTATGTAATGTGCCCACCGAGAAGTAGGGGCCGACCCGCTAGGAATGTTGGAAAATACTACATCCGAGATGTTAGATTCCCTTAGGTTAGTATATATAACGTTATAAACGTATATAATGTCCCCACCGAGAAGTACGTGCCGACACGACCGGGATTTTGTAAAACATTACCAGCGAGGTTCTAGATGGGTTAGGTTAGGTTATATTACGTTATAGACGTATATAATGTGCCCACCGAGAAGTTGGGGCCGACCCGCCAGGAATGTTGGAAAATACTACATCCGAGATGTTAAGTTGCCTTAGGTTAGGGTATATTACGTTACAGATGCATACAATGTCCCTACCGAGACGTACGGGACGACACGGCCGGGATTCTGTAAAACATTATCACGGAGGGGCAAAACGGGTTAGGTTAGGTTATATTACGATATAGACGTATATAATGTCCCCACCGAGAAGTAGGGGCCGTCACGCCTGGAATGTTGGAAAATACTACATCAGAGATGTTAGGTTCCCTTAGGTTAGGATATATAACGTTATAGACGTATATAATGTCCCCACCGAGAAGTACGGGCCGACACGACCGGGATTTTGTAAAACATTACCAGCGAGGATCTAGATGGGTTAGGTTAGGTTATATTACGATATAGACGTATATAATGTGCCCACCGAGAAGTTTGGGCCGACCCGCCAGGAATGTTGGAAAATACTACATCCGAGATGTTAGCTTCCCTTAGGTTAGGATATATAACGTTATAGACGTATATAATGTCCCCACCGAGACGTACGGGCGACACGACCGGGATTTTGTAAAACATTACCAGCGAGGGTCTAGATGGTTTAGGTTAGGTTATATTACGATATAGACGTATGTAATGTGCCCACCGAGAAGTTGGGGCCGACCCGCCAGGAATGTTGGACAATACTACATCCGAGATGTTAGGTTCCCTTATGTTAGGACGTACAACGTTATAGACGTATATAATGTCCCCACCGAGATGTACGGGCCGACACGACCGGGACTTTGTAAAACATTACCAGCGAGGGTCTAGATGGGTTAGGTTAGGTTATATTACGATATAGACGTATATAATGTGCCCACCGAGAAGTTTGGGCCGACCCGCCAGGAATGTTGGAAAATACTACATCCGAGAAGTTAGGTTCCCTTAGGTTAGGATATATAACGTTATAGACGTATATAATGTCCCCACCGAGAAGTACGGGCCGACACGACCGGGATTTTGTAAAACATTACCAGCGAAGGTCTAGATGGGTTAGGTTAGGTTATATTACGATATAGACGTATATAATGTGCCCACCGAGAAGTAGGGGCCGACCCGCTAGGAATGCTGGAAAATACTACATCCGAGATGTTAGGTTCCCTTAGGTTAGGATATATAACGTTATAGACGTATATAATGTCCCCACCGAGACGTACGGGCCGACACGACCGGGATTTTGTAAAACATTATCAGCGAGGGTCTAGATGGTTTAGGTTAGGTTATATTACGATATAGACGTATGTAATGTGCCCACCGAGAAGTAGGGGCCGACCCGCTAGGAATGTTGGAAAATACTACATCCGAGATGTTAGATTCCCTTAGGTTAGTATATATAACGTTATAAACGTATATAATGTCCCCACCGAGAAGTACGTGCCGACACGACCGGGATTTTGTAAAACATTACCAGCGAGGGTCTAGATGGGTTAGGTTAGGTTATATTACGATATAGACGTATATAATGTGCCCACCGAGAAGTTTGGGCCGACCCGCCAGGAATGTTGGAAAATACTACATCCGAGATGTTAGCTTCCCTTAGGTTAGGATATATAATGTTATAGACGTATATAATGTCCCCACCGAGAAGTACGGGCCGACACGACCGGGATTTTGTAAAACATTAACAGCGAGGGTCTAGATGGGTTAGGTTAGGTTATATTACGATATAGACGTATATAATGTGCCCACCGAGAAGTTGTGGCCGACCCGCCAGGAATGTTGGAAAATACTACATCCGAGATGTTAAGTTGCCTTAGGTTAGGATATATAACGTTATAGACGTATATAATGTCCCCACCGAGACGTACGGGCCGACACGACCGGGATTTTGTAAAACATTACCAGCGAGGGTCTAGATGGTTTAGGTTAGGTTATATTACGATATAGACGTATGTAATGTGCCCACCGAGAAGTAGGGGCCGACCCGCTAGGAATGTTGGAAAATACTACATCCGAGATGTTAGGTTCCCTTAGGTTAGTATATATAACGTTATAAACGTATATAATGTCCCCACCGAGAAGTACGTGCCGACACGACCGGGATTTTGTAAAACATTACCAGCGAGGTTCTAGATGGGTTAGGTTAGGTTATATTACGTTATAGACGTATATAATGTGCCCACCGAGAAGTTGGGGCCGACCCGCCAGGAATGTTGGAGAATACTACATCCGAGATGTTAAGTTGCCTTTGGTTAGGGTATATTACGTTACAGATGCATACAATGTCCCTACCGAGACGTACGGGACGACACGGCCGGGATTTTGTAAAACATTACCAGCGAGGGTCTAGATGGGTTAGGTTAGGTTATATTACGATATAGACGTATATAATGTGCCCACCGAGAAGTTTGGGCCGACCCGCCAGGAATGTTGGAAAATACTACATCCGAGATGTTAAGTTGCCTTAGGTTAGGGTATATTACGTTACAGATGCATACAATGTCCCCACCGAGAAGTACGGGCCGACACGACCGGGATTTTGTAAAACATTACCAGCGAGGGTCTAGATGGGTTAGGTTAGGTTATATTACGATATAGAAGTATATAATGTCCCCACCGAGAAGTAGGGGCCGTCACGCCTGGAATGTTGGAAAATACTACATCCGCGATGTTAGGTTCCCTTAGGTTAGGATATATAACGTTATAGACGTATATAATGTTCCCACCGAGAAGTAGGGGCCGACACGACCGGGATTTTGTAAAACATTACCAGCGAAGGTCTAGATGGGTTAGGTTAGGTTATATTACGATATAGACGTATATAATGTGCCCACCGAGAAGTTTGGGCCGACCCGCCAGGAATGTTGGAAAATACTACATCCGAGATGTTAAGTTGCCTTAGGTTAGGGTATATTACGTTACAGATGCATACAATGTCCCCACCGAGAAGTACGGGCCGACACGACCGGGATTTTGTAAAACATTACCAGCGAGGGTCTAGATGGGTTAGGTTAGGTTACATTACGATATAGACGTATATAATGTGCCCACCGAGAAGTTTGGGCCGACCCGCCAGGAATGTTGGAAAATACTACATCCGAGATGTTAGGTTGCCTTAGGTTAGGGTATATTACGTTACAGATGCATACAATGTCCCTACCGAGACGTACGGGACGACACGGCCGGGATTCTGTAAAACATTATCACGGAGGGGCAAAATGGGTTAGGTTAGGTTATATTACGATATATACGTATATAATGTGCCCACCGAGAAGTTGGGGCCGACCTGCCAGGAATGTTGGAAAATACTACATCCGAGATGTTAGGTTCCCTTAGGTTAGGACATATAACGTTATAGACGTATATAATGTACCCACCGAGAAGCACGTGCCGACACGATCGGGATATTGTAAAACATTACCAGCGAGGGTCTAGATGGGTTAGGTTAGGTTATATTACGATATAGACGTAAACCATGTGCCCACCAAGAAGTTTGGGCCGACCCGCCAGGAATGTTGGAAAATACTACATCCGAGATGTTAGGTTCCCTTAGGTTAGGATATATAACGTGATAGACGTATATAATGTCCCCACCGAGAAGTACGGGCCGACACGACCGGGATGTTGTAAAACATTACCAGCGAGGGTCTAGATGGGTTAGGTTAGGTTATATTACGATATAGACGTATATAATGTGCCCGCCGAGAAGTTTGGGCCGACCCGCCAGGAATGTTGGAGAATACTACATCCGAGATGTTAAGTTGCCTTTGGTTAGGGTATATTACGTTACAGATGCATACAATGTCCCTACCGAGACGTACGGGACGACACGGCCGGGATTTTGTAAAACATTACCAGCGAGGGTCTAGATGGCTTAGGTTAGGTTATATTACGATATAGACGTATATAATGTGCCCACCGAGAAGTTTGGGCCGACCCGCCAGGAATGTTGGAAAATACTACATCCGAGATGTTAAGTTGCCTTAGGTTAGGGTATATTACGTTACAGATGCATACAATGTCCCCACCGAGAAGTACGGGCCGACACGACCGGGATTTTGTAAAACATTACCAGCGAGGGTCTAGATGGGTTAGGTTAGGTTATATTACGATATAGAAGTATATAATGTCCCCACCGAGAAGTAGGGGCCGTCACGCCTGGAATGTTGGAAAATACTACATCCGCGATGTTAGGTTCCCTTAGGTTAGGATATATAACGTTATAGACGTATATAATGTTCCCACCGAGACGTACGGGCCGACACGACCGGGATTTTGTAAAACATTACCAGCGAGGGTCTAGATGGGTTAGGTTAGGTTATATTACGATATAGACGTATATAATGTGCCCACCGAGAAGTTGGGGCCGACCCGCCAGGAATGTTGGAAAATACTACATCCGAGATGTTAAGTTTCCTTAGGTTAGGATATATAACGTTACAGACGTATATAATGTCCCCACCGAGACGTACGGGCCGACACGACCGGGATTTTGTAAAACATTACCAGCGAGGGTCTAGATGGTTTAGGTTAGGTTATATTACGATATAGACGTATGTAATGTGCCCACCGAGAAGTAGGGGCCGACCCGCTAGGAATGTTGGAAAATACTACATCCGAGATGTTAGGTTCCCTTAGGTTAGTATATATAACGTTATAAACGTATATAATGTCCCCACCGAGAAGTACGTGCCGACACGACCGGGATTTTGTAAAACATTACCAGCGAGGTTCTAGATGGGTTAGGTTAGGTTATATTACGTTATAGACGTATATAATGTGCCCACCGAGAAGTTGGGGCCGACCCGCCAGGAATGTTGGAGAATACTACATCCGAGATGTTAAGTTGCCTTAGGTTAGGGTATATTACGTTACAGATGCATACAATGTCCCTACCGAGACGTACGGGACGACACGGCCGGGATTTTGTAAAACATTACCAGCGAGGGTCTAGATGGGTTAGGTTAGGTTATATTACGATATAGACGTATATAATGTGCCCACCGAGAAGTTTGGGCCGACCCGCCAGGAATGTTGGAAAATACTACATCCGAGATGTTAAGTTGCCTTAGGTTAGGGTATATTACGTTACAGATGCATACAATGTCCCCACCGAGAAGTACGGGCCGACACGACCGGGATTTTGTAAAACATTACCAGCGAGGGTCTAGATGGGTTAGGTTAGGTTATATTACGATATAGAAGTATATAATGTCCCCACCGAGAAGTAGGGGCCGTTACGCCTGGAATGTTGGAAAATACTACATCCGCGATGTTAGGTTCCCTTAGGTTAGGATATATAACGTTATAGACGTATGTAATGTCCCCACCGAGAAGTAGGGGCCGACACGACCCGGATTTTGTAAAACATTACCAGCGAGGGTCTAGATGGTTTAGGTTAGGTTATATTACGATATAGACGTATGTAATGTGCCCACCGAGAAGTAGGGGCCGACCCGCTAGGAATGTTGGAAAATACTACATCCGAGATGTTAGGTTCCCTTAGGTTAGGATATATAACGTTATAGACGTATATAATGTCCCCACCGAGAAGTACGGGCCGACACGACCGGGATTTTGTAAAACATTACCAGCGAAGGTCTAGATGGGTTAGGTTAGGTTATATTACGATATAGACGTATATAATGTGCCCACCGAGAAGTAGGGGCCGACCCGCTAGGAATGTTGGAAAATACTACATCCGAGATGTTAGGTTCCCTTAGGTTAGGATATATAACGTTATAGACGTATATAATGTCCCCACCGAGACGTACGGGCCGACACGACCGGGATTTTGTAAAACATTATCAGCGAGGGTCTAGATGGTTTAGGTTAGGTTATATTACGATATAGACGTATGTAATGTGCCCACCGAGAAGTAGGGGCCGACCCGCTAGGAATGTTGGAAAATACTACATCCGAGATGTTAGATTCCCTTAGGTTAGTATATATAACGTTATAAACGTATATAATGTCCCCACCGAGAAGTACGTGCCGACACGACCGGGATTTTGTAAAACATTACCAGCGAGGTTCTAGATGGGTTAGGTTAGGTTATATTACGTTATAGACGTATATAATGTGCCCACCGAGAAGTTGGGGCCGACCCGCCAGGAATGTTGGAAAATACTACATCCGAGATGTTAAGTTGCCTTAGGTTAGGGTATATTACGTTACAGATGCATACAATGTCCCTACCGAGACGTACGGGACGACACGGCCGGGATTCTGTAAAACATTATCACGGAGGGGCAAAACGGGTTAGGTTAGGTTATATTACGATATAGACGTATATAATGTCCCCACCGAGAAGTAGGGGCCGTCACGCCTGGAATGTTGGAAAATACTACATCAGAGATGTTAGGTTCCCTTAGGTTAGGATATATAACGTTATAGACGTATATAATGTCCCCACCGAGAAGTACGGGCCGACACGACCGGGATTTTGTAAAACATTACCAGCGAGGATCTAGATGGGTTAGGTTAGGTTATATTACGATATAGACGTATATAATGTGCCCACCGAGAAGTTTGGGCCGACCCGCCAGGAATGTTGGAAAATACTACATCCGAGATGTTAGCTTCCCTTAGGTTAGGATATATAACGTTATAGACGTATATAATGTCCCCACCGAGACGTACGGGCGACACGACCGGGATTTTGTAAAACATTACCAGCGAGGGTCTAGATGGTTTAGGTTAGGTTATATTACGATATAGACGTATGTAATGTGCCCACCGAGAAGTTGGGGCCGACCCGCCAGGAATGTTGGACAATACTACATCCGAGATGTTAGGTTCCCTTATGTTAGGACGTACAACGTTATAGACGTATATAATGTCCCCACCGAGATGTACGGGCCGACACGACCGGGACTTTGTAAAACATTACCAGCGAGGGTCTAGATGGGTTAGGTTAGGTTATATTACGATATAGACGTATATAATGTGCCCACCGAGAAGTTTGGGCCGACCCGCCAGGAATGTTGGAAAATACTACATCCGAGAAGTTAGGTTCCCTTAGGTTAGGATATATAACGTTATAGACGTATATAATGTCCCCACCGAGAAGTACGGGCCGACACGACCGGGATTTTGTAAAACATTACCAGCGAAGGTCTAGATGGGTTAGGTTAGGTTATATTACGATATAGACGTATATAATGTGCCCACCGAGAAGTAGGGGCCGACCCGCTAGGAATGCTGGAAAATACTACATCCGAGATGTTAGGTTCCCTTAGGTTAGGATATATAACGTTATAGACGTATATAATGTCCCCACCGAGACGTACGGGCCGACACGACCGGGATTTTGTAAAACATTACCAGCGAGGGTCTAGATGGTTTAGGTTAGGTTATATTACGATATAGACGTATGTAATGTGCCCACCGAGAAGTAGGGGCCGACCCGCTAGGAATGTTGGAAAATACTACATCCGAGATGTTAGGTTCCCTTAGGTTAGTATATATAACGTTATAAACGTATATAATGTCCCCACCGAGAAGTACGTGCCGACACGACCGGGATTTTGTAAAACATTACCAGCGATGTTCTAGATGGGTTAGGTTAGGTTATATTACGTTATAGACGTATATAATGTGCCCACCGAGAAGTTGGGGCCGACCCGCCAGGAATGTTGGAGAATACTACATCCGAGATGTTAAGTTGCCTTAGGTTAGGGTATATTACGTTACAGATGCATACAATGTCCCTACCGAGACGTACGGGACGACACGGCCGGGATTTTGTAAAACATTACCAGCGAGGGTCTAGATGGGTTAGGTTAGGTTATATTACGATATAGACGTATATAATGTGCCCACCGAGAAGTTTGGGCCGACCCGCCAGGAATGTTGGAAAATACTACATCCGAGATGTTAAGTTGCCTTAGGTTAGGGTATATTACGTTACAGATGCATACAATGTCCCCACCGAGAAGTACGGGCCGACACGACCGGGATTTTGTAAAACATTACCAGCGAGGGTCTAGATGGGTTAGGTTAGGTTATATTACGATATAGAAGTATATAATGTCCCCACCGAGAAGTAGGGGCCGTCACGCCTGGAATGTTGGAAAATACTACATCCGCGATGTTAGGTTCCCTTAGGTTAGGATATATAACGTTATAGACGTATATAATGTTCCCACCGAGAAGTAGGGGCCGACACGACCGGGATTTTGTAAAACATTACCAGCGAAGGTCTAGATGGGTTAGGTTAGGTTATATTACGATATAGACGTATATAATGTGCCCACCGAGAAGTTTGGGCCGACCCGCCAGGAATGTTGGAAAATACTACATCCGAGATGTTAAGTTGCCTTAGGTTAGGGTATATTACGTTACAGATGCATAAAATGTCCCCACCGAGAAGTACGGGCCGACACGACCGGGATTTTGTAAAACATTACCAGCGAGGGTCTAGATGGGTTAGGTTAGGTTACATTACGATATAGACGTATATAATGTGCCCACCGAGAAGTTTGGGCCGACCCGCCAGGAATGTTGGAAAATACTACATCCGAGATGTTAGGTTGCCTTAGGTTAGGGTATATTACGTTACAGATGCATACAATGTCCCTACCGAGACGTACGGGACGACACGGCCGGGATTCTGTAAAACATTATCACGGAGGGGCAAAATGGGTTAGGTTAGGTTATATTACGATATATACGTATATAATGTGCCCACCGAGAAGTTGGGGCCGACCTGCCAGGAATGTTGGAAAATACTACATCCGAGATGTTAGGTTCCCTTAGGTTAGGACATATAACGTTATAGACGTATATAATGTACCCACCGAGAAGCACGTGCCGACACGATCGGGATATTGTAAAACATTACCAGCGAGGGTCTAGATGGGTTAGGTTAGGTTATATTACGATATAGACGTAAACCATGTGCCCACCGAGAAGTGGGGGCCGACCCGCTAGGAATGTTGGAAAATACTACATCCGAGATGTTAGGTTCCCTTAGGTTAGGATATATAACGTTATAGACGTATATAATGTCCCCACCGAGAAGTACGTGCCGACACGACCGGGATTTTGTAAAACATTACCAGCGAGGGTCTAGATGGGTTAGGTTAGGTTATATTACGATATAGACGTATATAATGTGCCCACCGAGAAGTTTGGGCCGACCCGCCAGGAATGTTGGAAAATACAACATCCGAGATGTTAGCTTCCCTTAGGTTAGGATATATAACGTTATAGACGTATATAATGTCCCCACCGAGACGTACGGGCCGACACGACCGGGATTTTGTAAAACATTACCAGCGAGGGTCTAGATGGTTTAGGTTAGGTTATATTACGATACAGACGTATGTAATGTGCCCACCGAGAAGTTGGGGCCGACCCGCCAGGAATGTTGGAAAATACTACATCCGAGATGTTAAGTTGCCTTAGGTTAGGATATGTAACGTTATAGACGTATATAATGTCGGCACCGAGACATACGGGAAGACACGACCGAGATTCTGTAAAACATTACCAGCGAGGGGCTAGATGGGTTAGGTTAGGTTATATTACGTTATAGACCTATATTATGTTCCCACCCAGAAGTGGGGCGGACCCGCCAGGAATGTTGTGAAATACTACATTCGAGATGTTAGGTTGCCTTTGGTTAGGGTATATTACGTTACAGATGCATACAATGTCCCTACCGAGACGTACGGGACGACACAGCCGGGATTCTGTAAAACATTATCACGGAGGGGCAAAATGGGTTAGGTTAGGTTATATTACGATATAGAGGTATATAATGTCCCCACCGAGAAGTAGGGGCCGTCACGCCTGGATTGTTGGAAAATACTACATCCGAGATGTTAGGTTCCCTTAGGTTAGGATATATAACGTTATAGACGTATATAATGTCACCACCGAGAAGTACGGGCCGACACGACCGGGATTTTGTAAAACATTACCAGCGAGGGTCTAGATGGGTTAGGTTAGGTTATATTACGATATAGACGTATATAATGTGCCCACCGTGAAGTTTGGGCCGACCCGCCAGGAATGTTGGAAAATACTACATCCGAGATGTTAGCTTCCCTTAGGTTAGGATATATAATGTTATAGACGTATATAATGTCTCCACCGAGAAGTACGGGCCGACACGACCGGGATTTTGTAAAACATTACCAGCGAGGGTCTAGATGGGTTAGGTTAGGTTATATTACGATATAGACGTATGTAATGTGCCCACCGAGAAGTAGGGGCCGACCCGCTAGGAATGTTGGAAAATACTACATCCGAGATGTTAGGTTCCCTTAGGTTAGTATATATAACGTTATAAACGTATATAATGTCCCCACCGAGAAGTACGTGCCGACACGACCGGGATTTTGTAAAACATTACCAGCGAGGTTCTAGATGGGTTAGGTTAGGTTATATTACGTTATAGACGTATATAATGTGCCCACCGAGAAGTTGGGGCCGACCCGCCAGGAATGTTGGAGAATACTACATCCGAGATGTTAAGTTGCCTTAGGTTAGGGTATATTACGTTACAGATGCATACAATGTCCCTACCGAGACGTACGGGACGACACGGCCGGGATTTTGTAAAACATTACCAGCGAGGGTCTAGATGGGTTAGGTTAGGTTATATTACGATATAGACGTATATAATGTGCCCACCGAGAAGTTTGGGCCGACCCGCCAGGAATGTTGGAAAATACTACATCCGAGATGTTAAGTTGCCTTAGGTTAGGGTATATTACGTTACAGATGCATACAATGTCCCCACCGAGAAGTACGGGCCGACACGACCGGGATTTTGTAAAACATTACCAGCGAGGGTCTAGATGGGTTAGGTTAGGTTATATTACGATATAGAAGTATATAATGTCCCCACCGAGAAGTAGGGGCCGTTACGCCTGGAATGTTGGAAAATACTACATCCGCGATGTTAGGTTCCCTTAGGTTAGGATATATAACGTTATAGACGTATGTAATGTCCCCACCGAGAAGTAGGGGCCGACACGACCCGGATTTTGTAAAACATTACCAGCGAGGGTCTAGATGGTTTAGGTTAGGTTATATTACGATATAGACGTATGTAATGTGCCCACCGAGAAGTAGGGGCCGACCCGCTAGGAATGTTGGAAAATACTACATCCGAGATGTTAGGTTCCCTTAGGTTAGGATATATAACGTTATAGACGTATATAATGTCCCCACCGAGAAGTACGGGCCGACACGACCGGGATTTTGTAAAACATTACCAGCGAAGGTCTAGATGGGTTAGGTTAGGTTATATTACGATATAGACGTATATAATGTGCCCACCGAGAAGTAGGGGCCGACCCGCTAGGAATGTTGGAAAATACTACATCCGAGATGTTAGGTTCCCTTAGGTTAGGATATATAACGTTATAGACGTATATAATGTCCCCACCGAGACGTACGGGCCGACACGACCGGGATTTTGTAAAACATTATCAGCGAGGGTCTAGATGGTTTAGGTTAGGTTATATTACGATATAGACGTATGTAATGTGCCCACCGAGAAGTAGGGGCCGACCCGCTAGGAATGTTGGAAAATACTACATCCGAGATGTTAGATTCCCTTAGGTTAGTATATATAACGTTATAAACGTATATAATGTCCCCACCGAGAAGTACGTGCCGACACGACCGGGATTTTGTAAAACATTACCAGCGAGGTTCTAGATGGGTTAGGTTAGGTTATATTACGTTATAGACGTATATAATGTGCCCACCGAGAAGTTGGGGCCGACCCGCCAGGAATGTTGGAAAATACTACATCCGAGATGTTAAGTTGCCTTAGGTTAGGGTATATTACGTTACAGATGCATACAATGTCCCTACCGAGACGTACGGGACGACACGGCCGGGATTCTGTAAAACATTATCACGGAGGGGCAAAACGGGTTAGGTTAGGTTATATTACGATATAGACGTATATAATGTCCCCACCGAGAAGTAGGGGCCGTCACGCCTGGAATGTTGGAAAATACTACATCAGAGATGTTAGGTTCCCTTAGGTTAGGATATATAACGTTATAGACGTATATAATGTCCCCACCGAGAAGTACGGGCCGACACGACCGGGATTTTGTAAAACATTACCAGCGAGGATCTAGATGGGTTAGGTTAGGTTATATTACGATATAGACGTATATAATGTGCCCACCGAGAAGTTTGGGCCGACCCGCCAGGAATGTTGGAAAATACTACATCCGAGATGTTAGCTTCCCTTAGGTTAGGATATATAACGTTATAGACGTATATAATGTCCCCACCGAGACGTACGGGCGACACGACCGGGATTTTGTAAAACATTACCAGCGAGGGTCTAGATGGTTTAGGTTAGGTTATATTACGATATAGACGTATGTAATGTGCCCACCGAGAAGTTGGGGCCGACCCGCCAGGAATGTTGGACAATACTACATCCGAGATGTTAGGTTCCCTTATGTTAGGACGTACAACGTTATAGACGTATATAATGTCCCCACCGAGATGTACGGGCCGACACGACCGGGACTTTGTAAAACATTACCAGCGAGGGTCTAGATGGGTTAGGTTAGGTTATATTACGATATAGACGTATATAATGTGCCCACCGAGAAGTTTGGGCCGACCCGCCAGGAATGTTGGAAAATACTACATCCGAGAAGTTAGGTTCCCTTAGGTTAGGATATATAACGTTATAGACGTATATAATGTCCCCACCGAGAAGTACGGGCCGACACGACCGGGATTTTGTAAAACATTACCAGCGAAGGTCTAGATGGGTTAGGTTAGGTTATATTACGATATAGACGTATATAATGTGCCCACCGAGAAGTAGGGGCCGACCCGCTAGGAATGCTGGAAAATACTACATCCGAGATGTTAGGTTCCCTTAGGTTAGGATATATAACGTTATAGACGTATATAATGTCCCCACCGAGACGTACGGGCCGACACGACCGGGATTTTGTAAAACATTATCAGCGAGGGTCTAGATGGTTTAGGTTAGGTTATATTACGATATAGACGTATGTAATGTGCCCACCGAGAAGTAGGGGCCGACCCGCTAGGAATGTTGGAAAATACTACATCCGAGATGTTAGATTCCCTTAGGTTAGTATATATAACGTTATAAACGTATATAATGTCCCCACCGAGAAGTACGTGCCGACACGACCGGGATTTTGTAAAACATTACCAGCGAGGGTCTAGATGGGTTAGGTTAGGTTATATTACGATATAGACGTATATAATGTGCCCACCGAGAAGTTTGGGCCGACCCGCCAGGAATGTTGGAAAATACTACATCCGAGATGTTAGCTTCCCTTAGGTTAGGATATATAATGTTATAGACGTATATAATGTCCCCACCGAGAAGTACGGGCCGACACGACCGGGATTTTGTAAAACATTAACAGCGAGGGTCTAGATGGGTTAGGTTAGGTTATATTACGATATAGACGTATATAATGTGCCCACCGAGAAGTTGTGGCCGACCCGCCAGGAATGTTGGAAAATACTACATCCGAGATGTTAAGTTGCCTTAGGTTAGGATATATAACGTTATAGACGTATATAATGTCCCCACCGAGACGTACGGGCCGACACGACCGGGATTTTGTAAAACATTACCAGCGAGGGTCTAGATGGTTTAGGTTAGGTTATATTACGATATAGACGTATGTAATGTGCCCACCGAGAAGTAGGGGCCGACCCGCTAGGAATGTTGGAAAATACTACATCCGAGATGTTAGGTTCCCTTAGGTTAGTATATATAACGTTATAAACGTATATAATGTCCCCACCGAGAAGTACGTGCCGACACGACCGGGATTTTGTAAAACATTACCAGCGAGGTTCTAGATGGGTTAGGTTAGGTTATATTACGTTATAGACGTATATAATGTGCCCACCGAGAAGTTGGGGCCGACCCGCCAGGAATGTTGGAGAATACTACATCCGAGATGTTAAGTTGCCTTTGGTTAGGGTATATTACGTTACAGATGCATACAATGTCCCTACCGAGACGTACGGGACGACACGGCCGGGATTTTGTAAAACATTACCAGCGAGGGTCTAGATGGGTTAGGTTAGGTTATATTACGATATAGACGTATATAATGTGCCCACCGAGAAGTTTGGGCCGACCCGCCAGGAATGTTGGAAAATACTACATCCGAGATGTTAAGTTGCCTTAGGTTAGGGTATATTACGTTACAGATGCATACAATGTCCCCACCGAGAAGTACGGGCCGACACGACCGGGATTTTGTAAAACATTACCAGCGAGGGTCTAGATGGGTTAGGTTAGGTTATATTACGATATAGAAGTATATAATGTCCCCACCGAGAAGTAGGGGCCGTCACGCCTGGAATGTTGGAAAATACTACATCCGCGATGTTAGGTTCCCTTAGGTTAGGATATATAACGTTATAGACGTATATAATGTTCCCACCGAGAAGTAGGGGCCGACACGACCGGGATTTTGTAAAACATTACCAGCGAAGGTCTAGATGGGTTAGGTTAGGTTATATTACGATATAGACGTATATAATGTGCCCACCGAGAAGTTTGGGCCGACCCGCCAGGAATGTTGGAAAATACTACATCCGAGATGTTAAGTTGCCTTAGGTTAGGGTATATTACGTTACAGATGCATACAATGTCCCCACCGAGAAGTACGGGCCGACACGACCGGGATTTTGTAAAACATTACCAGCGAGGGTCTAGATGGGTTAGGTTAGGTTACATTACGATATAGACGTATATAATGTGCCCACCGAGAAGTTTGGGCCGACCCGCCAGGAATGTTGGAAAATACTACATCCGAGATGTTAGGTTGCCTTAGGTTAGGGTATATTACGTTACAGATGCATACAATGTCCCTACCGAGACGTACGGGACGACACGGCCGGGATTCTGTAAAACATTATCACGGAGGGGCAAAATGGGTTAGGTTAGGTTATATTACGATATATACGTATATAATGTGCACACCGAGAAGTTGGGGCCGACCTGCCAGGAATGTTGGAAAATACTACATCCGAGATGTTAGGTTCCCTTAGGTTAGGACATATAACGTTATAGACGTATATAATGTACCCACCGAGAAGCACGTGCCGACACGATCGGGATATTGTAAAACATTACCAGCGAGGGTCTAGATGGGTTAGGTTAGGTTATATTACGATATAGACGTAAACCATGTGCCCACCAAGAAGTTTGGGCCGACCCGCCAGGAATGTTGGAAAATACTACATCCGAGATGTTAGGTTCCCTTAGGTTAGGATATATAACGTGATAGACGTATATAATGTCCCCACCGAGAAGTACGGGCCGACACGACCGGGATGTTGTAAAACATTACCAGCGAGGGTCTAGATGGGTTAGGTTAGGTTATATTACGATATAGACGTATATAATGTGCCCGCCGAGAAGTTTGGGCCGACCCGCCAGGAATGTTGGAGAATACTACATCCGAGATGTTAAGTTGCCTTTGGTTAGGGTATATTACGTTACAGATGCATACAATGTCCCTACCGAGACGTACGGGACGACACGGCCGGGATTTTGTAAAACATTACCAGCGAGGGTCTAGATGGCTTAGGTTAGGTTATATTACGATATAGACGTATATAATGTGCCCACCGAGAAGTTTGGGCCGACCCGCCAGGAATGTTGGAAAATACTACATCCGAGATGTTAAGTTGCCTTAGGTTAGGGTATATTACGTTACAGATGCATACAATGTCCCCACCGAGAAGTACGGGCCGACACGACCGGGATTTTGTAAAACATTACCAGCGAGGGTCTAGATGGGTTAGGTTAGGTTATATTACGATATAGAAGTATATAATGTCCCCACCGAGAAGTAGGGGCCGTCACGCCTGGAATGTTGGAAAATACTACATCCGCGATGTTAGGTTCCCTTAGGTTAGGATATATAACGTTATAGACGTATATAATGTTCCCACCGAGAAGTAGGGGCCGACACGACCGGGATTTTGTAAAACATTACCAGCGAAGGTCTAGATGGGTTAGGTTAGGTTATATTACGATATAGACGTATATAATGTGCCCACCGAGAAGTTTGGGCCGACCCGCCAGGAATGTTGGAAAATACTACATCCGAGATGTTAAGTTGCCTTAGGTTAGGGTATATTACGTTACAGATGCATACAATGTCCCCACCGAGAAGTACGGGCCGACACGACCGGGATTTTGTAAAACATTACCAGCGAGGGTCTAGATGGGTTAGGTTAGGTTACATTACGATATAGACGTATATAATGTGCCCACCGAGAAGTTTGGGCCGACCCGCCAGGAATGTTGGAAAATACTACATCCGAGATGTTAGGTTGCCTTAGGTTAGGGTATATTACGTTACAGATGCATACAATGTCCCTACCGAGACGTACGGGACGACACGGCCGGGATTCTGTAAAACATTATCACGGAGGGGCAAAATGGGTTAGGTTAGGTTATATTACGATATATACGTATATAATGTGCCCACCGAGAAGTTGGGGCCGACCTGCCAGGAATGTTGGAAAATACTACATCCGAGATGTTAGGTTCCCTTAGGTTAGGACATATAACGTTATAGACGTATATAATGTACCCACCGAGAAGCACGTGCCGACACGATCGGGATATTGTAAAACATTACCAGCGAGGGTCTAGATGGGTTAGGTTAGGTTATATTACGATATAGACGTAAACCATGTGCCCACCAAGAAGTTTGGGCCGACCCGCCAGGAATGTTGGAAAATACTACATCCGAGATGTTAGGTTCCCTTAGGTTAGGATATATAACGTGATAGACGTATATAATGTCCCCACCGAGAAGTACGGGCCGACACGACCGGGATGTTGTAAAACATTACCAGCGAGGGTCTAGATGGGTTAGGTTAGGTTATATTACGATATAGACGTATATAATGTGCCCGCCGAGAAGTTTGGGCCGACCCGCCAGGAATGTTGGAGAATACTACATCCGAGATGTTAAGTTGCCTTTGGTTAGGGTATATTACGTTACAGATGCATACAATGTCCCTACCGAGACGTACGGGACGACACGGCCGGGATTTTGTAAAACATTACCAGCGAGGGTCTAGATGGGTTAGGTTAGGTTATATTACGATATAGACGTATATAATGTGCCCACCGAGAAGTTTGGGCCGACCCGCCAGGAATGTTGGAAAATACTACATCCGAGATGTTAAGTTGCCTTAGGTTAGGGTATATTACGTTACAGATGCATACAATGTCCCCACCGAGAAGTACGGGCCGACACGACCGGGATTTTGTAAAACATTACCAGCGAGGGTCTAGATGGGTTAGGTTAGGTTATATTATGATATAGAAGTATATAATGTCCCCACCGAGAAGTAGGGGCCGTCACGCCTGGAATGTTGGAAAATACTACATCCGCGATGTTAGGTTCCCTTAGGTTAGGATATATAACGTTATAGACGTATATAATGTTCCCACCGAGAAGTAGGGGCCGACACGACCGGGATTTTGTAAAACATTACCAGCGAAGGTCTAGATGGGTTAGGTTAGGTTATATTACGATATAGACGTATATAATGTGCCCACCGAGAAGTTTGGGCCGACCCGCCAGGAATGTTGGAAAATACTACATCCGAGATGTTAAGTTGCCTTAGGTTAGGGTATATTACGTTACAGATGCATACAATGTCCCCACCGAGAAGTACGGGCCGACACGACCGGGATTTTGTAAAACATTACCAGCGAGGGTCTAGATGGGTTAGGTTAGGTTACATTACGATATAGACGTATATAATGTGCCCACCGAGAAGTTTGGGCCGACCCGCCAGGAATGTTGGAAAATACTACATCCGAGATGATAGGTTCCCTTAGGTTAGGATATATAACGTGATAGACGTATATAATGTCCCCACCGAGAAGTACGGGCCGACACGACCGGGATGTTGTAAAACATTACCAGCGAGGGTCTAGATGGGTTAGGTTAGGTTATATTACGATATAGATGTATATAATGTGCCCACCGAGAAGTTGGGGCCGACCCGCCAGGAATGTTGTGAAATACTACATCCGCGATGCTAGGTTCCCTTAGGTTAGGATATATAACGTTATAGACGTATATAATGTCCCCACCGAGAAGTACGGGCCGACACGACCGGGATTTTGTAAAACATTACCAGCGAGGGTCTAGATGGGTTAGGTTAGGTTATATTACGATATAGACGTATATAATGTGCCCGCCGAGAAGTTTGGGCCGACCCGCCAGGAATGCTGGAAAATACTACATCCGAGATGCTAGCTTCCCCTAGGTTAGGATATATAACGTTATAGACGTATATAATGTCCCCACCGAGAAGTACGGTCCGACACGACCGGGATTTTGTAAAACATTACCAGCGAGGAGCTAGATGGGTTAGGTTAGGTTATATTACGTTATAGACGTATATAATGTTCCTACCGAGAAGTGGGGCGGACCCGCCAGGAATGTTGTGAAATACTACATTCGAGATGTTAGGTTGCCTTTGGTTAGGGTATATTACGTTACAGATGCATACAATGTCCCAACCGAGATCTACGGTACGACACGGCCGGGATTCTGTAAAACATTATCACGGAGGGGCAAAATGGGTTAGGTTAGGTTATATTACGATATAGACGTATATAATGTGCCCACCGAGAAGGAGTGGCCGACCCGCTAGGAATGTTGGAAAATAGTACATCCGAGATGTTAAGTTCCCTTAGGTTAGGATATATAACGTTATAGACGTATATAATGTCCCCACCGAGACGTACGGGCCGACACGACCGGGATTTTGTAAAACATTACCAGCGAGGGTCTAGATGGTTTAGGTTAGGTTATATTACGATATAGACGTATGTAATGTGCCCACCGAGAAGTAGGGGCCGACCCGCTAGGAATGTTCGAAAATACTACATCCGAGATGTTAGGTTCCCTTAGGTTAGTATATATAACGTTATAAACGTATATAATGTCCCCACCGAGAAGTACGTGCCGACACGACCGGGATTTTGTAAAACATTACCAGCGAGGTTCTAGATGGGTTAGGTTAGGTTATATTACGTTATAGACGTATATAATGTGCCCACCGAGAAGTTGGGGCCGACCCGCCAGGAATGTTGGAGAATACTACATCCGAGATGTTAAGTTGCCTTAGGTTAGGGTATATTACGTTACAGATGCATACAATGTCCCTACCGAGACGTACGGGACGACACGGCCGGGATTTTGTAAAACATTACCAGCGAGGGTCTAGATGGGTTAGGTTAGGTTATATTACGATATAGACGTAAACCATGTGCCCACCGAGAAGTGGGGGCCGACCCGCTAGGAATGTTGGTAAATACTACATCCGAGATGTTGGGTTCCCTTAGGTTAGGATATATAACGTTATAGACGTATATAATGTCCCCACCGAGAAGTACGTGCCGACACGAGCGGGATTTTGTAAAACATTACCAGCGAGGGTCTAGATGGGTTAGGTTAGGTTATATTACGATATAGAAGTATATAATGTCCCCACCGAGAAGTAGGGGCCGTTACGCCTGGAATGTTGGAAAATACTACATCCGCGATGTTAGGTTCCCTTAGGTTAGGATATATAACGTTATAGACGTATGTAATGTCCCCACCGAGAAGTAGGGGCCGACACGACACGGATTTTGTAAAACATTACCAGCGAGGGTCTAGATGGTTTAGGTTAGGTTATATTACGATATAGACGTATGTAATGTGCCCACCGAGAAGTAGGGGCCGACCCGCTAGGAATGTTGGAAAATACTACATCCGAGATGTTAGGTTCCCTTAGGTTAGTATATATGACGTTATAGACGTATATAATGTCCCCACCGAGAAGTACGTGCCGACACGACCGGGGTTTTGTAAAACATTACAAGCGAGGTTCTAGATGGGTTAGGTTAGGTTATATTACGATATAGATGTATATAATGTGCCCACCGAGAAGTTGGGGCCGACCCGGCAAGAATGTTGGAAAATACTACATCCGAGAGGTTAGGTTCCCTTAGGTTAGAATATATAACGTTATAGACGTATATAATGTCCCCACCGAGAAGTACGGGCCGACACGACCGTGATTTTGTAAAACATTATCAGCGAGGGTCTAGATGGTTTAGGTTAGGTTATATTACGATATAGACGTATATAATGTGCCCACCGAGAAGTAGGGGCCGACCCGCTAGGAATGTTGGAAAATACTACATCCGAGATGTTGGGTTCCCTTAGGTTAGGATACATAATGTTATAGACGTATATAATGTCCCCACCGAGAAGTACGTGCCGACACGACCGGGATTTTGTAAAACATTACCAGCGAGGGTCTAGATTTGTTAGGTTAGGTTATATTACGATATAGACATATATAATGTGCCCACCGAGAAGTTGGGGCCGACCCGCCAGGAATGTTGGACAATACTACATCCGAGATGTTAGGTTCCCTTATGTTAGGACGTACAACGTTATAGACGTATATAATGTCCCCACCGAGATGTACGGGCCGACACGACCGGGACTTTGTAAAACATTACCAGCGAGGGTCTAGATGGGTTAGGTTAGATTATATTACGATATAGACGTATATAATGTGCCCACCGAGAAGTTGGGGCCGACCCGCCAGGAATGTTGGAAAATACTACATCCGAGATGTTAAGTTGCCTTAGGTTAGGATATGTAACGTTATAGACGTATATAATGTCGGCACCGAGACATACGGGAAGACACGACCGAGATTCTGTAAAACATTACCAGCGAGGGGCTAGATGGGTTAGGTTAGGTTATATTACGTTATAGACGTATATTATGTTCCCACCCAGAAGTGGGGCGGACCCGCCAGGAATGTTGTGAAATACTACATTCGAGATGTTAGGTTGCCTTTGGTTAGGGAATATTACGTTACAGATGCATACAATGTCCCTACCAAGACGTACGGGACGACACAGCCGGGATTCTGTAAAACATTATCACGGAGGGGCAAAATGGGTTAGGTTAGGTTATATTACGATATAGAGGTATATAATGTCCCCACCGAGAAGTAGGGGCCGTCACGCCTGGATTGTTGGAAAATACTACATCCGAGATGTTAGGTTCCCTTAGGTTAGGATATATAACGTTATAGACGTATATAATGTCCCCACCGAGAAGTACGGGCCGACACGACCGGGATTTTGTAAAACATTACCAGCGAGGGTCTAGATGGGTTAGGTTAGGTTATATTACGATATAGACGTATATAATGTGCCCACCGAGAAGTTTGGGCCGACCCGCCAGGAATGTTGGAAAATACTACATCCGAGATGTTAGCTTCCCTTAGGTTAGGATATATAATGTTATAGACGTATATAATGTCCCCACCGAGAAGTACGGGCCGACACGACCGGGATTTTGTAAAACATTACCAGCGAGGGTCTAGATGGGTTAGGTTAGGTTATATTACGATATAGACGTATATAATGTGCCCACCGAGAAGTTGGGGCCGACCCGCCAGGAATGTTGGAAAATACTACATCCGAGATGTTAAGTTGCCTTAGGTTAGGATATATAACGTTATAGACGTATATAATGTCCCCACCGAGACGTACGGGACGACACAGCCGGGATTCTGTAAAACATTATCACGGAGGGGCAAAATGGGTTAGGTTAGGTTATATTACGATATAGAGGTATATAATGTCCCCACCAAGAAGTAGGGGCCGTCACGCCTGGATTGTTGGAAAATACTACATCCGAGAGGTTAGGTTCCCTTAGGTTAGAATATATAACGTTATAGACGTATATAATGTCCCCACCGAGAAGTACGGGCCGACACGACCGTGATTTTGTAAAACATTATCAGCGAGGGTCTAGATGGTTTAGGTTAGGTTATATTACGATATAGACGTATATAATGTGCCCACCGAGAAGTAGGGGCCGACCCGCTAGGAATGTTGGAAAATACTACATCCGAGATGTTGGGTTCCCTTAGGTTAGGATACATAACGTTATAGACGTATATAATGTCCCCACCGAGAAGTTCGTGCCGACACGACCGGGATTTTGTAAAACATTACCAGCGAGGGTCTAGATTTGTTAGGTTAGGTTATATTACGATATAGACATATATAATGTGCCCACCGAGCAGTTGGGGCCGACCCGCCAGGAATGTTGGACAATACTACATCCGAGATGTTAGGTTCCCTTATGTTAGGACGTACAACGTTATAGACGTATATAATGTCCCCACCGAGATGTACGGGCCGACACGACCGGGACTTTGTAAAACATTACCAGCGAGGGTCTAGATGGGTTAGGTTAGATTATATTACGATATAGACGTATATAATGTGCCCACCGAGAAGTTGGGGCCGACCCGCCAGGAATCTTGGAAAATACTACATCCGAGATGTTAAGTTGCCTTAGGTTAGGATATGTAACGTTATAGACGTATATAATGTCGGCACCGAGACATACGGGAAGACACGACCGAGATTCTGTAAAACATTACCAGCGAGGGGCTAGATGGGTTAGGTTAGGTTATATTACGTTATAGACGTATATTATGTTATCACCCAGAAGTGGGGCGGACCTGCCAGGAATGTTGTGAAATACTACATTCGAGATGTTAGGTTGCCTTTGGTTAGGGTATATTACGTTACAGATGCATACAATGTCCCTACCGAGACTTACGGGACGACACAGCCGGGATTCTGTAAAACATTATCACGGAGGGGCAAAATGGGTTAGGTTAGGTTATATTACGATATAGAGGTATATAATGTCCCCACCGAGAAGTAGGGGCCGTCACGCCTGGATTGTTGGAAAATACTACATCCGAGATGTTAGGTTCCCTTAGGTTAGGATATATAACGTTATAGACGTATATAATGTCCCCACCGAGAAGTACGGGCCGACACGACCGGGATTTTGTAAAACATTACCAGCGAGGGTCTAGATGGGTTAGGTTAGGTTATATTACGATATAGACGTATATAATGTGCCCACCGAGAAGTTTGGGCCGACCCGCCAGGAATGTTGGAAAATACTACATCCGAGATGTTAGCTTCCTTTAGGTTAGGATATATAATGTTATAGACGTATATAATGTCCCCACCGAGAAGTACGGGCCGACACGACCGGGATTTTGTAAAACATTACCAGCGAGGGTCTAGATGGGTTAGGTTAGGTTATATTACGATATAGACGTATATAATGTGCCCACCGAGAAGTTGGGGCCGACCCGCCAGGAATGTTGGAAAATACTACATCCGAGATGTTAAGTTGCCTTAGGTTAGGATATATAACGTTATAGACGTATATAATGTCCCCACCGAGACGTACGGGCCGACACGACCGGGATTTTGTAAAACATTACCAGCGAGGGTCTAGATGGTTTAGGTTAGGTTATATTACGATATAGACGTATGTAATGTGCCCACCGAGAAGTAGGGGCCGACCCGCTAGGAATGTTGGAAAATACTACATCCGCGATGTTAGGTTCCCTTAGGTTAGGATATATAACGTTATAGACGTATATAATGTCCCCACCGAGAAGTACGGGCCGACACGACCGGGATCTTGTAAAACATTACCAGCGAGGGTCTAGATGGTTTAGGTTAGGTTATATTACGATATAGACGTATGTAATGTGCCCACCGAGATGTACGGGCCGACACGACCGGGACTTTGTAAAACATTACCAGCGAGGGTCTAGATGGGTTAGGTTAGATTATATTACGATATAGACGTATATAATGTGCCCACCGAGAAGTTGGGGCCGACCCGCCAGGAATGTTGGAAAATACTACATCCGAGATGTTAGCTTCCCTTAGGTTAGGATATATAATGTTATAGACGTATATAATGTCCCCACCGAGAAGTACGGCCTACACGACCGGGATTTTGTAAAACATTACCAGCGAGGGTATAGATGGGTTAGGTTAGGTTATATGACGATATAGACGTATATAATGTGCCCACCGAGAAGTTGGGGCCGACCCGCCAGGAATGTTGGAAAATACTACATCCGAGATGTTAAGTTGCCTTAGGTTAGGATATATAACGTTATAGACGTATATAATGTCCCCACCGAGACGTACGGGCCGACACGACCGGGATTTTGTAAAACATTACCTGCGAGGGTCTAGATGGTTTAGGTTAGGTTATATTACGATATAGACGTATGTAATGTGCCCACCGAGAAGTAGGGGCCGACCCGCTAGGAATGTTGGAAAATACTACATCCGAGATGTTAGGTTCCCTTAGGTTAGTATATATAACGTTATAAACGTATATAATGTCCCCACCGAGAAGTACGGGCCGACACGACCGGGATTTTGTAAAACATTACCAGCGAGGCGCTAGAGGGGTTAGGTTAGGTTATATTACGTTATAGACGTACATAATGTTCCCACCGAGAAGTGGGGCGGACCCGCCAGGAATGTTGTGAAATACTACATTCGAGATGTTAGGTTGCCTTTGGTTAGGGTATATTACGTTACAGATGCATACAATGTCCCTACCGAGACGTACGGGACGACACGGCCGGGATTCTGTAAAACATTATCACGGAGGGGCAAAACGGGTTCAGTTAGGTTATATTACGATATAGACGTATATAATGTCCCCACCGAGAAGTAGGGCCCGTCACGCCTGGAATGTTGGCAAATACTACATCCAAGATGTTAGGTTCCCTTAGGTTAGGATATGTAACGTTATAGACGTGTATAATGTCCCCACCGAGAAGTACGGGCCGACACGACCGGGATTTTGTAAAACATTACCAGCGAGGGTCTAGATGGGTTAGGTTATGTTATATTACGATATAGACGTATATAATGTGCCCACCGAGAAGTTGGGGCCGACCCGCCAGGAATGTTGGCCAATACTACATCCGAGATGTTAGGTTCCCTTATGTTAGGACGTATAACGTTATAGACGTATATAATGTCCCCACCGAGATGTACGGGCGACACGACCGGGACTTTGTAAAACATTACCAGCGAGGGTCTAGATGGGTTAGCTTAGGTTATATTACGATATAGACGTATATAATGTGCCCACCGAGAAGTGGGGGCCGACCCGCTAGGAATATTGGAAAATACTACATCCGAGATGTTAGGTTCCCTTAGGTTAGGATATATAACGTTATAGACGTGTATAATGTCCGCACCGAGAAGTACGTGCCGACACGACCGGGATTTTGTAAAACATTACCAGCGAGGGTCTAGATGGGTTAGGTTAGGTTATATTAAGATATAGACGTATATAATGTGCCCACCGAGAAGTTGGGGCCGACCCGCCAGGAATGTTGGAAAATACTACATCCTAGATGTTAGCTTCCCCTAGGTTAGGATATATAACGTTATATACGTATATAATGTCCCCACCGAGAAGTACGGACCGACACGACCGGGATTTTGTAAAACATTACCAGCGAGGGTCTAGATGGGTTAGGTTAGGTTATATTACGATATAGACGTATATAATGTGCCCACCGAGAAGTTTGGGCCGACCCGCCAGGAATGTTGGGAAATACTACATCCGAGATGTTAGCTTCCCTTAGGTTAGGATATATAATGTTATAGACGTATATAATGTCCCCACCGAGAAGTACGTGCCGACACGACCGGGATTTTGTAAAACATTACCAGCGAGGTTCTAGATGGGTTAGGTTAGGTTATATTACGTTATAGACGTATATAATGTGCCCACCGAGAAGTTGGGGCCGACCCGCCAGGAATGTTGGAGAATACTACATCCGAGATGTTAAGTTGCCTTAGGTTAGGGTATATTACGTTACAGATGCATACAATGTCCCTACCGAGACGTACGGGACGACACGGCCGGGATTCTGTAAAACATTATCACGGAGGGGCAAAACGGGTTAGGTTAGGTTATATTACGATATAGACGTATATAATGTCCCGACCGAGAAGTAGGGGCCGTCACGCCTGGAATGTTGGAAAATACTACATCCGAGATGTTAGGTTCCCTTAGGTTAGGATATATAACGTTATAGACGTATATAATGTCCCCACCGAGAAGTACGGGCCGACACGACCGGGATTTTGTAAAACATTACCAGCGAGGGTCTAGATGGGTTAGGTTAGGTTATATTACGATATAGACGTATATAATGTGCCCACCGAGAAGTTTGGGCCGACCCGCCAGGAATGTTGGAAAATACTACATCCGAGATGTTAGCTTCCCTTATTTTAGGATATATAATGTTATAGACGTATATAATGTCCCCACCGAGAAGTACGGGCCGACACGACCGGGATTTTGTAAAACATTACCAGCGAGGGTCTAGATGGGTTAGGTTAGGTTATATTACGATATAGACGGATATAATGTGCCCACCGAGAAGTTTGGGCCGACCCGCCAGGAATGTTGTGAAATACTACATCCGAGATGTTAAGTTCCCTTAGGTTAGGATATATAACGTTATAGACGTATATAATGTCCCCACCGAGAAGTACGGGCCGACACGACCGGGATTTTGTAAAACATTACCAGCGAGGGTCTAGATGGTTTAGGTTAGGTTATATTACGATATAGACGTATGTAATGTGCCCACCGAGAAGTAGGGGCCGACCCGCTAGGAATGTTGGAAAATACTACATCCGCGATGTTAGGTTCCCTTAGGTTAGGATATATAACGTTATAGACGTATATAATGTCCCCACCGAGAAGTACGGGCCGACACGACCGGGATCTTGTAAAACATTACCAGCGAGGGTCTAGATGGTTTAGGTTAGGTTATATTACGATATAGACGTATGTAATGTGCCCACCGAGATGTACGGGCCGACACGACCGGGACTTTGTAAAACATTACCAGCGAGGGTCTAGATGGGTTAGGTTAGATTATATTACGATATAGACGTATATAATGTGCCCACCGAGAAGTTGGGGCCGACCCGCCAGGAATGTTGGAAAATACTACATCCGAGATGTTAGCTTCCCTTAGGTTAGGATATATAATGTTATAGACGTATATAATGTCCCCACCGAGAAGTACGGCCGACACGACCGGGATTTTGTAAAACATTACCAGCGAGGGTATAGATGGGTTAGGTTAGGTTATATGACGATATAGACGTATATAATGTGCCCACCGAGAAGTTGGGGCCGACCCGCCAGGAATGTTGGAAAATACTACATCCGAGATGTTAAGTTGCCTTAGGTTAGGATATATAACGTTATAGACGTATATAATGTCCCCACCGAGACGTACGGGCCGACACGACCGGGATTTTATAAAACATTACCTGCGAGGGTCTAGATGGTTTAGGTTAGGTTATATTACGATATAGACGTATGTAATGTGCCCACCGAGAAGTAGGGGCCGACCCGCTAGGAATGTTGGAAAATACTACATCCGAGATGTTAGGTTCCCTTAGGTTAGTATATATAACGTTATAAACGTATATAATGTCCCCACCGAGAAGTACGTGCCGACACGACCGGGATTTTGTAAAACATTACCAGCGAGGTTCTAGATGGGTTAGGTTAGGTTATATTACGTTATAGACGTATATAATGTGCCCACCGAGAAGTAGGGGCCGTCACGCCTGGAATGTTGGAAAATACTACATCCGCGATGTTAGGTTCCCTTAGGTTAGGATATATAACGTTATAGACGTATATAATGTCCCCACCGCGAAGTACGGGCCGACACGACCGGGATTTTGTAAAACATTACCAGCGAGGCGCTAGAGGGGTTAGGTTAGGTTATATTACGTTATAGACGTACATAATGTTCCCACCGAGAAGTGGGGCGGACCCGCCAGGAATGTTGTGAAATACTACATTCGAGATGTTAGGTTGCCTTTGGTTAGGGTATATTACGTTACAGATGCATACAATGTCCCTACCGAGACGTACGGGACGACACGGCCGGGATTCTGTAAAACATTACCAGCGAGGGTCTAGATGGGTTAGGTTAGGTTATATTACGATATAGACGTATATAATGTGCCCACCGAGAAGTTGGGGCCGACCCGCCAGGAATGTTGGCCAATACTACATCCGAGATGTTAGGTTCCCTTATGTTAGGACGTATAACGTTATAGACGTATATAATGTCCCCACCGAGATGTACGGGCGACACGACCGGGACTTTGTAAAACATTACCAGCGAGGGTCTAGATGGGTTAGGTTAGGTTATATTACGATATAGACGTATATAATGTGCCCACCGAGAAGTGGGGGCCGACCCGCTAGGAATGTTGGAAAATACTACATCCGAGATGTTAGGTTCCTTAGGTTAGGATATATAACGTTATAGACGTGTATAATGTCCGCACCGAGAAGTACGTGCCGACACGACCGGGATTTTGTAAAACATTACCAGCGAGGGTCTAGATGGGTTAGGTTAGGTTATATTAAGATATAGACGTATATAATGTGCCCACCGAGAAGTTGGGGCCGACCCGCCAGGAATGTTGGAAAATACTACATCCTAGATGTTAGCTTCCCCTAGGTTAGGATATATAACGTTATATACGTATATAATGTCCCCACCGAGAAGTACGGACCGACACGACCGGGATTTTGTAAAACATTACCAGCGAGGGTCTAGATGGGTTAGGTTAGGTTATATTACGATATAGACGTATATAATGTGCCCACCGAGAAGTTTGGGCCGACCCGCCAGGAATGTTGGAAAATACTACATCCGAGATGTTAGCTTCCCTTAGGTTAGGATATATAATGTTATAGACGTATATAATGTCCCCACCGAGAAGTACGTGCCGACACGACCGGGATTTTGTAAAACATTACCAGCGAGGTTCTAGATGGGTTAGGTTAGGTTATATTACGTTATAGACGTATATAATGTGCCCACCGAGAAGTTGGGGCCGACCCGCCAGGAATGTTGGAGAATACTACATCCGAGATGTTAAGTTGCCTTAGGTTAGGGTATATTACGTTACAGATGCATACAATGTCCCTACCGAGACGTACGGGACGACACGGCCGGGATTCTGTAAAACATTATCACGGAGGGGCAAAACGGGTTAGGTTAGGTTATATTACGATATAGACGTATATAATGTCCCGACCGAGAAGTAGGGGCCGTCACGCCTGGAATGTTGGAAAATACTACATCCGAGATGTTAGGTTCCCTTAGGTTAGGATATATAACGTTATAGACGTATATAATGTCCCCACCGAGAAGTACGGGCCGACACGACCGGGATTTTGTAAAACATTACCAGCGAGGGTCTAGATGGGTTAGGTTAGGTTATATTACGATATAGACGTATATAATGTGCGCACCGAGAAGTTTGGGCCGACCCGCCAGGAATGTTGGAAAATACTACATCCGCGATGTTAGGTTCCCTTAGGTTAGGATATATAACGTTATAGACGTATATAATGTCCCCACCGCGAAGTACGGGCCGACACGACCGGGATTTTGTAAAACATTACCAGCGAGGCGCTAGAGGGGTTAGGTTAGGTTATATTACGTTATAGACGTACATAATGTTCCCACCGAGAAGTGGGGCGGACCCGCCAGGAATGTTGTGAAATACTACATTCGAGATGTTAGGTTGCCTTTGGTTAGGGTATATTACGTTACAGATGCATACAATGTCCCTACCGAGACGTACGGGACGACACGGCCGGGATTCTGTAAAACATTATCACGGAGGGGCAAAACGGGTTCAGTTAGGTTATATTACGATATAGACGTATATAATGTCCCCACCGAGAAGTAGGGCCCGTCACGCCTGGAATGTTGGCAAATACTACATCCAAGATGTTAGGTTCCCTTAGGTTAGGATATGTAACGTTATAGACGTGTATAATGTCCCCACCGAGAAGTACGGGCCGACACGACCGGGATTTTGTAAAACATTACCAGCGAGGGTCTAGATGGGTTAGGTTATGTTATATTACGATATAGACGTATATAATGTGCCCACCGAGAAGTAGGGGCCGTCACGCCTGGAATGTTGGAAAATACTACATCCGAGATGTTAGGTTCCCTTAGGTTAGGATATATAACGTTATAGACGTATATAATGTCCCCACCGAGAAGTACGGGCCGACACGACCGGGATTTTGTAAAACATTACCAGCGAGGGTCTAGATGGGTTAGGTTAGGTTATATTACGATATAGACGTATATAATGTGCCCACCGAGAAGTTGGGGCCGACCCGCCAGGAATGTTGGCCAATACTACATCCGAGATGTTAGGTTCCCTTATGTTAGGACGTATAACGTTATAGACGTATATAATGTCCCCACCGAGATGTACGGGCGACACGACCGGGACTTTGTAAAACATTACCAGCGAGGGTCTAGATGGGATAGGTTAGGTTATATTACGATATAGACGTATATAATGTGCCCACCGAGAAGTTTGGGCCGACCCGCCAGGAATGTTGGAAAATACTACATCCGAGATGTTAGCTTCCCTTAGGTTAGGATATATAATGTTATAGACGTATATAATGTCCCCACCGAGAAGTACGTGCCGACACGACCAGGATTTTGTAAAACATTACCAGCGAGGTTCTAGATGGGTTAGGTTAGGTTATATTACGTTATAGACGTATATAATGTGCCCACCGAGAAGTTGGGGCCCACCCGCCAGGAATGTTGGAGAATACTACATCCGAGATGTTAAGTTGCCTTAGGTTAGGGTATATTACGTTACAGATGCATACAATGTCCCTACCGAGACGTACGGGACGACACGGCCGGGATTCTGTAAAACATTATCACGGAGGGGCAAAACGGGTTAGGTTAGGTTATATTACGATATAGACGTATATAATGTCCCGACCGAGAAGTAGGGGCCGTCACGCCTGGAATGTTGGAAAATACTACATCCGAGATGTTAGGTTCCCTTAGGTTAGGATATATAACGTTATAGACGTATATAATGTCCCCACCGAGAAGTACGGGCCGACACGACCGGGATTTTGTAAAACATTACCAGCGAGGGTCTAGATGGGTTAGGTTAGGTTATATTACGATATAGACGTATATAATGTGCCCACCGAGAAGTTTGGGCCGACCCGCCAGGAATGTTGGAAAATACTACATCCGAGATGTTAGCTTCCCTTAGGTTAGGATATATAATGTTATAGACGTATATAATGTCCCCACCGAGAAGTACGGGCCGACACGACCGGGATTTTGTAAAACATTACCAGCGAGGGTCTAGATGGGTTAGGTTAGGTTATATTACGATATAGACGGATATAATGTGCCCACCGAGAAGTTTGGGCCGACCCGCCAGGAATGTTGTGAAATACTACATCCGAGATGTTAAGTTCCCTTAGGTTAGGATATATAACGTTATAGACGTATATAATGTCCCCACCGAGAAGTACGGGCCGACACGACCGGGATTTTGTAAAACATTACCAGCGAGGGTCTAGATGGGTTAGGTTAGGTTATATTACGATATAGACGTATGTAATGTGCCCACCGAGAAGTAGGGGCCGACCCGCTAGGAATGTTGGAAAATACTACATCCGAGATGTTAGGTTCCCTTAGGTTAGTATATATGACGTTATAGACGTATATAATGTCCCCACCGAGAAGTACGTGCCGACACGACCGGGATTTTGTAAAACATTACAAGCGAGGTTCTAGATGGGTTAGGTTAGGTTATATTACGATATAGATGTATATAATGTGCCCACCGAGAAGTTGGGGCCGACCCGGCAAGAATGTTGGAAAATACTACATCCGAGAGGTTAGGTTCCCTTAGGTTAGAATATATAACGTTATAGACGTATATAATGTCCCCACCGAGAAGTACGGGCCGACACGACCGTGATTTTGTAAAACATTATCAGCGAGGGTCTAGATGGTTTAGGTTAGGTTATATTACGATATAGACGTATATAATGTGCCCACCGAGAAGTAGGGGCCGACCCGCTAGGAATGTTGGAAAATACTACATCCGAGATGTTGGGTTCCCTTAGGTTAGGATACATAACGTTATAGACGTATATAATGTCCCCACCGAGAAGTTCGTGCCGACACGACCGGGATTTTGTAAAACATTACCAGCGAGGGTCTAGATTTGTTAGGTTAGGTTATATTACGATATAGACATATATAATGTGCCCACCGAGAAGTTGGGGCCGACCCGCCAGGAATGTTGGACAATACTACATCCGAGATGTTAGGTTCCCTTATGTTAGGACGTACAACGTTATAGACGTATATAATGTCCCCACCGAGATGTACGGGCCGACACGACCGGGACTTTGTAAAACATTACCAGCGAGGGTCTAGATGGGTTAGGTTAGATTATATTACGATATAGACGTATATAATGTGCCCACCGAGAAGTTGGGGCCGACCCGCCAGGAATGTTGGAAAATACTACATCCGAGATGTTAAGTTGCCTTAGGTTAGGATATGTAACGTTATAGACGTATATAATGTCGGCACCGAGACATACGGGAAGACACGACCGAGATTCTGTAAAACATTACCAGCGAGGGGCTAGATGGGTTAGGTTAGGTTATATTACGTTATAGACGTATATTATGTTCCCACCCAGAAGTGGGGCGGACCCGCCAGGAATGTTGTGAAATACTACATTCGAGATGTTAGGTTGCCTTTGGTTAGGGTATATTACGTTACAGATGCATACAATGTCCCTACCGAGACTTACGGGACGACACAGCCGGGATTCTGTAAAACATTATCACGGAGGGGCAAAATGGGTTAGGTTAGGTTATATTACGATATAGAGGTATATAATGTCCCCACCGAGAAGTAGGGGCCGTCACGCCTGGATTGTTGGAAAATACTACATCCGAGATGTTAGGTTCCCTTAGGTTAGGATATATAACGTTATAGACGTATATAATGTCCCCACCGAGAAGTACGGGCCGACACGACCGGGATTTTGTAAAACATTACCAGCGAGGGTCTAGATGGGTTAGGTTAGGTTATATTACGATATAGACGTATATAATGTGCCCACCGAGAAGTTTGGGCCGACCCGCCAGGAATGTTGGAAAATACTACATCCGAGATGTTAGCTTCCTTTAGGTTAGGATATATAATGTTATAGACGTATATAATGTCCCCACCGAGAAGTACGGGCCGACACGACCGGGATTTTGTAAAACATTACCAGCGAGGGTCTAGATGGGTTAGGTTAGGTTATATTACGATATAGACGTATATAATGTGCCCACCGAGAAGTTGGGGCCGACCCGCCAGGAATGTTGGAAAATACTACATCCGAGATGTTAAGTTGCCTTAGGTTAGGATATATAACGTTATAGACGTATATAATGTCCCCACCGAGACGTACGGGCCGACACGACCGGGATTTTGTAAAACATTACCAGCGAGGGTCTAGATGGTTTAGGTTAGGTTATATTACGATATAGACGTATGTAATGTGCCCACCGAGAAGTAGGGGCCGACCCGCTAGGAATGTTGGAAAATACTACATCCGCGATGTTAGGTTCCCTTAGGTTAGGATATATAACGTTATAGACGTATATAATGTCCCCACCGAGAAGTACGGGCCGACACGACCGGGATCTTGTAAAACATTACCAGCGAGGGTCTAGATGGTTTAGGTTAGGTTATATTACGATATAGACGTATGTAATGTGCCCACCGAGAAGTAGGGGCCGACCCGCTAGGAATGTTGGAAAATACTACATCCGAGATGTTAGGTTCCCTTAGGTTAGGATATATAACGTTATAGACGTATATAATGTCCCCACCGAGAAGTACGGGCCGACACGACCGGGATCTTGTAAAACATTACCAGCGAGGGTCTAGATGGTTTAGGTTAGGTTATATTACGATATAGACGTATGTAATGTGCCCACCGAGATGTACGGGCCGACACGACCGGGACTTTGTAAAACATTACCAGCGAGGGTCTAGATGGGTTAGGTTAGATTATATTACGATATAGACGTATATAATGTGCCCATCGAGAAGTTGGGGCCGACCCGCCAGGAATGTTGGAAAATACTACATCCGAGATGTTAGCTTCCCTTAGGTTAGGATATATAATGTTATAGACGTATATAATGTCCCCACCGAGAAGTACGGCCGACACGACCGGGATTTTGTAAAACATTACCAGCGAGGGTATAGATGGGTTAGGTTAGGTTATATGACGATATAGACGTATATAATGTGCCCACCGAGAAGTTGGGGCCGACCCGCCAGGAATGTTGGAAAATACTACATCCGAGATGTTAAGTTGCCTTAGGTTAGGATATATAACGTTATAGACGTATATAATGTCCCCACCGAGACGTACGGGCCGACACGACCGGGATTTTGTAAAACATTACCTGCGAGGGTCTAGATGGTTTAGGTTAGGTTATATTACGATATAGACGTATGTAATGTGCCCACCGAGAAGTAGGGGCCGACCCGCTAGGAATGTTGGAAAATACTACATCCGAGATGTTAGGTTCCCTTAGGTTAGTATATATAACGTTATAAACGTATATAATGTCCCCACCGAGAAGTACGTGCCGACACGACCGGGATTTTGTAAAACATTACCAGCGAGGTTCTAGATGGGTTAGGTTAGGTTATATTACGTTATAGACGTATATAATGTGCCCACCGAGAAGTAGGGGCCGTCACGCCTGGAATGTTGGAAAATACTACATCCGCGATGTTAGGTTTCCTTAGGTTAGGATATATAACGTTATAGACGTATATAATGTCCCCACCGCGAAGTACGGGCCGACACGACCGGGATTTTGTAAAACATTACCAGCGAGGCGCTAGAGGGGTTAGGTTAGGTTATATTACGTTATAGACGTACATAATGTTCCCACCGAGAAGTGGGGCGGACCCGCCAGGAATGTTGTGAAATACTACATTCGAGATGTTAGGTTGCCTTTGGTTAGGGTATATTACGTTACAGATGCATACAATGTCCCTACCGAGACGTACGGGACGACACGGCCGGGATTCTGTAAAACATTATCACGGAGGGGCAAAACGGGTTCAGTTAGGTTATATTACGATATAGACGTATATAATGTCCCCACCGAGAAGTAGGGCCCGTCACGCCTGGAATGTTGGCAAATACTACATCCAAGATGTTAGGTTCCCTTAGGTTAGGATATGTAACGTTATAGACGTGTATAATGTCCCCACCGAGAAGTACGGGCCGACACGACCGGGATTTTGTAAAACATTACCAGCGAGGGTCTAGATGGGTTAGGTTATGTTATATTACGATATAGACGTATATAATGTGCCCACCGAGAAGTAGGGGCCGTCACGCCTGGAATGTTGGAAAATACTACATCCGAGATGTTAGGTTCCCTTAGGTTAGGATATATAACGTTATAGACGTATATAATGTCCCCACCGAGAAGTACGGGCCGACACGACCGGGATTTTGTAAAACATTACCAGCGAGGGTCTAGATGGGTTAGGTTAGGTTATATTACGATATAGACGTATATAATGTGCCCACCGAGAAGTTGGGGCCGACCCGCCAGGAATGTTGGCCAATACTACATCCGAGATGTTAGGTACCCTTATGTTAGGACGTATAACGTTATAGACGTATATAATGTCCCCACCGAGATGTACGGGCGACACGACCGGGACTTTGTAAAACATTACCAGCGAGGGTCTAGATGGGTTAGGTTAGGTTATATTACGATATAGACGTATATAATGTGCCCACCGAGAAGTGGGGGCCGACCCGCTAGGAATGTTGGAAAATAGTACATCCGAGATGTTAGGTTCCCTTAGGTTAGGATATATAACGTTATAGACGTGTATAATGTCCGCACCGAGAAGTACGTGCCGACACGACCGGGATTTTGTAAAACATTACCAGCGAGGGTCTAGATGGGTTAGGTTAGGTTATATTAAGATATAGACGTATATAATGTGCCCACCGAGAAGTTGGGGCCGACCCGCCAGGAATGTTGGAAAATACTACATCCTAGATGTTAGCTTCCCCTAGGTTAGGATATATAACGTTATATACGTATATAATGTCCCCACCGAGAAGTACGGACCGACACGACCGGGATTTTGTAAAACATTACCAGCGAGGGTCTAGATGGGTTAGGTTAGGTTATATTACGATATAGACGTATATAATGTGCCCACCGAGAAGTTTGGGCCGACCCGCCAGGAATGTTGGAAAATACTACATCCGAGATGTTAGCTTCCCTTAGGTTAGGATATATAATGTTATAGACGTATATAATGTCCCCACCGAGAAGTACGGGCCGAGACGACCGGGATTTTGTAAAACATTACCAGCGAAGGTCTAGATGGGTTAGGTTAGGTTATATTACGATATAGACGTATATAATGTGCCCACCGAGAAGTTGGGGCCGACCCGCCAGGAATGTTGGAAAATACTACATCCGAGATGTTAAGTTGCCTTAGGTTAGGATATATAACGTTATAGACGTATATAATGTCCCCACCGAGACGTACGGGCCGACACGACCGGGATTTTGTAAAACATTACCAGCGAGGGTCTAGATGGTTTAGGTTAGGTTATATTACGATATAGACGTATGTAATGTGCCCACCGAGAAGTAGGGGCCGACCCGCTAGGAATGTTGGAAAATACTACATCCGAGATGTTAGGTTCCCTTAGGTTAGTATATATAACGTTATAAACGTATATAATGTCCCCACCGAGAAGTACGTGCCGACACGACCGGGATTTTGTAAAACATTACCAGCGAGGATCTAGATGGGTTAGGTTAGGTTATATTACGTTATAGACGTATATAATGTGCCCACCGAGAAGTTGGGGCCGACCCGCCAGGAATGTTGGAGAATACTACATCCGAGATGTTAAGTTGCCTTAGGTTAGGGTATATTACGTTACAGATGCATACAATGTCCCTACCGAGACGTACGGGACGACACGGCCGGGATTCTGTAAAACATTATCACGGAGGGGCAAAACGGGTTAGGTTAGGTTATATTACGATATAGACGTATATAATGTCCCCACCGAGAAGTAGGGGCCGTCACGCCTGGAATGTTGGAAAATACTACATCCGAGATGTAAGGTTCCCTTAGGTTAGGATATATAACGTTATAGACGTATATAATGTGCCCACCGAGAAGTTGGGGCCGACCCGCCAGGAATGTTGGAAAATACTACATCCGAGATGTTAAGTTGCCTTAGGTTAGGATATGTAACGTTATAGACGTATATAATGTCGGCACCGAGACATACGGGAAGACACGACCGAGATTCTGTAAAACATTACCAGCGAGGGGCTAGATGGGTTAGGTTAGGTTATATTACGTTATAGACGTATATTATGTTCCCACCGAGAAGTGGCGCGGACCCGCCAGGAATGTTGTGAAATACTACATTCGAGATGTTAGGTTGCCTTTGGTTAGGGTATATTACGTTACAGATGCATACAATGTCCCTACCGAGACGTACGGAATGACACAGCCAGGATTCTGTAAAACATTATCACGGAGGGGCAAAACGGGTTAGGTTAGGTTATATTACGATATAGAGGTATATAATGTCCCCACCGAGAAGTAGGGGCCGTCACGCCTGGAATGTTGGAAAATACTACATCCGAGATGTTAGGTTCCCTTAGGTTAGGATATATAACGTTATAGACGTATATAATGTCCCCACCGAGAAGTACGGGCCGACACGACCGGGATTTTGTAAAACATTACCAGCGAGGCGCTAGAGGGGTTAGGTTAGGTTATATTACGTTATAGACGTACATAATGTTCCCACCGAGAAGTGGGGCGGACCCGCCAGGAATGTTGTGAAATACTACATTCGAGATGTTAGGTTGCCTTTGGTTAGGGTATATTCCGTTACAGATGCATACAATGTCCCTACCGAGACGTACGGGACGACACGGCCGGGATTCTGTAAAACATTATCACGGAGGGGCAAAACGGGTTCAGTTAGGTTATATTACGATATAGACGTATATAATGTCCCCACCGAGAAGTAGGGCCCGTCACGCCTGGAATGTTGGCAAATACTACATCCAAGATGTTAGGTTCCCTTAGGTTAGGATATGTAACGTTATAGACGTGTATAATGTCCCCACCGAGAAGTACGGGCCGACACGACCGGGATTTTGTAAAACATTATCAGCGAGGGTCTAGATGGTTTAGGTTAGGTTATATTACGATATAGACGTATATAATGTGCCCACCGAGAAGAAGGGGCCGACCCGCTAGGAATGTTGGAAAATACTACATCCGAGATGTTAGTTTCCCTTAGGTTAGGATACATAACGTTATAGACGTATATAATGTCCCCACCGAGAAGTACGTGCCGACACGACCGGGATTTTGTAAAACATTACAAGCGAGGGTCTAGATTTGTTAGGTTAGGTTATATTACGATATAGACACATATAATGTGCCCACCGAGAAGTTGTGTCCGACCCGCCAGGTATGTTGGACAATACTACATCCGAGATGTTAGGTTCCCTTATGTTAGGACGTATAACGTTATAGACGTATATAATGTCCCCACCGAGATGTACGGGCCGACACGACCGGGACTTTGCAAAACATTACCAGCGAGGGTCTAGATGGGTTAGGTTATGTTATATTACGATATAGACGTATATAATGTGCCCACCGAGAAGTAGGGGCCGTCACGCCTGGAATGTTGGAAAATACTACATCCGAGATGTTAGGTTCCCTTAGGTTAGGATATATAACGTTATAGACGTATATAATGTCCCCACCGAGAAGTACGGGCCGACACGACCGGGATTTTGTAAAACATTACCAGCGAGGGTCTAGATGGGTTAGGTTAGGTTATATTACGATATAGACGTATATAATGTGCCCACCGAGAAGTTGGGGCCGACCCGCCAGGAATGTTGGACAATACTACATCCGAGATGTTAGGTTCCCTTATGTTAGGACGTATAACGTTATAGACGTATATAATGTCCCCACCGAGATGTACGGGCGACACGACCGGGACTTTGTAAAACATTACCAGCGAGGGTCTAGATGGGTTAGGTTAGGTTATATTACGATATAGACGTATATAATGTGCCCACCGAGAAGTGGGGGCCGACCCGCTAGGAATGTTGGAAAATACTACATCCGAGATGTTAGGTTCCCTTAGGTTAGGATATATAACGTTATAGACGTGTATAATGTCCGCACCGAGAAGTACGTGCCGACACGACCGGGATTTTGTAAAACATTACCAGCGAGGGTCTAGATGGGTTAGGTTAGGTTATATTAAGATATAGACGTATATAATGTGCCCACCGAGAAGTTGGGGCCGACCCGCCAGGAATGTTGGAAAATACTACATCCTAGATGTTAGCTTCCCCTAGGTTAGGATATATAACGTTATATACGTATATAATGTCCCCACCGAGAAGTACGGACCGACACGAACGGGATTTTGTAAAACATTACCAGCGAGGGTCTAGATGGGTTAGGTTAGGTTATATTGCGATATAGACGTATATAATGTGCCCACCGAGAAGTTTGGGCCGACCCGCTAGGAATGTTGGAAAATACTACATCCGAGATGTTAGCTTCCCTTAGGTTAGGATATATAATGTTATAGACGTATATAATGTCCCCACCGAGAAGTACGGGCCGACACGACCGGGATTTTGTAAAACATTACCAGCGAAGGTCTAGATGGGTTAGGTTAGGTTATATTACGATATAGACGTATATAATGTGCCCACCGAGAAGTTGGGGCCGACCCGCCAGGAATGTTGGAAAATACTACATCCGAGATGTTAAGTTGCCTTAGGTTAGGATATATAACGTTATAGACGTATATAATGTCCCCACCGAGACGTACGGGCCGACACGACCGGGATTTTGTAAAACATTACCTGCGAGGGTCTAGATGGTTTAGGTTAGGTTATATTACGATATAGACGTATGTAATGTGCCCACCGAGAAGTGGGGGCCGACCCGCTAGGAATGTTGGAAAATACTACATCCGAGATGTTAGGTTCCCTTAGGTTAGTATATATAACGTTATAAACGTATATAATGTCCCCACCGAGAAGTACGTGCCGACACGACCGGGATTTTGTAAAACATTACCAGCGAGGTTCTAGATGGGTTAGGTTAGGTTATATTACGTTATAGACGTATATAATGTCCCCACCGAGAAGTAGGGGCCGTCACGCCTGGAATGTTGGAAAATACTACATCCGCGATGTTAGGTTCCCTTAGGTTAGGATATATAACGTTATAGACGTATATAATGTCCCCACCGAGAAGTACGGGCCGACACGACCGGGATTTTGTAAAACATTACCAGCGAGGGTCTAGATGGTTTAGGTTAGGTTATATTACGATATAGACGTATGTAATGTGCCCACCGAGATGTACGGGCCGACACGACCGGGACTTTGTAAAACATTACCAGCGAGGGTCTAGATGGGTTAGGTTAGATTATATTACGATATAGACGTATATAATGTGCCCACCGAGAAGTTGGGGCCGACCCGCCAGGAATGTTGGAAAATACTACATCCGAGATGTTAAGTTGCCTTAGGTTAGGATATGTAACGTTATAGACGTATATAATGTCGGCACCGAGACATACGGGAAGACACGACCGAGATTCTGTAAAACATTACCAGCGAGGGGCTAGATGGGTTAGGTTAGGTTATATTACGTTATAGACGTATATTATGTTCCCACCGAGAAGTGGGGCGGACCCGCCAGGAATGTTGTGAAATACTACATTCGAGATGTTAGGTTGCCTTTGGTTAGGGTATATTACGTTACAGATGCATACAATGTCCCTACCGAGACGTACGGAATGACACAGCCGGGATTCTGTAAAACATTATCGCGGAGGGGCAAAACGGGTTAGGTTAGGTTATATTACGATATAGAGGTATATAATGTCCCCACCGAGAAGTAGGGGCCGTCACGCCTGGAATGTTGGAAAATACTACATCCGAGATGTTAGGTTCCCTTAGGTTAGGATATATAACGTTATAGACGTATATAATGTCCCCACCGAGAAGTACGGGCCGACACGACCGCGATTTTGTAAAACATTACCAGCGAGGGGCTAGAGGGGTTAGGTTAGGTTATATTACGTTATAGACGTATATAATGTTCCCACCGAGACGTGGGGCGGACCCGCCAGGAATGTTGTGAAATACTACATTCGAGATGTTAGGTTGCCTTTGGTTAGGGTATATTACGTTACAGATGCATACAATGTCCCTACCGAGACGTACGGGACGACACGGCCGGGATTCTGTAAAACATTATCACGGAGGGGCAAAACGGGTTCAGTTAGGTTATATTACGATATAGACGTATATAATGTCCCCACCGAGAAGTAGGGGCCGTCACGCCTGGAATGTTGGAAAATACTACATCCGAGATGTTAGGTTCCCTTAGGTTAGGATATATAACGTTATAGACGTATATAATGTCCCCACCGAGAAGTACGGGCCGACACGACCGGGATTTTGTAAAACATTACCAGCGAGGGGCTAGAGGGGTTAGGTTAGATTATATTACGTTATAGACGTATATAATGTTCCCACCGAGAAGTGGGGCGGACCCGCCAGGAATGTTGTGAAATACTACATTCGAGATGTTAGGTTGCCTTTGGTTAGGGTATATTACGTTACAGATGCATACAATGTCCCTACCGAGACGTACGGGACGACACGGCCGGGATTCTGTAAAACATCATCACGGAGGGGCAAAACGGGTTCAGTTAGGTTATATTACGATATAGACGTATATAATGTCCCCACCGAGAAGTAGGGCCCGTCACGCCTGGAAAGTTGGCAAATACTACATCCAAGATGTTAGGTTCCCTTAGGTTAGGATATGTAACGTTATAGACGTGTATAATGTCCCCACCGAGAAGTACGGGCCGACACGACCGGGATTTTGTAAAACATTATCAGCGAGGGTCTAGATGGTTTAGGTTAGGTTATATTACGATATAGACGTATATAATGTGCCCACCGAGAAGTAGGGGCCGACCCGCTAGGAATGTTGGAAAATACTACATCCGAGATGCTGGGTTCCCTTAGGTTAGGATATATAACGTTATAGACGTGTATAATGTCCGCACCGAGAAGTACGTGCCGACACGACCGGGATTTTGTAAAACATTACCAGCGAGGGTCTAGATGGGTTAGATTAGGCTATATTACGATATAGACGTATATAATGTGCCCACCGAGAAGTTTGGGCCGACCCGCCAGGAATGTTGGAAAATATTACATCCGAGATGTTAGCTTCCCTTAGGTTAGGATATATAACGTTATAGACGTATATAATGTCCCCACCGAGAAGTACGGGCCGACACGACCGGGATTTTGTAAAACATTACCAGCGAGGGTCTAGATGGGTTAGGTTAGGTTATATTACGATATAGACGTATATAATGTGCCCACCGAGAAGTTGGGGCCGACCCGCCAGGAATGTTGGAAATTACTACATCCGAGATGTTAAGTTGCCTTAGGTTAGGATATATAACGTTATAGACGTATATAATGTCCCCACCGAGACGTACGGGCCGACACGACCGGGATTTTGTAAAACATTACCAGCGAGGTTCTAGATGGTTTAGGTTAGGTTATATTACGATATAGACGTATGTAATGTGCCCACCGAGATGTAGGGGCCGACCCGCTAGGAATGTTGGAAAATACTACATCCGAGATGTTAGGTTCCCTTAGGTTAGTATATATAACGTTATAAACGTATATAATGTCCCCACCGAGAAGTACGTGCCGACACGACCGGGATTTTGTAAAACATTTCCAGCGAGGTTCTAGATGGGTTAGGTTAGGTTATATTACGTTATAGACGTATATAATGTGCCCACCGAGAAGTAGGGGCCGACCAGCCAGGAATGTTGGAAAATACTACATCCGCGATGTTAGGTTCCCTTAGGTTAGGATATATAACGTTATAGACGTATATAATGTCCCCACCGAGAAGTACGGGCCGACACGACCGGGATCTTGTAAAACATTACCAGCGAGGGTCTAGATGGTTTAGGTTAGGTTATATTACGATATAGACGTATGTAATGTGCCCACCGAGAAGTAGGGGCCGACCCGCTAGGAATGTTGGAAAATACTACATCCGAGATGTTAGGTTCCCTTAGGTTAGTATATATGACGTTATAGACGTATATAATGTCCCCACCGAGAAGTACGTGCCGACACGACCGGGATTTTGTAAAACATTACCAGCGAGGTTCTAGATGGGTTAGGTTAGGTTATATTACGAAATAGACGTATATAATGTGCCCACCGAGATGTTGGGGCCGACCAGCCAGGAATGTTGGAAAATACTACATCCGAGATGTTAAGTTGCCTTAGGTTAGGATATATAACGTTATAGACGTATATAATTTGCCCACCGAGAAGTAGGGGCCGACCCGGTAGGAATGTTGGAAAATACTACATCCGAGATGTTAGGTTCCCTTAGGTTAGGATACATAACGATATAGACGTATATAATGTCCCCACCGAGAAGTACGGGTTCCCGGCACGACCGGGATTTTGTAAAACATTACCAGCGAGGTTCTAGATGGGTTAGGTTAGGTTATATTACGATATAGACGTATATAATGTGCCCACCGAGAAGTTGGGGCCGACCAGCCAGGAATGTTGGAAAATACTACATCCGAGATGTTAAGTTGCCTTAGGTTAGGATATATAACGTTATAGACGTATATAATTTGCCCACCGAGAAGTAGGGGCCGACCCGGTAGGAATGTTGGAAAATACTACATCCGAGATGTTAGGTTCCCTTAGGTTAGGATACATAACGATATAGACGTATATAATGTCCCCACCGAGAAGTACGGGTTCCCGGCACGACCGGGATTTTGTAAAACATTACCAGCGAGGTTCTAGATGGGTTAGGTTAGGTTATATTACGATATAGACGTATATAATGTGCCCACCGAGAAGTTGGGGCCGACCAGCCAGGAATGTTGGAAAATACTACATCCGAGATGTTAAGTTGCCTTAGGTTAGGATATATAACGTTATAGACGTATATAATGTCCCCACCGAGAAGTACGGGCCGACACGACCGGGATTTTGTAAAACATTATCAGCGAGGGTCTAGATGGGTTAGGTTAGGTTATATTACGATATAGAAGTATATAATGTGCCCACCGAGAAGTTGGGGCCGACGCGCCAGGAATGTTGGAAAATACTACATCCGAGAGGTTAGGTTCCCTTAGGTTAGAATATATAACGTTATAGACGTATACAATGTCCGCACCGAGACATGCGGGACGACACGACCGCGATTCTGTAAAACATTACCAGCGAGGGGCTAAAGGGGTTAGGTTAGGTTATATTACGTTATAGGCGTATATAATGTTCCCACCGAGAAGTGGGGCGGACCCGCCAGGAATGTTGTGAAATACTACATTCGAGATGTTAGGTTGCCTTTGGTTAGGGTATATTACGTTACAGATGCATACAATGTCCCTACCGAGACGTACGGGACGACACGGCCGGGATTCTGTAAAACATTATCACGGAGGGGCAAAACGGGTTAAGTTAGGTTATATTACGATATAGACGTATATAATGTCCCCACCGAGAAGTAGGGCCCGTCACGCCTGGAATGTTGGAAAATACTACATCCAAGATGTTAGGTTCCCTTAGGTTAGGATATATAACGTTATAGACGTATATAATGTGCCCACCGAGAAGTAGGGGCCGACCCGGTAGGAATGTTAGAAAATACTACATCCGAGATGTTAGGTTCCCTTAGGTTAGGATACATAACGTTATAGACGTATATAATGTCCCCACCGAGAAGTACGTGCCGACACGACCGGGATTTTGTAAAACATTACCAGCGAGGGTCTATATTTGTTAGGTTAGGTTATATTACGATATAGACATTAATAATGTGCCCACCGAGATGTTGGGGCTGACCCGCCAGGAATGTTGGACAATACTACATCCGAGATGTTAGATTCCCTTATGTTAGGACGTATAACGTTATAGACGTATATAATGTCCCCACCGAGATGTACGGGCCGACACGACCGGGACTTTGTAAAACATTACCAGCGAGGGTCTAGATGGGTTAGGTTAGGTTATATTACGATATAGACGTATATAATGTGCCCACCGAGAAGTTGGGGCCGACCCGCCAGGAATGTTGGAAAATACTACATCCGAGTAGTTAGGTTCCTTTAGGTTAGGATATATAACGTTATAGACGTATATAATGTCCCTACCGAGACGTACGGGACGACACGGCCGGGATTCTGTAAAACATTACCACGGAGGGGCAAAACGGGTTAAGTTAGGTTATATTACGATATAGACGTATATAATGTCCCCACCGAGAAGTAGGGGCCGTCACGCCTGGAATGTTGGAAAATGCTACATCCGAGATGTTAGGTTACCTTAGGTTAGGATATATAACGTTATAGACGTACATAATGTCCCCACCGATAAGTACGTGCCGACACGACCGGGATTTTGTAAAACATTACCAGCGAGTGTCTAGATGGGTTAGGTTAGGTTATATTACCATATAGATGTATATAATGTGCCCACCGAGCAGTTGGGGCCGACCCGCCAGGAATGTTGGAAAATACTACATCCGAGAGGTTAGGTTCCCTTAGGTTAGGATATATAACGTTATAGACGTATATAATGTCCCCACCGAGATGTACGGGCCGACACGACCGGGACTTTGTAAAACATTACCAGCGAGGGTCTAGATGGGTTAGGTTAGGTTATATTACGATATAGACGTATATATTGTGCCCACCGAGAAGTTGGGGCCGACCCGCCAGGAATGTTGGACAATACTACATCCGAGATGTTAGGTTCCCTTATGTTAGGACGCATAACGTTATAGACGTATATAATGTCCCGACCGAGAAGTACGGGCCGACACGACTGGGAGTTTGTAAAACATTACCAGCGAGGGTCTAGATGGGTTAGGTTAGGTTATATTGCGATATAGACGTATATAATGTCCGCACCGAGACATACGGGACGACACGACCGCGATTCTGTAAAACATTACCAGCGAGGGGCTAGAGGGGTTAGGTTAGGTTATATTACGTTATAGACGTATATAATGTTCCCACCGAGAAGTGGGGCGGACCCGCCAGGAATGTTGTGAAATACTACATTCGAGATGTTAGGTTGCCTTTGGTTAGGGTATATTACGTTACAGATGCATACAATGTCCCTACCGAGACGTACGGGACCACACGGCCGGGATTCTGTCAAACATTATCACGGAGGGGCAAAACGGGTTAAGTTAGGTTATATTACGATATAGACGTATATAATGTCCCCACCGAGAAGTAGGGCCCGTCACGCCTGGAATGTTGGAAAATACTACATCCAAGATGTTAGGTTCCCTTAGGTTAGGATATATAACGTTATAGACGTATATAATGTCCCCACCGAGAAGTACGGGCCGACACGACCGGGATTTTGTAAAACATTACCAGCGAGGGTCTAGATGGGTTATGTTAGGTTATATTACGATGTAGACGTATATAATGTGCCCACCGAGAATTTGAGGCCGACCCGCCAGGAATGTTGGAAAATACTACATCCGAGGTGTTAGGTTGCCTTAGGTTAGGATATATAACGTTATAGACGTATATAATGTCCCCACCGAGAAGTACGGGCCGACACGACCGGGATTTTGTAAAACATTACCAGCGAGGGTCTAGATGGTTTAGGTTAGGTTATATTACGATATAGACGTATATAATGTGCCCACGGAGAAGTAGGGGCCGACCCGCTAAGAATGTTGTGAAATACTACATTCGAGATGTTAGGTTGCCTTTGGTTAGGGTATATTACGTTACAGATGCATACAATGTCCCTACAGAGACGTACGGGACGACACGGCCGGGATTCTGTAAAACATTATCACGGAGGGGCAAAACAGGTTAAGTTAGGTTATATTACGATATAGACGTATATAATGTCCCCGCCGAGAAGTAGGGGCCGTCACGCCTGGAATGTTGGAAAATGCTACATCCGAGATGTTAGGTTGCCTTAGGTTAGGATATATAACGTTATAGACGTATATAATGTCCCCACCGAGAAGTACGTGCCGACACGACCGGGATTTTGTAAAACATTACCAGCGAGGGTCTAGATTTGTTAGGTTAGGTTATATTACGATATAGACATTAATAATGTGAACACCGAGATGTTGGGGCCGACCCGCCAGGAATGTTGGACAATACTACATCCGAGATGTTGGGTTCCCTTATGTTAGGACGCATAACGTTATAGACGTATATAATGTCCCCACCGAGATGTACGGGCCGACACGACCGGGACTTTGTAAAACATTACCCGCGAGGGTCTAGATGGTTTAGGTTAGGTTATATTACGATATAGACGTATATAATGTGCCCACCGAGAAGTAGGGGCCGACCCGCTAGGAATGTTGGAAAATACTACATCCGAGATGTTAGGTTCCCTTAGGTTAGTATATATAACGTTATAGACGTATATAATGTCCCTACCGAGAAGTACGTGCCGATACGACCGCGATTTTGTAAAACATTACCAGCGAGGGTCTAGATGGGTTAGGTTAGGTTATATTACGATATAGATGTATATAATGTGCCCACCGAGAAGTTGGGGCCGACCCGCCAGGAATGTTGTAAAATACTACATCCGAGAGGTTAGGTTCCCTTAGGTTAGGATATATAACGTTATAGACGTATATAATGTCCCCACCGAGAAGTACGGGCCGACACGACCGGGATTTTGTAAAACATTACCAGCGAGGGTCTAGATGGGTCAGGTTAGGTTATACTACGATATAGACGTATATAATGTGCCCACGGAGAAGTTGGGGCCGACCCGCCAGGAATGTTGGACAATACTACATCCGAGATGTTAGGTTCCCTTAGGTTAGGATATATAACGTTATAGACGTATATAATGTCCGCACCGAGAAGTACGTGCCGACACGACCGGGATTTTGTAAAACATTACCAGCGAGGGTCTAGATTTGTTAGGTTAGGTTATATTACGATATAGACATTAATAATGTGCCCACCGAGATGTTGGGGCCGACCCGCCAGGAATGTTGGACAATACTACATCCGAGATGTTAGGTTCCCTTATGTTAGGACGTATAACGTTATAGACGTATATAATGTCCCCACCGAGATGTACGGGCCGACACGACCGGGACTTTGTAAATCATTACCCGCGAGGGTCTAGATGGCTTAGGTTAGGTTATATTACGATATAGACGTATATAATGTGCCCACCGAGAAGTAGGGGCCGACCCGCTAGGAATGTTGGAGAATACTACATCCGAGATGTTAGGTTCCCTTAGGTTAGTATATATAACGTTATAGACGTATATAATGTCCCCACCGAGAAGTACGGGCCGACACGACCGGGATTTTGTAAAACATTACCAGCGAGGGGCAAAATGGCTTAGGTTAGGTTATATTACGATATAGACGTATATAATGTCCCCACCGAGAAGTAGGGTCCGTCACGCCTGGAATGTTGTAAAATACAATATTCGAGAAGTTAGGTTGCCTTAGTTTAGGATATATAACGATATAGACGTATATAATGTCCCCACCGAGAAGTACGGGTTCCCGGCACGACCGGGATTTTGTAAAACATTACCAGCGAGGGTCTAGATGGGTTAGGTTAGGTTATATTACGATATAGACGTATATAATGTGCCCACCGAGAAGTTGGGGCCGACCCGCCAGGAATGTTGGACAATACTACATCCGAGATGTTAGGTTCCCTTATGTTAGGACGCATAACGTTATAGACGTATATAATGTCCCGACCGAGAAGTACGGGCCGACACGACCGGGAGTTTGTAAAACATTACCAGCGAGGGTCTAGATGGGTTAGGTTAGGTTATATTACGATATAGACGTATATAATGTGCCCACCGAGAAGTTGGGGCCGACCCGCCAGGAATGTTGGAAAATACTACATCCGAGAGGTTAGGTTCCTTTAGGTTAGGATATATAACGTTTTAGACGTATATAATGTCCCCACCGAGAAGTACGGGCCGACACGACCGGGATTTTGTAAAACATTACCAGCGAGGGTCTAGATGGGTTAGGTTAGGTTATATTACGATATAGATGTATATAATGTGCCCACCGAGAAGTTGGGGCCGACCCGCCAGGAATGTTGTAAAATACTAAATCCGAGATGTTAAGTTGCCTTAGGTTAGGATATATAACGTTATAGACTTATATAATGTCCCCACCGAGATGTACGGGCCGACACGACCGGGACTTTGTAAAACATTACCCGCGAGGGTCTAGATGGTTTAGGTTAGGTTATATTACGATATAGACGTATATAATGTGCCCACCGAGAAGTAGGGGCCGACCCGCTAGGAATGTTGGAAAATACTACATCCGAGATGTTAGGTTCCCTTAGGTTAGTATATATAACGTTATAGACGTATATAATGTCCCTACCGAGAAGTACGTGCCGATACGACCGCGATTTTGTAAAACATTACCAGCGAGGGTCTAGATGGGTTAGGTTAGGTTATATTACGATATAGATGTATATAATGTGCCCACCGAGAAGTTGGGGCCGACCCGCCAGGAATGTTGTAAAATACTACATCCGAGAGGTTAGGTTCCCTTAGGTTAGGATATATAACGTTATAGACGTATATAATGTCCCCACCGAGAAGTACGGGCCGACACGACCGGGATTTTGTAAAACATTACCAGCGAGGGTCTAGATGGGTCAGGTTAGGTTATACTACGATATAGACGTATATAATGTGCCCACGGAGAAGTTGGGGCCGACCCGCCAGGAATGTTGGACAATACTACATCCGAGATGTTAGGTTCCCTTAGGTTAGGATATATAACGTTATAGACGTATATAATGTCCGCACCGAGAAGTACGTGCCGACACGACCGGGATTTTGTAAAACATTACCAGCGAGGGTCTAGATTTGTTAGGTTAGGTTATATTACGATATAGACATTAATAATGTGCCCACCGAGATGTTGGGGCCGACCCGCCAGGAATGTTGGACAATACTACATCCGAGATGTTAGGTTCCCTTATGTTAGGACGTATAACGTTATAGACGTATATAATGTCCCCACCGAGATGTACGGGCCGACACGACCGGGACTTTGTAAATCATTACCCGCGAGGGTCTAGATGGCTTAGGTTAGGTTATATTACGATATAGACGTATATAATGTGCCCACCGAGAAGTAGGGGCCGACCCGCTAGGAATGTTGGAGAATACTACATCCGAGATGTTAGGTTCCCTTAGGTTAGTATATATAACGTTATAGACGTATATAATGTCCCCACCGAGAAGTACGGGCCGACACGACCGGGATTTTGTAAAACATTACCAGCGAGGGGCAAAATGGCTTAGGTTAGGTTATATTACGATATAGACGTATATAATGTCCCCACCGAGAAGTAGGGTCCGTCACGCCTGGAATGTTGTAAAATACAATATTCGAGAAGTTAGGTTGCCTTAGTTTAGGATATATAACGATATAGACGTATATAATGTCCCCACCGAGAAGTACGGGTTCCCGGCACGACCGGGATTTTGTAAAACATTACCAGCGAGGGTCTAGATGGGTTAGGTTAGGTTATATTACGATATAGACGTATATAATGTGCCCACCGAGAAGTTGGGGCCGACCCGCCAGGAATGTTGGACAATACTACATCCGAGATGTTAGGTTCCCTTATGTTAGGACGCATAACGTTATAGACGTATATAATGTCCCGACCGAGAAGTACGGGCCGACACGACCGGGAGTTTGTAAAACATTACCAGCGAGGGTCTAGATGGGTTAGGTTAGGTTATATTACGATATAGACGTATATAATGTGCCCACCGAGAAGTTGGGGCCGACCCGCCAGGAATGTTGGAAAATACTACATCCGAGAGGTTAGGTTCCTTTAGGTTAGGATATATAACGTTTTAGACGTATATAATGTCCCCACCGAGAAGTACGGGCCGACACGACCGGGATTTTGTAAAACATTACCAGCGAGGGTCTAGATGGGTTAGGTTAGGTTATATTACGATATAGATGTATATAATGTGCCCACCGAGAAGTTGGGGCCGACCCGCCAGGAATGTTGTAAAATACTAAATCCGAGATGTTAAGTTGCCTTAGGTTAGGATATATAACGTTATAGACTTATATAATGTCCCCACCGAGAAGTACGGGCCGACACGACCGGGATTTTGTAAAACATTACCAGCGAGGGTCTAGATGGGTTATGTTAGGTTATATTACGATATAGACGTATATAATGTGCCCACCGAGAAGTTGGGGCCGACCCGCCAGGAATGTTGGAAAATACTAAATCCGAGATGTTAAGTTGCCTTAGGTTAGGATATATAACGTTATAGACGTATATAATGTCCCCACCGAGAAGTACGTGCCGACACGACCGGGATTTTGTAAAACTTTACCAGCGAGGGTCTAGATTTGTTAGGTTAGGTTATATTACGATATAGACATTAATAATGTGCCCACCGAGATGTTGGGGCCGACCCGCCAGGAATGTTGGACAATACTACATCCGAGATGTTAGGTTCCCTTATGTTAGGACGTATAACGTTATAGACGTATATAATGTCCCCACCGAGATGTACGGGCCGACACGACCGGGACTTTGTAAAACATTACCCGCGAGGGTCTAGATGGCTTAGGTTAGGTTATATTACGATATAGACGTATATAATGTGCCCACCGAGAAGTAGGGGCCGACCCGCTAGGAATGTTGGAGAATACTACATCCGAGATGTTAGGTTCCCTTAGGTTAGGACGCATAACGTTATAGACGTATATAATGTCCCGACCGAGAAGTACGGGCCGACACGACCGGGAGTTTGTAAAACATTACCAGCGAGGGTCTAGATGGGTTAGGTTAGGTTATATTACGATATAGACGTATATAATGTGCCCACCGAGAAGTTGGGGCCGACCCGCCAGGAATGTTGGAAAATACTACATCCGAGAGGTTAGGTTCCTTTAGGTTAGGATATATAACGTTTTAGACGTATATAATGTCCCCACCGAGAAGTACGGGCCGACACGACCGGGATTTTGTAAAACATTACCAGCGAGGGTCTAGATGGGTTAGGTTAGGTTATATTACGATATAGATGTATATAATGTGCCCACCGAGAAGTTGGGGCCGACCCGCCAGGAATGTTGTAAAATACTAAATCCGAGATGTTAAGTTGCCTTAGGTTAGGATATATAACGTTATAGACTTATATAATGTCCCCACCGAGAAGTACGGGCCGACACGACCGGGATTTTGTAAAACATTACCAGCGAGGGTCTAGATGGGTTATGTTAGGTTATATTACGATATAGACGTATATAATGTGCCCACCGAGAAGTTGGGGCCGACCCGCCAGGAATGTTGGACAATACTACATCCGAGATGTTAGGTTCCCTTATGTTAGGACGTATAACGTTATAGACGTATGTAATGTCCCCACCGAGATGTACGGGCCGACACGACCGGGACTTTGTAAAACATTACCAGCGAGGGTCTAGATGGGTTAGGTTAGGTTATATTACGATATAGACGTATATAATGTGCCCACCGAGAAGTTGGGTCCGACCCGCCAGGAATGTTGTGAAATACTACATCCGCGATGTTAGGTTCCCTTAGGTTAGGATATATAACGTTATAGACGTATATAATGTCCCCACCGAGAAGTACGGGCCGACACGACAGGGATTTTGTAAAACATTACCAGCGAGGGTCTAGATGGGTTATGTTAGGTTATATTACGATGTAGACGTATATAATGTGCCCACCGAGAATTTGAGGCCGACCCGCCAGGAATGTTGGAAAATACTACATCCGAGCTGTTAGGTTGCCTTAGGTTAGGATATATAACGTTATAGACGTATATAATGTCCCCACCGAGAAGTACGGGCCGACACGACCGGGATTTTGTAAAACATTACCAGCGAGGGTCTAGATGGTTTAGGTTAGGTTATATTACGATATAGACGTATATAATGTCCCCACCGAGAAGTAGGGGCCGTCACGCCTGGAATGTTGGAAAATGCTACATCCGAGATGTTAGGTTGCCTTAGGTTAGGATATATAACGTTATAGACGTATATAATGTCCCCACCGAGAAGCACGTGCCGACACGACCGGGATTTTGTAAAACATTACCAGCGAGGGTCTAGATTTGTTAGGTTAGGTTATATTACGATATAGACATTAATAATGTGCCCACCGAGATGTTGGGGCCGACCCGCCAGGAATGTTGGACAATACTACATCCGAGATGTTGGGTTCCCTTATGTTAGGACGCATAACGTTATAGACGTATATAATGTCCCCACCGAGAAGTACGGGCCGACACGACCGGGATTTTGTAAAACATTACCAGCGAGGGTCTAGATGGTTTAGGTTAGGTTATATTACGATATAGACGTATATAATGTCCCCACCGAGAAGTAGGGGCCGTCACGCCTGGAATGTTGGAAAATGCTACATCCGAGATGTTAGGTTGCCTTAGGTTAGGATATATAACGTTATAGACGTATATAATGTCCCCACCGAGAAGCACGTGCCGACACGACCGGGATTTTGTAAAACATTACCAGCGAGGGTCTAGATTTGTTAGGTTAGGTTATATTACGATATAGACATTAATAATGTGCCCACCGAGATGTTGGGGCCGACCCGCCAGGAATGTTGGACAATACTACATCCGAGATGTTGGGTTCCCTTATGTTAGGACGCATAACGTTATAGACGTATATAATGTCCCCACCGAGATGTACGGGCCGACACGACCGGGACTTTGTAAAACATTACCCGCGAGGGTCTAGATGGTTTAGGTTAGGTTATATTACGATATACACGTATATAATGTGCCCACCGAGAAGTAGGGGCCGACCCGCCAGGAATGTTGTAAAATACTACATCCGAGAGGTTAGGTTCCCTTAGGTTAGGATATATAACGTTATAGACGTATATAATGTCCCCACCGAGAAGTACGGGCCGACACGACTGGTATTTTGTAAAACTTTACCAGCGAGGGTCTAGATGGGTTAGGTTAGGTTATATTACGATATAGACGTATACAATGTGCCCACCGAGAAGTGGGGTCCGACCCGGTAGGAATGTTGGAAAATACTACATCCGAGATGTTAGCTTCCCTTAGGTGAGGATATATAACGTTATAGACGTATATAATGTCACCAACGAGAAGTACGGGCCGACACGACCGGGACTTTGTAAAACATTACCAGCGAGGGTCTAGATGGGTTAGGTTAGGTTATATTACGATATAGACGTATATAATGTGCCCACCGAGAAGTTGGGGCCGACCCGCCAGGAATGTTGGACAATACTACATCCGAGATGTTAGGTTCCCTTATGTTAGGACGCATAACGTTATAGACGTATATAATGTCCCGACCGAGAAGTACGGGCCGACACGACCGGGAGTTTGTAAAACATTACCAGCGAGGGTCTAGATGGGTTAGGTTAAGTTATATTACGATATAGACGTATATAATGTGCCCACCGAGAAGTTGGGGCCGACCCGCCAGGAATGTTGTGAAATACTACATCCGCGATGTTAGGTTCCCTTAGGTTAGGATATATAACGTTATAGACGTATATAATGTCCCCACCGAGAAGTACGGGCCGACACGACCGGGATTTTGTAAAACATTACCAGCGAGGGTCTAGATGGGTTATGTTAGGTTACATTACGATGTAGACGTATATAATGTGCCCACCGAGAAGTAGGGGCCGACCCGCTAGGAATGTTGTGAAATACTACATTCGAGATGTTAGGTTGCCTTTGGTTAGGGTATATTACGTTACAGATGCATACAATGTCCCTACAGAGACGTACGGGACGACACGGCCGGGATTCTGTAAAACATTATCACGTAGGGGCAAAACGGGTTTAGTTAGGTTATATTACGATATAGACGTATATAATGTCCCCGCCGAGAAGTAGGGGCCGTCACGCCTGGAATGTTGGAAAATGCTACATCCGAGATGTTAGGTTGCCTTAGGTTAGGATATATAACGTTATAGACGTATATAATGTCCCCACCGAGAAGTACGTGCCGACACGACCGGGATTTTGTAAAACATTACCAGCGAGGGTCTAGATTTGTTAGGTTAGGTTATATTACGATATAGACATTAATAATGTGCCCACCGAGATGTTGGGGCCGACCCGCCAGAAATGTTGGACAATACTACATCCGAGATGTTGGGTTCCCTTATGTTAGGACGCATAACGTTATAGACGTATATAATGTCCCCACCGAGATGTACGGGCCGACACGACCGGGACTTTGTAAAACATTACCCGCGAGGGTCTAGATGGTGTAGGTTAGGTTATATTACGATATAGACGTATATAATGTGCCCACCGAGAAGTAGGGGCCGACCCTCTAGGAATGTTGGAAAATACTACATCCGAGATGTTAGGTTCCCTTAGGTTAGTATATATAACGTTATAGACGTATATAATGTCCCTACCGAGAAGTACGTGCCGACACGACCGCGATTTTGTAAAACATTACCAGCGAGGGTCTAGATGGGTTAGGTTAGGTTATATTACGATATAGATGTATATAATGTGCCCACCGAGAAGTTGGGGCCGACCCGCCAGGAATGTTGTAAAATACTACATCCGAGAGGTTAGGTTCCCTTAGGTTAGGACATATAACGTTATAGACGTATATAATGTCCCCACCGAGAAGAACGGGCCGACACGACCGGGATTTTGTAAAACATTACCAGCGAGGGTCTAGATGGGTCAGGTTAGGTTATACTACGATATAGACGTATATAATGTGCCCACCGAGAAGTTGGGGCCGACCCGCCAGGAATGTTGGACAATACTACATCCGAGATGTTAGGTTCCCTTAGGTTAGGATATATAACGTTATAGACGTATATAATGTCCGCACCGAGAAGTACGTGCCGACACGACCGGGATTTTGTAAAACATTACCAGCGAGGGTCTAGATTTGTTAGGTTAGGTTATATTACGATATAGATATTAATAATGTGCCCACCGAGATGTTGGGGCCGACCCGCCAGGAATGTTGGACAATACTACATCCGAGATGTTAGGTTCCCTTATGTTAGGACGTATAACGTTATAGACGTATATAATGTCCCCACCGAGATGTACGGGCCGACACGACCGGGACTTTGTAAAACATTACCCGCGAGGGTCTAGATGGCTTAGGTTAGGTTATATTACGATATAGACGTATATAATGTCCCCACCGAGAAGTAGGGTCCGTCACGCCTGGAATGTTGTAAAATACAATATTCGAGAAGTTAGGTTGCCTTAGTTTAGGATATATAACGATATAGACGTATATAATGTCCCCACCGAGAAGTACGGGTTCCCGGCACGACCGGGATTTTGTAAAACATTACCAGCGAGGGTCTAGATGGGTTAGGTTAGGTTATATTACGATATAGACGTATATAATGTGCCCACCGAGAAGTTGGGGCCGACCCGCCAGGAATGTTGGAAAATACTACATCCGAGAGGTTAGGTTCCTTTAGGTTAGGATATATAACGTTTTAGACGTATATAATGTCCCCACCGAGAAGTACGGGCCGACACGACCGGGATTTTGTAAAACATTACCAGCGAGGGTCTAGATGGGTTAGGTTAGGTTATATTACGATATAGATGTATATAATGTGCCCACCGAGAAGTTGGGGCCGACCCGCCAGGAATGTTGTAAAATACTAAATCCGAGATGTTAAGTTGCCTTAGGTTAGGATATATAACGTTATAGACGTATATAATGTCCCCACCGAGAAGTACGGGCCGACACGACTGGGATTTTGTAAAACATTACCAGCGAGGGTCTAGATGGGTTAGGTTAGGTTATATTACGATATAGACGTATACAATGTGCCCACCGAGAAGTGGGGTCCGACCCGCTAGGAATGTTGGAAAATACTACATCCGAGATGTTAGCTTCCCTTAGGTGAGGATATATAACGTTATAGACGTATATAATGTCACCAACGAGAAGTACGGGCCGACACGACCGGGACTTTTTAAAACATTACCAGCGAGGGTCTAGATGGGTTAGGTTAGGTTATATTACGATATAGACGTATATAATGTGCCCACCGAGAAGTTGGGGCCGACCCGCCAGGAATGTTGGACAATACTACATCCGAGATGTTAGGTTCCCTTATGTTAGGACGTATAACGTTATAGACGTATATAATGTCCCCACCGAGATGTACGGGCCGACACGACCGGGACTTTGTAAAACATTACCAGCGAGGGTCTAGATGGGTTAGGTTAGGTTATATTACGATATAGACGTATATAATGTGCCCACCGAGAAGTTGGGTCCGACCCGCCAGCAATGTTGGAAAATACTACATCCGCGATGTTAGGTTCCCTTAGGTTAGGATATATAACGTTATAGACTTATATAATGTCCCCACCGAGAAGTACGGGCCGACACGACCGGGATTTTGTAAAACATTACCAGCGAGGGTCTAGATGGGTTATGTTAGGTTATATTACGATATAGACGTATATAATGTGCCCACCGAGAAGTTGGGGCCGACCCGCCAGGAATGTTGTGAAATACTACATCCGCGATGTTAGGTTCCCTTAGGTTAGGATATATAACGTTATAGACTTATATAATGTCCCCACCGAGAAGTACGGGCCGACACGACCGAGATTCTGTAAAACATTACCAGCGAGGTGCTAGATGGGTTAGGTTAGGTTATATTACGATATAGACGTATATAATGTGCCCACCGAGAAGTAGGGGCCGACCCGCTAGGAATGTTGTGAAATACTACATTCGAGATGTTAGGTTGCCTTTGGTTAGGGTATATTACGTTACAGATGCATACAATGTCCCTACAGAGACGTACGGGACGACACGGCCGGGATTCTGTAAAACATTATCACGGAGGGGCAAAACGGGTTAAGTTAGGTTATATTACGATATAGACGTATATAATGTCCCCACCGAGAAGTAGGGGCCGTCACGCCTGGAATGTTGGAAAATGCTACATCCGAGATGTTAGATTGCCTTAGGTTAGGATATATAACGTTATAGACGTATATAATGTCCCTACCGAGAAGTACGTGCCGACACGACCGCGATTTTGTAAAACATTACCAGCGAGGGTCTAGATGGGTTAGGTTAGGTTATATTACGATATAGATGTATATAATGTGCCCACCGAGAAGTTGGGGCCGACCCGCCAGGAATGTTGTAAAATACTACATCCGAGAGGTTAGGTTCCCTTAGGTTAGGATATATAACGTTATAGACGTATATAATGTCCCCACCGAGAAGTACGGGCCGACACGACCGGGATTTTGTAAAACATTACCAGCGAGGATCTAGATGGGTCAGGTTAGGTTATACTACGATATAGACGTATATAATGTGCCCACCGAGAAGTTGGGGCCGACCCGCCAGGAATGTTGGACAATACTACATCCGAGATGTTAGGTTCTCTTATGTTAGGACGTATAACGTTATAGACGTATATAATGTCCCCACCGAGAAGTACGGGCCGACACGACCGGGACTTTGTAAAACATTACCAGCAAGGGTCTAGATGGGTTATGTTAGGATATATTACGATATAGACGTATACAATGTGCCCACCGAGAAGTTGGGGCCGACCCACCAGGAATGTTGGAAAATACTACATCCGAGGTGTTAGGTTGCCTTAGCTTAGGATATATAACGTTATAGACGTATATAATGTCCCCACCGAGAAGTACGGGCCGACACGACAGGGATTTTGTAAAACATTACCAGCGAGGGTCTAGATGGTTTAGGTTAGGTTATATTACGATATAGACGTATATAATGTGCCCACCGAGAAGTAGGGGCCGACCCGCTAGGAATGTTGGAAAATACTACATCCGAAAGGTTAGGTTCCCTTATGTTAGTATATAACGTTATAGACGTATATAATGTCCCCACCGAGAAGTACGGGCCAACACGACCGGGATTTAGTAAAACATTACCAGCGAGGTTCTAGATGGGTTAGGTTAGGTTATATTACGATATAGACGTATATAATGTGCCCACCGAGAATTTGGGGCCGACCCGCCAGGAATGTTGGAAAATACTACATCCGAGGTGTTAGGTTGCCTTAGGTTAGGACATATAACGTTATAGACGTATATAATGTCCCCACCGAGAAGAACGGGCCGACACGACCGGGATTTTGTAAAACATTACCAGCGAGGGTCTAGATGGGTCAGGTTAGGTTATACTACGATATAGACGTATATAATGTGCCCACCGAGAAGTTGGGGCCGACCCGCCAGGAATGTTGGACAATACTACATCCGAGATGTTAGGTTCCCTTAGGTTAGGATATATAACGTTATAGACGTATATAATGTCCGCACCGAGAAGTACGTGCCGACACGACCGGGATTTTGTAAAACATTACCAGCGAGGGTCTAGATTTGTTAGGTTAGGTTATATTACGATATAGATATTAATAATGTGCCCACCGAGATGTTGGGGCCGACCCGCCAGGAATGTTGGACAATACTACATCCGAGATGTTAGGTTCCCTTATGTTAGGACGTATAACGTTATAGACGTATATAATGTCCCCACCGAGATGTACGGGCCGACACGACCGGGACTTTGTAAAACATTACCCGCGAGGGTCTAGATGGCTTAGGTTAGGTTATATTACGATATAGACGTATATAATGTCCCCACCGAGAAGTAGGGTCCGTCACGCCTGGAATGTTGTAAAATACAATATTCGAGAAGTTAGGTTGCCTTAGTTTAGGATATATAACGATATAGACGTATATAATGTCCCCACCGAGAAGTACGGGTTCCCGGCACGACCGGGATTTTGTAAAACATTACCAGCGAGGGTCTAGATGGGTTAGGTTAGGTTATATTACGATATAGACGTATATAATGTGCCCACCGAGAAGTTGGGGCCGACCCGCCAGGAATGTTGGAAAATACTACATCCGAGAGGTTAGGTTCCTTTAGGTTAGGATATATAACGTTTTAGACGTATATAATGTCCCCACCGAGAAGTACGGGCCGACACGACCGGGATTTTGTAAAACATTACCAGCGAGGGTCTAGATGGGTTAGGTTAGGTTATATTACGATATAGATGTATATAATGTGCCCACCGAGAAGTTGGGGCCGACCCGCCAGGAATGTTGTAAAATACTAAATCCGAGATGTTAAGTTGCCTTAGGTTAGGATATATAACGTTATAGACGTATATAATGTCCCCACCGAGAAGTACGGGCCGACACGACTGGGATTTTGTAAAACATTACCAGCGAGGGTCTAGATGGGTTAGGTTAGGTTATATTACGATATAGACGTATACAATGTGCCCACCGAGAAGTGGGGTCCGACCCGCTAGGAATGTTGGAAAATACTACATCCGAGATGTTAGCTTCCCTTAGGTGAGGATATATAACGTTATAGACGTATATAATGTCACCAACGAGAAGTACGGGCCGACACGACCGGGACTTTTTAAAACATTACCAGCGAGGGTCTAGATGGGTTAGGTTAGGTTATATTACGATATAGACGTATATAATGTGCCCACCGAGAAGTTGGGGCCGACCCGCCAGGAATGTTGGACAATACTACATCCGAGATGTTAGGTTCCCTTATGTTAGGACGTATAACGTTATAGACGTATATAATGTCCCCACCGAGATGTACGGGCCGACACGACCGGGACTTTGTAAAACATTACCAGCGAGGGTCTAGATGGGTTAGGTTAGGTTATATTACGATATAGACGTATATAATGTGCCCACCGAGAAGTTGGGTCCGACCCGCCAGCAATGTTGGAAAATACTACATCCGCGATGTTAGGTTCCCTTAGGTTAGGATATATAACGTTATAGACTTATATAATGTCCCCACCGAGAAGTACGGGCCGACACGACCGGGATTTTGTAAAACATTACCAGCGAGGGTCTAGATGGGTTATGTTAGGTTATATTACGATATAGACGTATATAATGTGCCCACCGAGAAGTTGGGGCCGACCCGCCAGGAATGTTGTGAAATACTACATCCGCGATGTTAGGTTCCCTTAGGTTAGGATATATAACGTTATAGACTTATATAATGTCCCCACCGAGAAGTACGGGCCGACACGACCGAGATTCTGTAAAACATTACCAGCGAGGTGCTAGATGGGTTAGGTTAGGTTATATTACGATATAGACGTATATAATGTGCCCACCGTGAAGTTGGGGCCGACCCGCCAGGAATGTTGGAAAATACTACATCCGAGAGGTTAGCTTCCCTTAGGTTAGGATATATAACGTTATAGACGTATATAATGTCCCCACCGAGAAGTACGGGCCGACACGACCGGGATTTTGTAAAACATTACCAGCGAGGGTCTAGATGGGTTATGTTAGGTTATATTACGATGTAGACGTATATAATGTGCCCACCGAGAATTTGAGGCCGACCCGCCAGGAATGTTGGAAAATACTACATCCGAGGTGTTAGGTTGCCTTAGGTTAGGATATATAACGTTATAGACGTATATAATGTCCCCACCGAGAAGTACGGGCCGACACGACCGGGATTTTGTAAAACATTACCAGCGAGGGTCTAGATGGTTTAGGTTAGGTTATATTACGATATAGACGTATATAATGTGCCCACCGAGAAGTAGGGGCCGACCCGCTAGGAATGTTGTGAAATACTACATTCGAGATGTTAGGTTGCCTTTGGTTAGGGTATATTACGTTACAGATGCATACAATGTCCCTACAGAGACGTACGGGACGACACGGCCGGGATTCTGTAAAACATTATCACGGAGGGGCAAAACGGGTTAAGTTAGGTTATATTACGATATAGACGTATATAATGTCCCCACCGAGAAGTAGGGGCCGTCACGCCTGGAATGTTGGAAAATGCTACATCCGAGATGTTAGATTGCCTTAGGTTAGGATATATAACGTTATAGACGTATATAATGTCCCTACCGAGAAGTACGTGCCGACACGACCGCGATTTTGTAAAACATTACCAGCGAGGGTCTAGATGGGTTAGGTTAGGTTATATTACGATATAGATGTATATAATGTGCCCACCGAGAAGTTGGGGCCGACCCGCCAGGAATGTTGTAAAATACTACATCCGAGAGGTTAGGTTCCCTTAGGTTAGGATATATAACGTTATAGACGTATATAATGTCCCCACCGAGAAGTACGGGCCGACACGACCGGGATTTTGTAAAACATTACCAGCGAGGATCTAGATGGGTCAGGTTAGGTTATACTACGATATAGACGTATATAATGTGCCCACCGAGAAGTTGGGGCCGACCCGCCAGGAATGTTGGACAATACTACATCCGAGATGTTAGGTTCTCTTATGTTAGGACGTATAACGTTATAGACGTATATAATGTCCCCACCGAGAAGTACGGGCCGACACGACCGGGACTTTGTAAAACATTACCAGCAAGGGTCTAGATGGGTTATGTTAGGATATATTACGATATAGACGTATACAATGTGCCCACCGAGAAGTTGGGGCCGACCCACCAGGAATGTTGGAAAATACTACATCCGAGGTGTTAGGTTGCCTTAGGTTAGGATATATAACGTTATAGACGTATATAATGTCCCCACCGAGAAGTACGGGCCGACACGACAGGGATTTTGTAAAACATTACCAGCGAGGGTCTAGATGGTTTAGGTTAGGTTATATTACGATATAGACGTATATAATGTGCCCACCGAGAAGTAGGGGCCGACCCGCTAGGAATGTTGGAAAATACTACATCCGAAAGGTTAGGTTCCCTTATGTTAGTATATAACGTTATAGACGTATATAATGTCCCCACCGAGAAGTACGGGCCAACACGACCGGGATTTAGTAAAACATTACCAGCGAGGTTCTAGATGGGTTAGGTTAGGTTATATTACGATATAGACGTATATAATGTGCCCACCGAGAATTTGGGGCCGACCCGCCAGGAATGTTGGAAAATACTACATCCGAGGTGTTAGGTTGCCTTAGGTTAGGATATATAACGTTATAGACGTATATAATGTCCCCACCGAGAAGTACGGGCCGACACGACCGGGATTTTGTAAAACATTACCAGCGAGGGTCTAGATGGTTTAGGTTAGGTTATATTACGATATAGACGTATATAATGTGCCCACCGAGAAGTAGGGGCCGACCCGCTAGGAATGTTGGAAAATACTACATCCGAGATGTTAGGTTCCCTTAGGTTAGGATATATAACGTTATAGACGTATATAATGTCCCCACCGATAAGTACGTGCCGACACGACCGGGATTTTGTAAAACATTACCAGCAAGTGTCTAGATGGGTTAGGTTAGGTTATATTACGATATAGATGTATATAATGTGACCACCGAGAAGTTGAGGCCGACCCGCCAGGAATGTTGGAAAATACTACATCCGAGAGGTTAGGTTCCCTTAGGTTAGGATATATAACGTTATAGACGTATATAATGTCCCCACCGAGAAGTACGGGCCGACCCGACCGGGATTTTGTAAAACATTACCAGCGGGGGTCTAGATGGGTTAGGTTAGGTTATATGACGATATAGACGTATACAATGTGCCCACCGAGAAGTTGGGGCCGACCCGCCAGGAATGTTGGAAAATACTACATCCGAGATGTTAGGTTCCCTTAGGTTAGGATATATAACGTTATAGACGTATATATTGTCCCCACCGAGAAGTACGTGCCGACACGACCGGGATTTTGTAAAACATTACCAGCGTGGTTCTAGATGGGTTAGGTTAGGTTATATCACGATATAGATGTATATAATGTGCCCACCGAGAAGTTGGGGCCGACCCGCCAGGAATGTTGGAAAATACTACATTCGAGATGTTAGCTTCCCTTAGGTTAGGATATATAATGTTATAGACGTATATAATGTCCCCACCGAGAAGTACGGGCCGACACGACCGGGATTTTGTAAAACATTACTAGCGAGGGGCAAAATGGGTTAGGTTAGGTTATATTACGATATAGACGTATATAATGTGCCCACCGAGAAGTAGGGGCCGACCCGCCAGGAATGTTGTGAAATACTACATTCGAGATGTTAGGTTGCCTTAGGTTAGGGTATATTACGTTACAGATGCATACAATATCCCTACCGAGACGTACGGGACGACACGGCCGGGATTCTGTAAAACATTATCACGGAGGGGCAAAATGGGTTAGGTTAGGTTATATTACGATATACACGTATATAATGTCCCCACCGAGAAGTTGGGGCCGACCCGCCAGGAATGTTGGAAAATACTACATCCGAGATGTTAGCTTCCCTTAGGTTAGTATATATAACGTTATAGACGTATATAATGTCCCCACCGAGAGGTACGAGCCGACACGACCGGGAATTTGTAAAACATTACCAGCGAGGGTCTAGATGGGTTAGGTTAGGTTATATTACGATATAGACGTATATAATGTGCCCACCGAGAAGTTGGGGCCGACCCGCCAGGAATGTTGGAAAATACTACATCCGAGAGGTTAGGTTCCCTTAGGTTAGTATATATAACGTTATAGGCGTATATAATGTCCCCACCGAGAAGTACGTGCCGACACGACCGGGATTTTGTAAAACATTACCAGCGAGGGTCTAGATGGGTTAGGTTAGGTTATATTACGATATAGACGTATATAATCTGCCCACCGAGAAGTTGGGGCCGACCCGCCAGGAATGTTGGAAAATACTACATCCGAGATGTTAGCTTCCCTTAGGTTAGTATATATAACGTTATAGACGTATATAATGTCCCCACCGAGAAGTACGGGCCGACACGACCGGGATTTTGTAAAACATTACCAGCGGGGGTCTAGATGGGTTAGGTTAGGTTATATCACGATATAGACGTATACAATGTGCCCACCGAGAAGTTGGGGCCGACCCGCCAGGAATGTTGGAAAATGCTACATCCGAGAGGTTAGGTTCCCTTAGGTTAGGATATATAACGTTATAGACGTATATGATGTCCCCACCGAGCAGTAAGGGCCGACACGACCGGGATTTTGTAAAACATTACCAGCGGGGGTCTAGATGGGTTAGGTTAGGTTATATTACGATATAGACGTATATAATGTGCCCACCGAGAAGTAGGGGCCGACCCGCCAGGAATGTTGTGAAATACTACATTCGAGATGTTAGGTTGCCTTAGGTTAGGGTATATTACGTTACAGATGCATACAATATCCCTACCGAGACGTACGGGACGACACGGCCGGGATTCTGTAAAACATTATCACGGAGGGGCAAAATGGGTTAGGTTAGGTTATATTACGATATACACGTATATAATGTCCCCACCGAGAAGTTGGGGCCGACCCGCCAGGAATGTTGGAAAATACTACATCCGAGATGTTAGCTTCCCTTAGGTTAGTATATATAACGTTATAGACGTATATAATGTCCCCACCGAGAGGTACGAGCCGACACGACCGGGAATTTGTAAAACATTACCAGCGAGGGTCTAGATGGGTTAGGTTAGGTTATATTACGATATAGACGTATATAATGTGCCCACCGAGAAGTTGGGGCCGACCCGCCAGGAATGTTGGAAAATACTACATCCGAGAGGTTAGGTTCCCTTAGGTTAGTATATATAACGTTATAGGCGTATATAATGTCCCCACCGAGAAGTACGTGCCGACACGACCGGGATTTTGTAAAACATTACCAGCGAGGGTCTAGATGGGTTAGGTTAGGTTATATTACGATATAGACGTATATAATCTGCCCACCGAGAAGTTGGGGCCGACCCGCCAGGAATGTTGGAAAATACTACATCCGAGATGTTAGCTTCCCTTAGGTTAGTATATATAACGTTATAGACGTATATAATGTCCCCACCGAGAAGTACGGGCTGACACGACCGGGATTTTGTAAAACATTACCAGCGGGGGTCTAGATGGGTTAGGTTAGGTTATATTACGATATAGACGTATACAATGTGCCCACCGAGAAGTTGGGGCCGACCCGCCAGGAATGTTGGAAAATGCTACATCCGAGAGGTTAGGTTCCCTTAGGTTAGGATATATAACGTTATAGACGTATATGATGTCCCCACCGAGCAGTAAGGGCCGACACGACCGGGATTTTGTAAAACATTACCAGCGGGGGTCTAGATGGGTTAGGTTAGGTTATATTACGATATAGACGTATATAATGTGCCCACCGAGAAGTTGGGGCAGACCCGCCAGGAATGTTGGAAAATACTGCATCCGAGCGGTTAGGTTCCCTTAGGTTAGGATATATAACTTTATAGACGTAAATAATGTCCCCATCGAGAAGTACGTGCCGACACGACCGGGATTTTGTAAAACATTACCAGCGAGGGTCTAGATGGGTTAGGTTAGGTTATATTACGATATAGATGTATATAATGTGCCCACCGAGAAGTTGGTGACGACCCGCCAGGAATGTTGGAAAATACTACATCCGAGATGTTAGCTTCCCTTAGGTTAGTATATATAACGTTATAGACGTATATAATGTCCCCACCGAGAGGTACGGGCCGACACGACCGGGATTTTGTAAAACATTACCAGCGATGGTCTAGATGGGTTAGGTTAAGTTATATTACGATATAGACGTATATAATGTGCCCACCGAGAAGTTGGGGCCGACCCGCCAGGAATGTTGGAAAATACTACATCCGAGAGGTTAGGTTCCCTTAGGTTAGTATATAACGTTATAGACGCATATAATTTCCCCACCGAGAAGTAAGGGCCGACACGACCGGGATTCTGTAAAACATTATCACGGAGGGGCAAAATGGGTTAGGTTAGGTTATATTATGATATAGACGTATATAATGTCCCAACCGAGAAGTTGGGGCCGACCCGCCAGGAATGTTGGAAAATACTACATCCGAGATGTTAGGTTCCCTTAGGTTAGGATATATAACGTTATAGACGTATATAATGTCCCCACCGAGAAGTACGGGCCGACACGACCGGGATTTTGTAAAACATTACCAGCGAGAGTCTAGATGGGTTAGGTTAGGTTATATTACGATATAGACGTATACAGTGTGCCCACCGAGAAGTGCGGGCCGACCCGCTAGGAATGTTGGAAAATACGACATCCGAGATGTTAGGTTCCCTTAGGTTAGGATATATAACGTTGTAGGCGTATATAATGTCCCCACCGAGAAGTACGTGCCGACACGACCGGGATTTTGTAAAACATTACCAGCGAGGGTCTAGATGGGTTAGGTTAGGTTATATTACGATATAGACGTATATAATCTGCCCACCGAGAAGTTGGGGCCGACCCGCCAGGAATGTTGGAAAATACTACATCCGAGAGGTTAGGTTCCCTTAGGTTAGGATATATAACGTTATAGACGTATATAATGTCCCCACAGAGAAGTACGTGCCGACACGACCGGGATTTTGTAAAACATTACCAGCGGGGGTCGAGATGGGTTAGGTTAGGTTATATTACGATATAGACGTATATAATGTGCCCACCGAGAAGTTGGGGCCGACCCGCCAGGAATGTTGGAAAATACTACATCCGAGAGGTTAGGTTCCCTTAGGTTAGGATATATAACGTTTTAGACGTATATAATGTCCCCACCGAGAAGTACGGGCCGACACGACCGGGATTTTGTAAAACATTACCAGCGAGGGTCTAGATGGGTTAGGTTAGGTTATATTACGATATAGACGTATATAATGTGCCCACCGAGAAGTTGGGGCCGACCCGCCAGGAATGTTGGAAAATACTACATCCGAGAGGTTAGGTTCCCTTAGGTTAGTATATAACGTTATAGACGCATATAATTTCCCCACCGAGAAGTAAGGGCCGACACGACCGGGATTCTGTAAAACATTATCACGGAGGGGCAAAATGGGTTAGGTTAGGTTATATTACGATATAGACGTATATAATGTCCCAACCGAGAAGTTGGGGCCGACCCGCCAGGAATGTTGGAAAATACTACATCCGAGATGTTAGGTTCCCTTAGGTTAGGATATATAACGTTATAGACGTATATAATGTCCCCACCGAGAAGTACGGGCCGACACGACCGGGATTTTGTAAAACATTACCAGCGAGGGTCTAGATGGGTTAGGTTAGGTTATATTACGATATAGACGTATACAGTGTGCCCACCGAGAAGTGGGGGCCGACCCGCTAGGAATGTTGGAAAATACGACATCCGAGATGTTAGGTTCCCTTAGGTTAGGATATATAACGTTATAGGCGTATATAATGTCCCCACCGAGAAGTACGTGCCGACACGACCGGGATTTTGTAAAACATTACCAGCGAGGGTCTAGATGGGTTAGGTTAGGTTATATTACGATATAGACGTATATAATCTGCCCACCGAGAAGTTGGGGCCGACCCGCCAGGAATGTTGGAAAATACTACATCCGGGAGGTTAGGTTCCCTTAGGTTAGGATATATAACGTTATAGACGTATATAATGTCCCCACCGAGAAGTACGTGCCGACACGACCGGGATTTTGTAAAACATTACCAGCGGGGGTCTAGATGGGTTAGGTTAGGTTATATTACGATATAGACGTATATAATGTCCCAACCGAGAAGTTGGGGCCGACCCGCCAGGAATGTTGGAAAATACTACATCCGAGATGTTAGGTTCCCTTAGGTTAGGATATATAACGTTATAGACGTATATAATGTCCCCACCGAGAAGTACGGGCCGACACGACCGGGATTTTGTAAAACATTACCAGCGAGGATCTAGATGGGTTAGGTTAGGTTATATTACGATATAGACGTATACAGTGTGCCCACCGAGAAGTGGGGGCCGACCCGCTAGGAATGTTGGAAAATACGACATCCGAGATGTTAGGTTCCCTTAGGTTAGGATATATAACGTTATAGGCGTATATAATGTCCCCACCGAGAAGTAAGGGCCGACACGACCGGGATTCTGTAAAACATTATCACGGAGGGGCAAAATGGGTTAGGTTAGGTTATATTACGATATAGACGTATATAATGTGCCCACCGAGAAGTTGGGGCCGACCCGCCAGGAATGTTGGAAAATACTACATCCGAGAGGTTAGGTTCCCTTAGGTTAGGATATATAACGTTTTAGACGTATATAATGTCCCCACCGAGAAGTACGGGCCGACACGACCGGGATTTTGTAAAACATTACCAGCGAGGGTCTAGATGGGTTAGGTTAGGTTATATTACGATATAGACGTATATAATGTGCCCACCGAGAAGTTGGGGCCGACCCGCCAGGAATGTTGGAAAATACTACATCCGAGAGGTTAGGTTCCCTTAGGTTAGTATATAACGTTATAGACGCATATAATTTCCCCACCGAGAAGTAAGGGCCGACACGACCGGGATTCTGTAAAACATTATCACGGAGGGGCAAAATGGGTTAGGTTAGGTTATATTACGATATAGACGTATATAATGTCCCAACCGAGAAGTTGGGGCCGACCCGCCAGGAATGTTGGAAAATACTACATCCGAGATGTTAGGTTCCCTTAGGTTAGGATATATAACGTTATAGACGTATATAATGTCCCCACCGAGAAGTACGGGCCGACACGACCGGGATTTTGTAAAACATTACCAGCGAGGGTCTAGATGGGTTAGGTTAGGTTATATTACGATATAGACGTATAAAGTGTGCCCACCGAGAAGTGGGGGCCGACCCGCTAGGAATGTTGGAAAATACGACATCCGAGATGTTAGGTTCCCTTAGGTTAGGATATATAACGTTATAGGCGTATATAATGTCCCCACCGAGAAGTACGTGCCGACACGACCGGGATTTTGTAAAACATTACCAGCGAGGGTCTAGATGGGTTAGGTTAGGTTATATTACGATATAGACGTATATAATCTGCCCACCGAGAAGTTGGGGCCGACCCGCCAGGAATGTTGGAAAATACTACATCCGAGAGGTTAGGTTCCCTTAGGTTAGGATATATAACGTTATAGACGTATATAATGTCCCCACCGAGAAGTACGTGCCGACACGACCGGGATTTTGTAAAACATTACCAGCGGGGGTCTAGATGGGTTAGGTTAGGTTATATTACGATATAGACGTATATAATGTCCCAACCGAGAAGTTGGGGCCGACCCGCCAGGAATGTTGGAAAATACTACATCCGAGATGTTAGGTTCCCTTAGGTTAGGATATATAACGTTATAGACGTATATAATGTCCCCACCGAGAAGTACGGGCCGACACGACCGGGATTTTGTAAAACATTACCAGCGAGGATCTAGATGGGTTAGGTTAGGTTATATTACGATATAGACGTATACAGTGTGCCCACCGAGAAGTGGGGGCCGACCCGCTAGGAATGTTGGAAAATACGACATCCGAGATGTTAGGTTCCCTTAGGTTAGGATATATAACGTTATAGGCGTATATAATGTCCCCACCGAGAAGTACGTGCCGACATGACCGGGATTTTGTAAAACATTACCAGCGAGGGTCTAGATGGGTTAGGTTAGGTTATATTACGATATAGACGTATATAATCTGCCCACCGAGAAGTTGGGGCCGACCCGCCAGGAATGTTGGAAAATACTACATCCGAGAGGTTAGGTTCCCTTAGGTTAGGATATATAACGTTATAGACGTATATAATGTCCCCACCGAGAAGTACGTGCCGACACGACCGGGATTTTGTAAAACATTACCAGCGGTGGTCTAGATGGGTTAGGTTAGGTTATATTACGATATAGACGTATATAATGTGCCCACCGAGAAGTTGGGGCCGACCCGCCAGGAATGTTGGAAAATACTACATCCGAGAGGTTAGGTTCCCTTAGGTTAGGATATATAACGTTTTAGACGTATATAATGTCCCCACCGAGAAGTACGGGCCGACACGACCGGGATTTTGTAAAACATTACCAGCGAGGGTCTAGATGGGTTAGGTTAGGTTATATTACGATATAGACGTATATAATGTGTCCACCGAGAAGTTGGGGCCGACCCGCCAGGAATGTTGGAAAATACTACATCCGAGAGGTTAGGTTCCCTTAGGTTAGTATATAACGTTATAGACGCATATAATTTCCCCACCGAGAAGTAAGGGCCGACACGACCGGGATTCTGTAAAACATTATCACGGAGGGGCAAAATGGGTTAGGTTAGGTTATATTACGATATAGACGTATATAATGTCCCAACCGAGAAGTTGGGGCCGACCCGCCAGGAATGTTGGAAAATACTACATCCGAGATGTTAGGTTCCCTTAGGTTAGGATATATAACGTTATAGACGTATATAATGTCCCCACCGAGAAGTACGGGCCGACACGACCGGGATTTTGTAAAACATTACCAGCGTGGTTCTAGATGGGTTAGGTTAGGTTATATCACGATATAGATGTATATAATGTGCCCACCGAGAAGTTGTGGCCGACCCGCCAGGAATGTTGGAAAATACTACATCCGAGATGTTAGCTTCCCTTAGGTTAGTATATATAACGTTATAGACGTATATAATGTGCCCACCGAGAAGTTGGGGCCGACCCGCCAGGAATGTTGGAAAGTACTACATCCGAGAGGTTAGGTTCCCTTAGGTTAGTATATAACGTTATAGACGCATATAATTTCCCCACCGAGAAGTAAGGGCCGACACGTCCGGGATTCTGTAAAACATTATCACGGAGGGGCAAAATGGGTTAGGTTAGGTTATATTACGATATAGACGTATATAATGTCCCAACCGAGAAGTTGGGGCCGACCCGCCAGGAATGTTGGAAAATACTACATCCGAGATGTTAGGTTCCCTTAGGTTAGGATATATAACGTTATAGACGTATATAATGTCCCCACCGAGAAGTACGGGCCGACACGACCGGGATTTTGTAAAACATTACCAGCGAGGGTCTAGATGGGTTAGGTTAGGTTATATTACGATATAGACGTATACAGTGTGCCCACCGAGAAGTGGGGGCCGACCCGCTAGGAATGTTGGAAAATACGACATCCGAGATGTTAGGGTCCCTTAGGTTAGGATATATAACGTTATAGGCGTATATAATGTCCCCACCGAGAAGTACGTGCCGACACGACCGGGATTTTGTAAAACATTACCAGCGAGGGTCTAGATGGGTTAGGTTAGGTTATATTACGATATAGACGTATATAATCTGCCCACCGAAAAGTTGGGGCCGACCCGCCAGGAATGTTGGAAAATACTACATCCGAGAGGTTAGGTTCCCTTAGGTTAGGATATATAACGTTATAGACGTATATAATGTCCCCACCGAGAAGTACGTGCCGACACGACAGGGATTTTGTAAAACATTACCAGCGGGGGTCTAGATGGGTTAGGTTAGGTTATATTACGATATAGACGTATATAATGTGCCCACCGAGAAGTTGGGGCCGACCCGCCAGGAATGTTGGAAAATACTACATCCGAGAGGTTAGGTTCCCTTAGGTTAGGATATATAACGTTTTAGACGTATATAATGTCCCCACCGAGAAGTACGGGCCGACACGACCGGGATTTTGTAAAACATTACCAGCGAGGGTCTAGATGGGTTAGGTTAGGTTATATTACGATATAGACGTATATAATGTGCCCACCGAGAAGTTGGGGCCGACCCGCCAGGAATGTTGGAAAATACTACATCCGAGAGGTTAGGTTCCCTTAGGTTAGTATATAACGTTATAGACGCATATAATTTCCCCACCGAGAAGTAAGGGCCGACACGACCGGGATTCTGTAAAACATTATCACGGAGGGGCAAAATGGGTTAGGTTAGGTTATATCACGATATAGATGTATATAATGTGCCCACCGAGAAGTTGGGGCCGACCCGCCAGGAATGTTGGAAAATACTACATCCGAGATGTTAGCTTCCCTTAGGTTAGTATATATAACGTTATAGACGTATATAATGTCCCCACCGAGAAGTACGCGCCGACACGACCGGGATTTTGTAAAACATTACCAGCGGGGGTCTAGATGGGTTAGGTTAGGTTATATTACGATATAGACGTATACAATGTGCCCACCGAGAAGTACGTGCCGACACGACCGGGATTTTGTAAAACATTACCAGCGAGGGTCTAGATGGGTTAGGTTAGGTTATATTACGATATAGACGTATATAATCTGCCCACCGAGAAGTTGGGGCCGACCCGCCAGGAATGTTGGAAAATACTACATCCGGGAGGTTAGGTTCCCTTAGGTTAGGATATATAACGTTATAGACGTATATAATGTCCCCACCGAGAAGTACGTGCCGACACGACCGGGATTTTGTAAAACATTACCAGCGGGGGTCTAGATGGGTTAGGTTAGGTTATATTACGATATAGACGTATATAATGTCCCAACCGAGAAGTTGGGGCCGACCCGCCAGGAATGTTGGAAAATACTACATCCGAGATGTTAGGTTCCCTTAGGTTAGGATATATAACGTTATAGACGTATATAATGTCCCCACCGAGAAGTACGGGCCGACACGACCGGGATTTTGTAAAACATTACCAGCGAGGATCTAGATGGGTTAGGTTAGGTTATATTACGATATAGACGTATACAGTGTGCCCACCGAGAAGTGGGGGCCGACCCGCTAGGAATGTTGGAAAATACGACATCCGAGATGTTAGGTTCCCTTAGGTTAGGATATATAACGTTATAGGCGTATATAATGTCCCCACCGAGAAGTAAGGGCCGACACGACCGGGATTCTGTAAAACATTATCACGGAGGGGCAAAATGGGTTAGGTTAGGTTATATTACGATATAGACGTATATAATGTGCCCACCGAGAAGTTGGGGCCGACCCGCCAGGAATGTTGGAAAATACTACATCCGAGAGGTTAGGTTCCCTTAGGTTAGGATATATAACGTTTTAGACGTATATAATGTCCCCACCGAGAAGTACGGGCCGACACGACCGGGATTTTGTAAAACATTACCAGCGAGGGTCTAGATGGGTTAGGTTAGGTTATATTACGATATAGACGTATATAATGTGCCCACCGAGAAGTTGGGGCCGACCCGACAGGAATGTTGGAAAATACTACATCCGAGAGGTTAGGTTCCCTTAGGTTAGTATATAACGTTATAGACGCATATAATTTCCCCACCGAGAAGTAAGGGCCGACACGACCGGGATTCTGTAAAACATTATCACGGAGGGGCAAAATGGGTTAGGTTAGGTTATATTACGATATAGACGTATATAATGTCCCAACCGAGAAGTTGGGGCCGACCCGCCAGGAATGTTGGAAAATACTACATCCGAGATGTTAGGTTCCCTTAGGTTAGGATATATAACGTTATAGACGTATATAATGTCCCCACCGAGAAGTACGGGCCGACACGACCGGGATTTTGTAAAACATTACCAGCGAGGGTCTAGATGGGTTAGGTTAGGTTATATTACGATATAGACGTATAAAGTGTGCCCACCGAGAAGTGGGGGCCGACCCGCTAGGAATGTTGGAAAATACGACATCCGAGATGTTAGGTTCCCTTAGGTTAGGATATATAACGTTATAGGCGTATATAATGTCCCCACCGAGAAGTACGTGCCGACACGACCGGGATTTTGTAAAACATTACCAGCGAGGGTCTAGATGGGTTAGGTTAGGTTATATTACGATATAGACGTATATAATCTGCCCACCGAGAAGTTGGGGCCGACCCGCCAGGAATGTTGGAAAATACTACATCCGAGAGGTTAGGTTCCCTTAGGTTAGGATATATAACGTTATAGACGTATATAATGTCCCCACCGAGAAGTACGTGCCGACACGACCGGGATTTTGTAAAACATTACCAGCGGGGGTCTAGATGGGTTAGGTTAGGTTATATTACGATATAGACGTATATAATGTCCCAACCGAGAAGTTGGGGCCGACCCGCCAGGAATGTTGGAAAATACTACATCCGAGATGTTAGGTTCCCTTAGGTTAGGATATATAACGTTATAGACGTATATAATGTCCCCACCGAGAAGTACGGGCCGACACGACCGGGATTTTGTAAAACATTACCAGCGAGGATCTAGATGGGTTAGGTTAGGTTATATTACGATATAGACGTATACAGTGTGCCCACCGAGAAGTGGGGGCCGACCCGCTAGGAATGTTGGAAAATACGACATCCGAGATGTTAGGTTCCCTTAGGTTAGGATATATAACGTTATAGGCGTATATAATGTCCCCACCGAGAAGTACGTGCCGACATGACCGGGATTTTGTAAAACATTACCAGCGAGGGTCTAGATGGGTTAGGTTAGGTTATATTACGATATAGACGTATATAATCTGCCCACCGAGAAGTTGGGGCCGACCCGCCAGGAATGTTGGAAAATACTACATCCGAGAGGTTAGGTTCCCTTAGGTTAGGATATATAACGTTATAGACGTATATAATGTCCCCACCGAGAAGTACGTGCCGACACGACCGGGATTTTGTAAAACATTACCAGCGGTGGTCTAGATGGGTTAGGTTAGGTTATATTACGATATAGACGTATATAATGTGCCCACCGAGAAGTTGGGGCCGACCCGCCAGGAATGTTGGAAAATACTACATCCGAGAGGTTAGGTTCCCTTAGGTTAGGATATATAACGTTTTAGACGTATATAATGTCCCCACCGAGAAGTACGGGCCGACACGACCGGGATTTTGTAAAACATTACCAGCGAGGGTCTAGATGGGTTAGGTTAGGTTATATTACGATATAGACGTATATAATGTGTCCACCGAGAAGTTGGGGCCGACCCGCCAGGAATGTTGGAAAATACTACATCCGAGAGGTTAGGTTCCCTTAGGTTAGTATATAACGTTATAGACGCATATAATTTCCCCACCGAGAAGTAAGGGCCGACACGACCGGGATTCTGTAAAACATTATCACGGAGGGGCAAAATGGGTTAGGTTAGGTTATATTACGATATAGACGTATATAATGTCCCAACCGAGAAGTTGGGGCCGACCCGCCAGGAATGTTGGAAAATACTACATCCGAGATGTTAGGTTCCCTTAGGTTAGGATATATAACGTTATAGACGTATATAATGTCCCCACCGAGAAGTACGGGCCGACACGACCGGGATTTTGTAAAACATTACCAGCGTGGTTCTAGATGGGTTAGGTTAGGTTATATCACGATATAGATGTATATAATGTGCCCACCGAGAAGTTGTGGCCGACCCGCCAGGAATGTTGGAAAATACTACATCCGAGATGTTAGCTTCCCTTAGGTTAGTATATATAACGTTATAGACGTATATAATGTGCCCACCGAGAAGTTGGGGCCGACCCGCCAGGAATGTTGGAAAGTACTACATCCGAGAGGTTAGGTTCCCTTAGGTTAGTATATAACGTTATAGACGCATATAATTTCCCCACCGAGAAGTAAGGGCCGACACGTCCGGGATTCTGTAAAACATTATCACGGAGGGGCAAAATGGGTTAGGTTAGGTTATATTACGATATAGACGTATATAATGTCCCAACCGAGAAGTTGGGGCCGACCCGCCAGGAATGTTGGAAAATACTACATCCGAGATGTTAGGTTCCCTTAGGTTAGGATATATAACGTTATAGACGTATATAATGTCCCCACCGAGAAGTACGGGCCGACACGACCGGGATTTTGTAAAACATTACCAGCGAGGGTCTAGATGGGTTAGGTTAGGTTATATTACGATATAGACGTATACAGTGTGCCCACCGAGAAGTGGGGGCCGACCCGCTAGGAATGTTGGAAAATACGACATCCGAGATGTTAGGGTCCCTTAGGTTAGGATATATAACGTTATAGGCGTATATAATGTCCCCACCGAGAAGTACGTGCCGACACGACCGGGATTTTGTAAAACATTACCAGCGAGGGTCTAGATGGGTTAGGTTAGGTTATATTACGATATAGACGTATATAATCTGCCCACCGAAAAGTTGGGGCCGACCCGCCAGGAATGTTGGAAAATACTACATCCGAGAGGTTAGGTTCCCTTAGGTTAGGATATATAACGTTATAGACGTATATAATGTCCCCACCGAGAAGTACGTGCCGACACGACAGGGATTTTGTAAAACATTACCAGCGGGGGTCTAGATGGGTTAGGTTAGGTTATATTACGATATAGACGTATATAATGTGCCCACCGAGAAGTTGGGGCCGACCCGCCAGGAATGTTGGAAAATACTACATCCGAGAGGTTAGGTTCCCTTAGGTTAGGATATATAACGTTTTAGACGTATATAATGTCCCCACCGAGAAGTACGGGCCGACACGACCGGGATTTTGTAAAACATTACCAGCGAGGGTCTAGATGGGTTAGGTTAGGTTATATTACGATATAGACGTATATAATGTGCCCACCGAGAAGTTGGGGCCGACCCGCCAGGAATGTTGGAAAATACTACATCCGAGAGGTTAGGTTCCCTTAGGTTAGTATATAACGTTATAGACGCATATAATTTCCCCACCGAGAAGTAAGGGCCGACACGACCGGGATTCTGTAAAACATTATCACGGAGGGGCAAAATGGGTTAGGTTAGGTTATATCACGATATAGATGTATATAATGTGCCCACCGAGAAGTTGGGGCCGACCCGCCAGGAATGTTGGAAAATACTACATCCGAGATGTTAGCTTCCCTTAGGTTAGTATATATAACGTTATAGACGTATATAATGTCCCCACCGAGAAGTACGCGCCGACACGACCGGGATTTTGTAAAACATTACCAGCGGGGGTCTAGATGGGTTAGGTTAGGTTATATTACGATATAGACGTATACAATGTGCCCACCGAGAAGTTGGGGCCGACCCGCCAGGAATGTTGGAAAATACTACATCCGAGATGTTAGGTTCCCTTAGGTTAGGATACATAACGTTATAGACGTATATAATGTCCCCAACGAGAAGTACGGGCCGACACGACCGGGATTTTGTAAAACATTACCAGCGAGGGGCAAAATGGGTTAGGTTAGGTTATATTACGATATAGACGTATATAATGTCCCCACCGAGAAGTAGGGGCCGTCACGCCTGGAATGTTGTAAAATACAATATCCGAGATGTTAGGTTGCCTTAGGTTAGGATATATAACGATATAGACGTATATAAACTCCGCACCGAGACGTACGGGACGACACGAATGAGATTCTGTAAAACATTCCCAGCTAGGGGCTAGATGGGTTAGGTTAGGTTATATTACGTTATAGACGTATATAATCTTCCCACCGAGAAGTTGGGGCCGACCCGCCAGGAATGTTGGAAAATACTACATCCGAAATGTTAGGTTCCCTTAGGTTAGGATATATAACGTTATAGACGTATATAATGTCCCCACCGAGAAGTAGGGGCCGACACGACCGGGATTTTGTAAAACATTACCAGCGGGGGTCTAGATGGGTTAGGTTAGGTTATATTACGATATAGACGTATACAATGTGCCCACCGAGAAGTTGGGGCCGACCCGCCAGGAATGTTGGAAAATACTACATCCGAGATGTTAGGTTCCCTTAGGTTAGGATACATAACGTTATAGACGTATATAATGTCCCCACCGAGAAGTACGTGCCGACACGACCGGGATTTTGTAAAACATTACCAGCGAGGGTCTAGATGGGTTAGGTTAGGTTATATTACGATATAGACGTATATAATCTGCCCACCGAGAAGTTGGGGCCGACCCGCCAGGAATGTTGGAAAATACTACATCCGAGATGTTAGCTTCCCTTAGGTTAGTATATATAACGTTATAGACGTATATAATGTCCCCACCGAGAGGTACGGGCCGACACGACCGGGATTTTGTAAAACATTACCAGCGAGGGTCTAGATGGGTTAGGTTAGGTTATATTACGATATAGACGTATATAATGTGCCCACCGAGAAGTTGGGGCCGACCCGCCAGGAATGTTGGAAAATACTACATCCGAGAGGTTAGGTTCCCTTAGGTTAGTATATAACGTTATAGACGCATATAATTTCCCCACCGAGAAGTAAGGGCCGACACGACCGGGATTCTGTAAAACATTACCAGCGAGGGTCTAGATGGGTTAGGTTAGGTTATATTACGATATAGACGTATATAATGTCCCAACCGAGAAGTTGGGGCCGACCCGCCAGGAATGTTGGAAAATACTACATCCGAGATGTTAGCTTCCCTTAGGTTAGTATATATAACGTTATAGACGTATATAATGTCCCCACCGAGAAGTACGGGCCGACACGACCGGGATTTTGTAAAACATTACCAGCGGGGGTCTAGATGGGTTAGGTTAGGTTATATTACGATATAGACGTATACAATGTGCCCACCGAGAAGTTGGGGCCGACCCGCCAGGAATGTTGGAAAATACTACATCCGAGATGTTAGGTTCCTTTAGGTTAGGATACATAACGTTATAGACGTATATAATGTCCCCAACGAGAAGTACGGGCCGACACGACCGGGATTTTGTAAAACATTACCAGCGAGGGGCAAAATGGGTTAGGTTAGGTTATATTACGATATAGACGTATATAATCTGCCCACCGAGAAGTTGGGGCCGACCCGCCAGGAATGTTGGAAAATACTACATCCGAGAGGTTAGGCTCCCTTAGGTTAGGATATATAACGTTATAGACGTATATAATGTCCCCACCGAGAAGTACGTGCCGACACGACCGGGATTTTGTAAAACATTACCAGCGTAGTTCTAGATGGATTAGGTTAGGTTATATCACGATATAGATGTATATAATGTGCCCACCGAGAAGTTGGGGCCGACCCGCCAGGAATGTTGGAAAATACTACATCCGAGATGTTAGCTTCCCTTAGGTTAGTATATATAACGTTATAGACGTATATAATGTCCCCACCGAGAAGTACGGGCCGAC